>JARQOC010000002.1:250957409-251020911 GCA_033576535.1 Allobates femoralis | reverse complement strand
TAACATTTCAAAAATACAAACAGTTAATATTCAAAATATTATAGCAATATTAAATATTTGTCATTATCAAGTTTATAAAATGAAAAAAATTAATCTACAAAATTGTCATATCACAAAGAAAAAAAATAAAAGTATACTGTGAAAGCTCAATATAAAGGGAATGCAGCATACAGGAGAGGAGGAGAGCAGGGACACCCGAGGGGGACTGGCACATGCAGCAGAGTAGGGAAGCAGAGAGGCAGGAGAAGGACTGGAGCCTGAAAGAAAGGGGGGAAGCAGGGAGGCAGGAGAAGGACTGGAGCCTGAAAGAAAGGGGGGAAGCAGGGAGACAGCAGAGTGACTGTAGCCTGGACAAAAGAGGGTGGTGCAGGAGCTGTGTAATACACAATGCGTTGCAAATAACACACCATCTTGTTATTTTAAAAAGGTAAAAAAAATTATTTTTAATTAAACTTTAATTATACACATTACACGTCGCAACATTGCATGCAATTTCACTTGCAATTTGCTAGTTGCAGTGAAATCATGAACACATTATTCTATTTGTACACATCAACAAAATAAAAAAATGTGTCCGTGATTTCACTGACACAAGCAAATTTACGGTGAAATTGCATGCAATGTTGCAACGTCTAATGGTACCCTAAGAACAAATTTTTTTAACTATAACATTTTGTATTTTTTTTTAAATTTTTTTTTTTTTTAATTTGTTTTTATTTTTTAAAATATTGAAAATAATTAAAACATTTCAAACATAAATATGACAATTAAAAATATGTTAAATTATCATGTAACAATGAAAATTTTTAAACATCAACCATAAAGATGTATAACTATGTACAGCTATTATAACATTGAACTTTACAATAATAACACTTTCTACATGTCAAATAAATAATTACACATTCAGAATTTTGTACAATAAACATAACCGGCATGAAATTATAACAAATTAAACCATTTCATCCTGCCATGACACTCTTCCCTGCTCAGACATAAAATAATGGGCAAATTTGTCTCTAATTTCTGAAACAGCCAGAGTTGTTCTTACGCGACGTGTTCGGTAGTCCTGTAATGTGGTGTCTGCAATGGCATCACGGTCCAAATGAAATTGTTCTTTGGCCAAAACATAGTTATGCAGAACCACACAGGCTTTCACAATGTCGTCCACAGACTCTGGCTGCATTTGTATGGCCTTTCCCAAAATGCGCCATTTTGCGGTTAACAGTCCAAAAGCGCATTCCACCACTCTTCTTGCCCTTGTGAGTCTGTAATTGTAAATCCGTTTTGCATGACACAATCCACGGCTGGCATAAGGCTTCAATAGGTTCTCGCACATTTGAAAAGCCTCATCTGCTACAATTACGAAGGGCATAGGCGGTCCATCTGTGTGCGGCAGAGGCCTTGGTGGTGGAATGTAAAAGTTGCTGTTATAAATCCGGCGTCCCATGGGAGATTGCTTAAAAACCTGCGAGTCATTTGATCGTCCATAAGACCCAATGTCAACGGCAACAAAGCGACATTGGGAATCCGCGATCGCCATCAGTACGATTGAAAAGTATTTCTTATAATTAAAGTATTCAGAACTGCTCCCAGCAGGTTTAAGAATCCGGATGTGCTTGCCGTCCAGAGCTCCAACGCAGTTTGGAAAATTGGTGATCTCTTCAAACTTGGCAGCAGATGACATCCACAGGTCCATCGTCGGTTCAGGGAGGAATTCCGGCTGCAACACGTCCCACAGTGCTTTGCAGGTTTCCTTCACAATTCCTGAAATCGTTGAAATTCCAAGCCGGAATTGGAAGTGAAGTGAAGACATGCTTTCTCCACTTCCGAGAAACCTGAAAAATAACAAAAACACAACAGTATCATACTTTGAAAGTTAAAAGACACACAACATTAACATTTTTGAGAAATACACCGTACACAATAAAAAGGTGAAACACAATAATTATCATGGGAATGGGAATATACATGATCAACACCACAGTTTACATAAAAGCAACAAAAGGAAGTACTCAGTCACACTACAGTTTTTTGAAAAATATTTTTAAAATATTAAAAAATAAATATATTGCTATACTATGTAAAATGATTACTTCAAGCACAATGACACAATAAAACATTTTTGAATGAGCAGGAGGCCCACCCGCAGTGTGCATGACACACGAAATTCATAAAAAAGCAGAAAGTTACTTTTTACATCAGCAGCAAGATGAGGTTTTGAGGCAATCAAACCAATGCAGCGCCACATGCTGTATCATCAACATAACAGACGAATTTTGTGTCACATGCAACAAGACCCATGCATAGTCTATGCTGCTTACGCTCCTTTGCAGCAAAAGCGGTTCTGGCAGATGCGTCAGAAGCAGCAATTGCTTAAAGCAATAAAAAACACAAAAAAAAAAGGATTTTTATTTAAGTTTGCAAGTGACTCATCTGCTGCAACCGTCAGAAACGTCCTTAATGCAAAGAACCACAAGCACAAGACACAAAGCATGGGTATTGCTACATCCAGCATGCAACTCGGGCGTTATGTGGGCAATGCAGCACCACATGGCAGATATGCAGCAAACATCGTCTTGAAGCAGATGTGGAAACACCATAAAAAGAACAGCACAGCTGCAACAATTAAAAAAAAAAAAAATTTAAAGTAATGCACTTTGACATACAATAAAAGACACATTCCACAACCAGTGTTCAAAGCCAAAAATACCAACACTTTCACTCATAATACAAGGATTTATAAACAGATAAATTAAACAAAAATTCAATTTGAAATAAAAATAAAATAAAAAAAGTTAAACAGGGTTAAACTTTGTTCACATTTGCATTCCCCTGTGCAACGTTCTGCGTATGGCATCCGCAATCTGAGCGCAGCCACCCAAACCCTTATGTTTATAATGTAAGCACACAGTGCTGCACTTGACTGCGCATGACCGTGCACTCCCCTTCACTGCCATATGTGATTTGTGTGCAGATGTATGCCTGTGCAGAAATCACATAGTCTTTTCCACACCAGGAACGCATGTTACATTCCTGTTGCGGACGACAGTGTGTGATTTGTGCGCAAACATACATCTGCACACAAATCACATATGGCAGTCAAGGGGAGTGCACGCAGTCAAGAGCAGCACTGTGCACTCCCATTATAAACATAGGGGCTTGCAGTGGCTGCACTCACATTGCAGAGCACTCTTACGCAGAACACTGCGGAGTGGTACACAAGTGTGAACCCACTCTTTACTGTTGTCAAACATTGTACTGTGAATGAAGTGAACACAGCTGCAAGATGATGTTTTATGCAGATCCAGAATGAGACACAGCATCATACAGATCATCCGCATAAAAGCTGACTTGTGGGCTACATGAAGCAAGCCCCATGCATTGTGTATGTTGCTTGAAGTCCTTTGCATCAAGTGTGGTTATGCTGGGTGCATCGGAGGATGCACTTGTGGCGGAAAAAAAAAATTTAAAATCTCTTTTTTTTTGTTTATTTTTAAATTACAACAAAGACACATCAGCCACATCTTCCAGCACAACCATGCCTGCCATAAAAGAACACAAGTAACCTACACAACACATGGCGCTTAATGCATCCAGCCCACGTCAGGCATTATGCAGCCAATTCCAAAAATGCAGCACCACATGTCGGATCAGCAGACAAATTCACCTTGATAATGATGTTAAAAGGCCAATTGCATGAACACTATGGGGGGAGCACGAGTCCCACCCACAGTGTGCATAAGACCTTACATTAATACAAATTAAGTCACTTGCACGAACACTATGGGGGGAGCATGAGTCCCACCCACAGTGTGCATGACACCTTACATTAGAAGGCTGGGTTCACATTTGAGGACCCAAACGCAGCATTCTGCAGAGGGGTCCGCAATGTCAACGCAGCGGCACCAAGCTCCTATCTTTATAATGGGAGTGCACGGTGCTGGGCTTGACAGCGCATGACCATGCGCATCCATTCACTCCAATATGTTGTCTGTGCGTAGGCGGATACCTGCGCACAAATCATACAGTCTCTTCCGCACCAGGGACGCAACATGTTGTGTCCCTGGTGTGGACGAGAGTGTGTGATCTGTGCGCAGGCGTCCGCCTGCGCACAGATCACATATGGGAGTGAATGGGTGCGCACGGTCATGCACTGTCAAGCGCAGCACCGTGCGCTCCCATTATAAAGATAGGAGCTTGCAGCCGCTGCGCACACATGGCGATTCCCCTCCGCTGAACACTGCGGAAGGGAACGCTAATGTGAAGGCAACCATACTAATGCAGTCACTTGCATGAACACTATGGGGGGAGCATGAGTCCCACCCACAGTGTGCATGTCGCCTTACATTAATACTAATGCAGTCACTTGCACGGACACTATGGGGGTAGCATGAGTCCCACCCACAGTGTGCATGACACCTTACATTAATACTAATGCAGTCACTTGCACGGACACTATGGGGGTAGCATGAGTCCCACCCACAGTGTGCATGACACCTTACATTAATACTAATGCAGTCACTTGCACAGACACTATGGGGGTAGCATGAGTACCACCCACAGTGTGCATGACACCTTACATTAATACTAATGCAGTCACTTGCACGGAGACTATGGGGGGAGCATGAGTCCCACCCACAGTGTGCATGACGCCTTAAATTAATGCTAATGCAGTAAAAGGCAATGTTTCACATCAGCAGCACAGTGATATTTTTGGCCAATAAAAGAGGTGATGCTGCATCTGCCTGACCACACACATAATGCCCAACTTATGGACTGAATACGGCAAGCCCCATACATTTTGTATGGTGCCTGCGGTCATTTACAGCAAGTCACATTCTGGCAGGTGCATCAGATGCAGCTCTTGTGTCCATAAAAAAAAAAAAAAAAAAAAATCAAAGGTATTTCCATTTTGTTATAACTACAATTGTGACACATCTGCAGCACCTGCCAGAACTACACTTGACGCAAAGGACCGCAAGCAACATACACAATGCATAGAGCCTGTGATGCAAATCAGCCATTATACAGCAAATGCAGCGCCACCTTCTCACACAAACATCATATTTCTGCAGATGTAAAAAACACAGAGCATGACTGCAAGAAAAAAAAAACATCATTTCATGTTTTAAAACATGAATTTTTAAGGCTGGCTTCAGACCTGAAGATGCATCTGCAGATTTTTGCAGATGCATCTGCATACATACCACAGCCCCTATGTTTATAATGGTGCGCACAGCGGTCTGCAGATGCTTGCGGACCGCCGTGCGCTCTCATTGCCCGCCATTATTGATCTGTGCGCACGCAGATGCCTGCGCACAAATCACACACTCTCGCCAGCACCAGGGACACGACATCTCGGGTCCATGGTGTGGCCAGGATTGTGTGATTTGTGCACAGGCATCCACGTGCGCACAGATCAATAATGGCGGGCAATGAGAGCGCACGGTGGTCGGCAAGCATCAGCAGACCGCCGTGCGCACAATTATAAACATAGGGGCCGCGGTCTGCATGCAGATGCTTGCAGATGCATCTGCAAAACGCTGCAGATGCATCTGCAAGTCTGAAGCCAGCCTTAGTTATAGAAAAATAACCACTGCAAACAGTCACAAAACACAACCAGTGTGCACAGCGCCAAAAACAACACGTTCATTCACAATATAATTATTTATCAACTGTTTAAAAAAAAAAACAGCTGACAAATAATTATAGAGTGAATGACCAATAGATATAAAACATTGTATGTCTGCAAAAAAAAAAAAAAAAATATTGCACTATGCAAATTAAAAAAAAAAAAAAAAAAACCACAACCAGTGTGAACAGCACCATAAAGCAAAACCTACATTCATAATACATTTATCAACAGTTTATATAGAAAAAAATAGAAACAAACATACTGATCAATGATAATTATACGGTGAATGACAAAATCAAAAAGCGTGGCTGCAACATAAGCAGTCAAATTTTAATGCACTATGAAAAAAAAAAAAAAAAAAATTACAGTGGCCATAGCCACCAAAAACAACACATTCGTTCACAAGAACATTATTTATCAACAGTTTTGAATAAAAACATAAGATTTAAAAAATAAAAAAATAAAAAACTACAGTCAATGACCAATACATAGACCATGACTACAAGAATAACAGCCATGAATACTTACAATAATGCAGTTTAAAAAAATAAAAAAATAAAGCCAATGAAAAAAAAAAAAAATAATTAATAATATATATACACACAAACGCACAGTACAATAAAAAAAATCTGTTCTTTGTAAATAAACTTAGGACCAGTTTACCAAAAAAAAATATATATATATATTTTTAAAAAATATTTAATTAAAAAAAAAAAATTCTACTCTGAATAACAACAAACATAAAAAGTCTACATTTTAAAAAATGCGCTCTGTTTAAAAAGAAAAAAGTGAAAATAACTACAAAAACACGCCAATAAGCATTTAAAAAAAAAAAAAAATCAACTTGCATTACCTTAAAGTCACCATTAGTCGCTCCTCTGCAGAAATCGCCCGCCGGAATCTGGTGTCTTGTTTGGTGATGAGTCCTCGAACGCGTCCAAGAAGTTCGTCAAAACTTTCGATGGTCATCCGAAGATAGTCCCGGAATTTATCAGGATGGTTCCGCAGTTCTTCGTATAAAGTGCAGAACACACCACGAGTCATTCGCCTTGATGTGATGGGGTGCACCCAAAATCGCCGCCGTCTCTGTCGCAGTCTTTGTCTTCGTCGTTCATTGTGGTATGCAAGTCCCACAACGCGTGCAATTGCGAAAACCCTTTTAAAATGGGCATCCAATGCACGGAACGACATCGCCATCTTGCAGTAAAATTCCGGAGAAAGATGAAAGTCCAGGAAATGCAAAAATGCAGAAAAAAAAAAAAAAATAAAATCAAATCCAGGGAATAAAAGACAATCCACGGAAATCCAAGGAAAATAGGTCCACAATCCAAGCAGTGTCCACTCCAAAAACTGGCAAAGAATGCTTGGACAACAAAAAAAAAAATTTCTTTATATGCCTGTGGGCGGGTACTTAAAGTGCGGGAAAAACCGCGTTTGCCGCACTTGCGGCACACTTGCGGCACACTTGCGGCAAGAATGCGGCAAGCCCCATTCATTTCCTATGGGACTTGCGGCACTTGCGGCAAGTGCGGTTTTTTTACAAATTTCCACGCCAGTTGCGGCAATGCGGATTTTACCGCATTTGTGCCGCAACTGGCAAATGCGGTTACATGCGGAATTTACCGCAAGTGACAGTTGCGGTATGAATGCGGTATTAACGGTCAATACCGCAAATGCCGCGAATTTAAAAAAACGCTGATGTGAAAGGGCCCTAAAACGAGTGTTATATACTTTTCTTCCCCGATCCCGGTCATACACACACGTTTCTTTCCTCTCCCCTTATGCATCCGTTCTATTAAACGTGTGACTGGTGGATCCCGTGTCTTAGTGCCACTCCAAAAAACCCCCCCTTTTTTCTATACAACAGCTCCGACTCCAACAGCAGCTCCGGGGCTGTGCTGTACAGCTGGGAGACCGGGGACGACAAGTTCATAGAGAGGCGCTTCCATGCCGGGATCTGGAGCTCCTGCGAGGAGAACGTCAGCGAGGACGGTACAGCACACATCGTCAGGGTGTGTAATTGTGGGTGTGTGTGTGTAGGTGTGTGTGGGTGTGTGTCTATAGGTGTGTGTTGGTGTGTGTGTGTAGGTGTATGTGCTGTCCACTGAGCCGTCATATACTCTGCTGTCCACTGAGCCGACGGTATACTGTGCTGTCCCCTCACCCGCAGTATACTGTGCTGTCCACTCACCCGCCGTATACTGGGCTGTCCACTCACCCGCCTTATACTCTGCTAACCACTGAGCCCCTATATATTCTGCTCACCACTGAGCCCCTGTATACTCTGCTAACCACTGAGCCCCTGTATACTCTGCTAACCACTGAGCCCCAGTATACTCTGCTAACCACTGAGCCGCCGTATACTCTGCTAACCACTGAGCCACCGTATACAGTGCTAACCACTGAGCCGCCATATACTCTACTAACTACTGAGCCCCTGTATACTCTGCTAACCACTCAGCCGCCGTATACTCTGCTAACCATAGTCTAGAATACCCGATGCATTCGAATCAAGCCACCATCTAGTAATAAATATCTTTCTAACAACAACTGGGGCATCATGCGTACCTAATTCTCCAGCTCAATTTGAGCAAATCTGTCATATTGAAAGATTAAATTCTCCCAACTATACAAGTGCTTCTCATTGAATTATTGAATTAGAATTTCATCAAAAAGATAATAAAATCAGTAACGTCTTTGAGGACCGTGAAGTCTGCGAGACAGGGGTGAGAGGAAAAAAAAAAGGGGGGCGCAGATCTAAGTGCAGAATTATGATTATATTAGACAGAAATAGGAATTCTCCTCACCTTTTTGGTGTCTTGTTGTTCAGCATGTAACCCTGTATTAGGGTAGTGGAGTAATTGTCTGGATCCTCTGGCCTGCAGCTCAAAACAGGTGAAATGAACCACCTTGCAGTAGATTCATCAGACATTGTAGAGAAGGATTTCCAGTTTGTCAAGGAGCGCTTCCAGATGGTTCATTAATTACTTCGATTATTTCAAAGAAATTCCGATTTATTATATATACAAACACAACGCGTTTCGGCTATACATAAAATTAGCCTTCATCAGGTAAAATCATAAATATCTTAAACAGACACATTTATACAGGGAAAAAAAGGTTTCATCCCTTCAATCAATTATCATCAAATGAAAACACCTGCTCACCTCTCCAGAGTGTTGGGAGGCTAATTGTAGAGGGAGACTATAGTACTTAGAATCTAGTATAAACCTCATTTTCTATGTGTTTCTCATGTTTTCTTATAGTTCTTATCTCTCTTACGAAAATACAAAATCCCCCGCATTCAAATAGGGAGATGATTATAAAAAATATAATTCAATAAAATTGTGTTGTATTTTTAAGATAAAAAGAGTAAAATTTGATAAAAAATCATTTTTGTGTCATCTGTGTGTATACTACCACCAGCATCAGCACTGTCACCTGTGTGTATAGTACCACCAGCACTGTCACCTGTGTGTATAGTACCTGCAGCACCATTGTCACCTCTGTGTGTATTGTACTAACCACACTATCATCTGTGTGTATACTACCACCAGCATCAGCACTGTCACCTGTGTGTATAGTACCACCATCACTGTCACCTGTGTGTATTGTACCAGCAGCATTGTCACCTGTGTGTATAGCACCTGCAGCACCATTGTCACCTCTGTGTGCATAGCACCCGCAGCCCCATTGTCACCTCTGTGTGTATAGTACCTGCAGCACCATTGTCACCTCTGTGTGTATTGTACCAGCACCATTGTCACCTCTGTGTGTATTGTACTAACCGCACTATCATCTGTGTGTATACTACCACCAGCATCAGCACTGTCACCTGTGTGTATTGTACCAGCAGCATTGTCACCTGTGTGTATAGCACCTGCAGCACCATTGTCACCTCTGTGTGCATAGCACCTGCAGCACCATTGTCACCTCTGTGTGTATAGTACCTGCAGCACCATTGTCACCTCTGTGTGTATTGTACCAGCACCATTGTCACCTCTGTGTGTATTGTACTAACCGCACTATCATCTGTGTGTATACTACCACCAGCATCAGCACTGTCACCTGTGTGTATTGTACCAGCAGCACTGTCGCCTGTGTGTATAGTACCAGAGGGGTCTGGCCCCCTCTTGCCACCCCCCACTGCGGTTCCCTGTCTCCCTCCTGCCCGAACCTGGCTGCTGTTCCCCGGCCCCCTCCTGCCCGCACCCGCCTGCTCTTCCACAGCTTGCTCCTGCCCGCACACGCCCGCTGTGCCCTCCTGCAAGCAATCAAAGATATTGTCACAGGATTTAAACCCAGCTTCGCTTTGCATTATTCTTAAATCTTCAAAAATAAACTACATACATAGTCTAGAATACCCGATTCTTTAGAATCGGGCCGCCATCTAGTATATAATAAATCGGAATTTCTTTGAAATAATCGGAGTAATTAATGAACCATCTGGAAGCGCTCCTTGACAAACTGGAAATCCTTCTCTATCAAAAAGATAATTTATTTCAGTAATTCAATACATAAAGTGAAACGCATATATTATATAGTCATTACAAACAGAGTGATCTACTTCAACTGTTTATTTCTCTTAATGTTGATGATTATGGCTTACAGCCAATGAAAACACAATAGTCATTATCTCAGAAAATTAGAATATTAGAAATACCAACTGAAAAAAATCACTTTAACTTATAAATGTTGGACTAAAGAAAAGTATGTACAGTAAATGCACTCAATACTTGGTCGGAGCTCCTTTTGCATAAATTACTGCAAAAATGCAGCGTGGTATAGAGGCAATCGCCCCAATCGGGGCACTGCTGAGGTGCTATGGAAGCCCAGGGTGATTTGATAGCAGCCTTCATCTCGTTTGCATTGTTGGCTCTGGTGTCTCTCATCTTCCTCTTGACAATACTCCATAGATTCTCCATGGGGTTTAGGTCAGGCGAGTTTGCTGGCCAATCAAGCACAGTGATACTGTGGCTAGGTATGGGTACTTTTGGCAGTGTGGACAGGTGCCAAGTCCTGTGGGAAAATGTAATCTCCATCTCCAAAAGGCTTTTCGGCAGAGGGAAGCATGAAGTGCTGTAAAATTTACTGGTAGATGGCAGCGATGAATTTGATCTTGATAAAACACAGTGGACCTACACCAGCAGATGACATGGCTCCCCAAACCATCACTGATTGTGGAAACCTCACACTCGACCTCAAGCAGCTTGGATTGTGTGTCTCTCCACTCTTCCTCCAGACTCTGGGACCTTGATTTCTAAATTAAATGCAAAATTTACTTTCATCTGAAAACAACACCTTGAACCACTGAACCACTGTTTAATTCTTTTTCTCCTTGGCAATGACCTTTTTTGGCATACCCCTCTTGTGAAGTGTGTCAACGACTGCCTTCTGGACATCTGTCAAGAAGTCTTCCCCATGATTCTGTAGCCTACTGAACCAGACTAAGAGACCACTTCAGCCTTTGCAAGTGTTTTGTGTCAATTATTCTAATTTTCTGAGATAATTACTTTAGGATTTTTATTGGCTGTAAGCCATAATCATTAACATTTACAGAAATAAACAACTGAAATAGATCACTCTGTAATGACTCTATATTTTTTATATGCTTTTCACTTTTTGCGTTGAATTACTGAAATACATTGTATTTTTGATGATATTCTAAGTTATTGACAAGTACTTGTATATCAATGTACTTCCTTTTTAGAATTGATGTATATGACCATGATAGCTATATCTATTAGTAAAATCAAGGTTAAGCTAAATATTTGACTAATGTAGACATGAAGGGGGCATTATGCAGGAAAATGACTGCAATTATATAACACGGCCTGGCATTTTGGCAAAAAAACTTACATTTTAACCCCTTCACAACCCATGACGTACATGTATGTCATGGATCGTGTCCCGCACTTTGATCTCCCGATACCTACCCTCACGCAACCTCCGCTCCTCCCGAGAACTCCTCCTCTGCTCCCCCCTCATCACCTCTTCGCACAACCGCGTCCAGGACTTCTCCCGGGCATCTGCCTTACTCTGGAACTCCCTGCCCGAACACGTCAGACACTCTCCTACCCTGAGTAGCTTCAAGTGTCACCTGAAGACTCACATATTCCGTCAAGCCAACAACCTGCCATGAGACCCAGGCGACCGCCCCATATCTGACATTCCCCCATCCTACTGTATCCTAACCCGCCCACATAGACTGTGAGCCCTCGTGGACAGGGTCCCTGCCCCTCCTGTACCTGTATGTCCTAATCTCCTAGATTTAGGGTACTTGTTTTTGTCTCCCTTATCCTCATGTAAAGCGCCATGGACCCTAATGGCGCTATATAAATAAATAATAATAATAATAATCTCATCTCAACTCGTCTAGCAAAAAACAAGCTGCCTATGTCTATATTGACGGAAAAATAAAAAAAGTTATGGCTCTTGGAAGATGGAGAGGAAAAAACGAAAACGAAAAATCACCGGGTGGTGAAGAAGTTAAATCACCACTTCAGCTGACTTCATCTTCTGTCACCGCCGCTCCTGTTGATCTCTGGCAATTTGTGACCTACAGGCAGTTCGTCTTTTCTGGAGTGTGCCAGCGGTTACAAATCAATACAACTCTATGAATACCTCATTCTGACTCTGACTGATTATAGCGTTACATTGGGAGCTTGGAACAAAGCTTCTGACTACCAGCCAATCAGAAGATGCAGTCACAAGATTGCGGCACGTTACCGGAGCGATAGCAAAAAAGCATGAAAAAGCTGAATGATAAGAATCAGACAAGGGTTAGGGGACTTCCAAATAAAGCCCCTCTCTAGCACTGAAAAATATAACTCTGGTGGGGTGCTTTTACCTTTCTCCTCTAAATATGTTCTTAAATACAGTAAGTCTTGCTCTATGATGTTCATTTTAAATATCATTAGATATATACCAGCCTGTTGAGCAGAATTATTAATGCTGTATATAAAGATAGATTGTAGGTTGTTTGTTTTTTATGTAGCAGAATATCCATAATGACAAACTGTTTCCTTTTGTGGTTATCTGTAACTTCCAAACTTCCTAGATATAGGCTGGGGAAGAATGATGAAGAGCCATTGCGCACAATGATTGTCACAACTCTATAGTGTCTTCTGTCCAGGCACATATTTCAACATCATGTTAATCAACTCATGGCTCTTTCGTATCGTTCTAGGACCTGCGGCTTTTCAGCTTTTCTTCTATACATGGACACAATGTAAGTTACATATCATTTTAAGTGTTTTTAACATGCATATTTATTGTAATTTTGACACTGAGGGTTTTTTTTGTCTATTCTTGATATTTCAAGTTGTTAAAAAAAAAGATGCTGAATTTTTGATGCATTCTGCCATTTGGCTTTGACAAAAGTCAAAGTGCAAAGATCATAGAATGGTGGAGTTGTAAGGGACCTCCTGGGTCATCTGGTCCAACCCCCTGCTCAAAGCAGGATTCACTCAATCATCCCAGACAGATGTCTGCCAGCCTCTGTTTGAAGACTTCCATTGAAGGAGAACTCATCTCCTCTCATGGCTGCCTGTTCCACTCGTTTACCATACTCACTGTCAAAAGGTTTTACTAATATCTAATCTGTCTCCTCCCATTCAGTTTCATCTCATTGCTTCTAGTGTTTCCTTGTGCAAATGTGAATAAAGCTGATCCCTTTACAGTGCGACAGCCCTTTTTGAGTGGTAACTCTAATCACAATTTTGGCGTTGCAGTTTGTCTTTTTTAGTATGTCATTCTTTAAATAAAGCTACTTTGTCTATGATACTTGCCGGTATTTGGCTTTGGCAAAACTTTATTTATACAATAATATGCAGACTCCCGACCAACTTAATCATGGACACACAGCCTTAGGCCAGAGAAACACTGAGTGAGACGCATGCGAGATACTTGCACGAGTCTCGCATGACCCAGAAAGGCCGCCACCTCTCTGGACAGGAGCGTGTCAGCTCCACAGAAACACAAGCAGCTGACGCTCTTCATCCAGGGAGGCTGTGGTCATCCTGGGTGAGTCATGCGAGACTCAAGCGAATATCTCACATACATCTCATTCAGTGTTTCTCTTGGCTAAAGGATTAACTAGACTAGATTCAAACATAAACCTATAATGTGCATTGTACTGTATAGGTAAGTATACAAAAACAGAAACCAACATCTAAAAAGAAGCTTCAAATGCAGCCATAATTGGCAAAACTCTTGAGAATCTCTAGTGAGTAAGAGACACATTTGGATCGGGAAGTCAGTAGTTACAGTGTGTCACTACTGCAGGCTTTGCTTTTTCCTTTTCCCATTTAGGAGTTTGTTAAGTTAGGTCAAATATTTGTTGAATTTACCATTCGCAATACAATGTACTCTAAAGGTACAATACACTTTACCTCAATACGACCCCAGGAAATTTCAAGAACTTTAAACTGGAGATACTTGTAAGTCTGTGGTCTGTACTAATTTAATTATTGCATTTATTCTGTTCTCCAGGTTCTTCAGATTTACAAGTGCGTGAGGTCCAGGCTGCAGTTAGGGGCTCAGTGACCATCACGCTTAACTATGACACTCACTGGTACAAGAATATGATAAGCAGCTGGTGCAGGCAGGTATCCATGACAGAATGTGAGAATATCGTGGACACAAATTTTGTCAACCAAAATGAACACAAAGAAAGAGTGTTTATTTCACAAACCACTGACAAAATTGGAGTAGTAAACGTGACTATGGTGAATTTACAACATTGGGACACTGGTCTGTATAAATGGCGAATATGGACGGGAGAAGAATATGATATCATTGAAAATGTCCTCCTGCAAGTGATTATTGGTAAGTTAATATATATTGTGATACTTTTTCTTTTTCCATTTGCACTAAATTTTATTTTCTCCAAGGTGTTTAAGGTATGGTGGATTATTTCCTCATCACCACGGGTAGAATACTACGGTATGTCGAACCTAGGTCCTCTGCCCAGGGGCGTATCCAGGGGGGTGCAGCCGGACCTCTTGCTCCGGGCGCAACTCAGCGGAGGGCGCCGGCGGCACCCCCTCCCGCTCCCGCTCCTCTCCTCCTGCTACACCCGGCGGCCGCACACACATTACACGGTTTAGCGGCGCTTCCCTGAAAGGAAGCGCCCTACGTCACTTCCGCTTCCGCGCCAGTCTGGGGCCGCGGGGGCCACTGGAAGACTTGGCGGCAGCGGGTCTGGTACGAGGTGACTTCAGGAGACCCCGGAAACTGGCGGCGGAGGAGAGACGGCCTGGACGGGATGGGGTGAGTGTGACCGAGGAGTCCGGTGGGGGCACCAGGAGTGAGGAAAGCTGACAGCTGGGGGGGGGGCGCCAAAATAGAAGTTTGCCCCGGGCGCCATTGCACCTTGGTACACCTCTGCCTCTGCCAATAATATAAAATGAGATTGACTAGCCAGTAATGTACCTCTTCTGAAATGGCCTCCAAGCAATTGCTGAATGGTAAAATGACTAGCGATTAGAAAACAATAGATGACTAATATGAAGTTAAACAGCACATGTCTTCCAGATAATCATCTGGAAAATTAAATGACCCAAGACATGGAATTTTGGTTCCTTGCTTTGGCAAATTGTACTACTCCTATAGATTCAATACTAAATTTGATTAAGACATTGGTAGTGATTGATGGAGTCACTAGCAACACTGACAATGGCGGCAGATCCCGTATATACTATGGGGCCCATGAGTAAGGGGGGACCAGTGCCAGCGTCAACACAAGGCCTCCCCACACTCTGTATCACACTTTCAACTGTATCGGCATCCGCAATGCCAGTACAGTTGAAAGAATTAATAAAGAGGTAGGGCTCGACTGTCTGCTCCCTCCTTTATCATTCTCCTGCTGTGTCTCAGTTCTGACAGCTCAATGCAGCTATTACGCTGACTTTACTTCATCGTGCCCGCTGTACATAGCGGTGAAGACACAGCTTCAGAATGCTCCCTGTCAAGACTGCAGCAGTGGGGGACAGAGGAGAGGTCAGTACTTATTTTTTGCTTTTATAAAATCAATGAGTACACAGTGGCCATAATACTGCATGGATGACTATGGGTTGTGCATTATATTATATTAAAAACTATGGGCTGCGTATTACATATGGAGGTGCATTATACTATATGAAGGACTATCAGCTGTGTATTATATAATAGTGCATTATTATACTATAAGTAGGACTATAGGCTTTGTATTATATATAAATGTGCATTTTGCTATATGGAGGACTATGGTGGTGCATTATATAGGGCAGTGCATTAGACTATATGGAGGATTATGAGGGTACATTATATTATATGGAGGAGGACTATGGACTGTGCATTGTACTATATGGAGGACTATGGACTGTGAATTATATATGGAAGACGATGGGGGTTCATTATACTATATGGAGGACTATGGGTGCTCATTTTAATGTATGGAGGATTATGGGGTGTTCATTACAATGTGTGGAGGATTAGAGACTGCATTATACTATATGGAAGACTATGGGGGCATAATACTTTATGGAGGACTATGGGACTATTATACTATATGTACGACTATGAGTTATGCTTGATATTATATGGAGAACCATGGGGTGCATTATACTATATGGCGGACTATGGGTTGTGCATTATACTATATGGAGGACAATGGGGTGCGCATGATAGGTCATATGAAAGGACAAACTCATTAAAATATTTTACATGAATTGTGTAAGGAGAGATTATATTATTTTAAGTTCCATTTAGTATGCCATGTATGTTTTATTTCAATACCTACAGGCTTACCATCCAAATTACAAGTGGCAATTATGAAGGCTTATGACACTGCGGAAATGAATTGTGAATATAATCCCAATCAGAAATGGTCAAAAGCCTGGTACAAGATGATGGGTCCGGATAAACTTCAATGGATAGTTCATTCTGATGGAAACAGCAATATGGACTACAGCTCAAGATCTACTGTGTTTGTTAATGAACAAAAGAGAGTCCTGGTAATGAAAATGGCAAATCTGGAACTTTGGGACAGTGGTTTTTATCAGTGTCGTGAGTCAGGAGGTGGATTTATCTTGAAGGAAATCTTACTGCTGATAACTTTAGGTACGAAATTTTTTTTTAAGCAATACATTTTTTATTTAGATAAATCTTACAGATATATTGATATAATTGTGTAAACAAGTTATAACAGTCATGTCCAAATAATCACCACCAGTGTAAACCAAGTCCAAACTGGATATTAGAGGAGAGGGAAGGGAAAGAAAGGACCACACAGAAGGAAAGGGGCAGCCAGGATTGGAAACAAGAGGTAAATTAATGGGTAGTGAGGGGTTGGGGGGGAAGAATAAGCTTTAGGAGCTTTGTTTTAAATATTTTTGTATATCAATTTAATTATGAGAAGACCAGAATCAACCAGGATAAATATTAAAACCATCCAGTAAGATATTGCTAATCCAGAATCTCCCACTGGTGACTGACTCATTCCTTTTGCTTTATTGAGTGAACTAAACAACGTTCATGTTTTGTAATCAGAAATATTTTATGGGAAATGTATCAATGTTCAATTGTGTAACTTACTCATTCTAAAAAAATACTCCTAAAAGGTTAATCTATAAATAAATAAGTATACCAAAAAGAATGCAAAGTATATATTATGATATTAAAATCCCCTGCTGGGGATGTCACGGCGGTCTTGGTCCAGACTGTGTCCCAGGTTCCGCAATAAATGGGGGGATATTTACAGGGGAGTTTGTCGTGACGCCACCCACGGGTTGTGGTCAGTAAGGGGACCACCGCTGCAGTGTACTTCTGTCAGAAGGATGGATGGATGCTGCAGCCAGGTGGATGAGCACGCCGTGGGTCGGGACAGCTCCTGACAGGGTAAAATGGTGGATTGACAATTCTGTATACCTGGAATCAGACATTGACACTGAAGCAGGGTTTACTTGTAAGTTCTTCAAAGTCACACAGTTCACGGTACAGTTCAGTTCTTAACAGCTTTACACAATTGACTCTGGTACCACTTGAACCCTCTGCAGCCAGGTTGTCACTCTAAGACTCCTCATTCTTTCTATATGTCCTTTCAGGCTGATTCTCTCTCTCTTCTTCTGGGTGGATTGCGGAGCTCGGTCCCTCAATGTAGCTTCCCCCTAAGTGTATGGCCGTTAAGTCGGGTCCTCCTAGTTGCTGCTGTGCCCCCAACCCTGTAGTGGGAACATGGATCTGGAATCTGTGTTCCCCGTCAGTTTGTCTAGGGAGCCGGTATGAGTCTTCAGTCCCCCCTCAGAACCAACACTCTGGTTCCAGCCTAGCCTTGGGTGTCCCTGTCTTGCAAGGGATCACTGGGCTCTTTCCTACCCGTGCAACTTCCCAGGTACGTCAGGAGAGTCTTTCCTGTCAGTAATTTGTCAGCGATAACCATCCTCCTCGAACCTGGTGGCACCGGTCCGGTCTCTGTTGTTCCTGTCAGCTTTCACTGGCCCACTTGTCTTGACTGCTCAGCACTCACCTACTCTGGGTCTTTCCTGTTCTGCTCAGCATCCACTGGCCTACTGGCTAACTACTTCCTATTTCTCCTTTTTATACTGGTTCGTTACCATGACTACGCCTCACCCACTTATAAATGGCCGTACTACCCCTTGCCTACAAAAGTCCCAGGCTCCAGGTTGGGTCTATGTCAGTGGATGTATATTTTAGAGGTGTTTGATATACAAACTGTCTACCTTCCTGCCTGGCTGCAGTTCCTACCTGTGGCCATCCTGGTTACAGGGGCGCCACAATATCTTTATTGATACAAAAGTAAAACCAAAGTCAAATGACTAACATTAATAATTAAATAAAAAAATTGCTGACAACACCTAAGAACTAAACTCGAAAGGTTGGTTTACACATAGCGACGCACCAACAACCCTTACAACGATCCGACCTGGCCGGGATCGATGGTGCGTCGCTACATGGTCGCTAGTGAGATGCCAGACAGGCAGATCTCACCAGCGATCACCCAGTGATGTGCTAACACTTGATGGTCGTTGGGATTGTTAAGGGTCTCGGCGCAGACTGGTGATCGCTGGTAAGTCTGCCTGTCGCACACAGCGATACAGCCTGGCCAGCGAGAGATTAAAAAATGGCCCAGGCCATTCAATAAAGATCAGCGATCTCCTAGCGGGGGACTGATCGCTGCTAAGTCTCACACGCAGCGAGATCGCTGGCGAGGTCATTGCTACATCACAAACCGGTGACATAGCAGCAATCTTGTTAGCAATCTCGCTACGTGTAAACAGGCCCTAAGACCACAATTTTGTATGTTAAAAATACAAAAATAGCCCACCAGAAACAATGAACCAGTAAAATGTCTGGATTACACATACAGGTATTAGTCACACTGTAAACAATACTGAGGGCAGATGTACTTAGCACTATCTATAGGGTACAGTACAATCTATACAACTGATACCCCTAATAAATAAAGGTTCCAAATAACATGTGCATTTTATAATATAACTGCTAATCAAGTAGTCCACCTTTTTACATATACAGTACATACTGTACAACAGTGTATTATCAGAAAACAAGGCTATAATGTAAAAGCATGATGACTACTCCTGATAAATATTTGATCGAAACGTGCGTCAAGGTGGGTGGGACACCATGCTACACTGATTACATTTTAAGAATACATGTTATACATGTTCTTTTTACTTTTATCCCACTACTGTTGGCCCTGTAGCATCTATATATTCACATTATAGCCTTGTTTATCTGATCATACAATGTTGTATGTATATATGTAAAAGGTGGACTGCTTGATTAGCAGTTACATAATAAAATGCACATGGTATTTGGAGCCTTTACTTACTATGGGTATCAGTTGTATAGATTGTATTGTGCCCTATAGATAGTGCTAAGTACATTTGCCCTTAGTATTGTTTACATTTTGACTAATACCTGTTTGTGTAAGGCTGCCTTCACACTGCGTGATTTGTACATCCGTGTGGTTCCTTGAATTTCAAGGATCACAAGGACAGGCACTGATCTGTGCCAACAGATGCCAATTGATGCCCACAGACCACTTTTTTAACAGATCCGTCATCAGTTAGCAGAGATAGGGGTGAGAGGAGCTGTACCTTGCTTCTGAGCATGGTCAGTACAGCAAAACAGATCCGTTTTATGGATCCATTTTTTTCACGGATCCATCTCCATAGTAGTTATTTGACACGGACAGCTACGGATCTGTGTCTGTCCGTTTGTGTCCGCTTTTTTCAAGGCAGCTCACAATCGCAAAAGTCTCTGATTCTGGGTGCATGAAAAAAACTGACACAAACGGATAAGTGACAAAACTGATAAACTCGCATGGCCATATAGGACCAATCCGTGCCCATAGGGATACATAGGAGGCCAAAACTGATCCGTGGCTATCCGTTTTAAAACAGATAGACATTGATCACCAAAAAACGCAGTGTGAAGGCAGCCCAATTCAGACATTTTACTAGTTCATTTTTCTGGTGGTCTATTTTTGTATTTTTAAATATCTTCCAATATGTACTATATTTTTGATAATTGTGGCCTTAAGGTACCTTTACACGCGGCAACATTTCTAGGAATTTCACTGGCAACTTACTGGTTGCAGTGAAATCATGGAGACATTGTTCCATTTCTACACAGCAACAAGATAGAACAATGTGTCCATGATTTCACTGCAACCAGAAAAGTTGCCGCGTGTAAAGGTACCCTTACAGTGTACTTCTTAGGTGTCCCTGCACCCTGTCAGCAGTTTTTTTAATAGGAAGTATTTGTGAAGTGTAAAGGAAACAAATAATTAGACGTCTAAATATTTTACAGAGCACTGAATACAGATGCTCATAGATACGTTTTAGCCACCATCTACGTGAACAATGAGTACACTTGAAATGCTACCTTTGTGCCTCACTTGCCATGTGCCTATATAGCCAGTGGCTTAAACGGAATGTCTGGTGAAATATGATAACTTGTGGATCAGTGAGGGTACGTCACTTGGGGCTGGCATAGAGCGACAGAATGTGACAACTTAATCCTTATCAGATGGGAGGGCTAGTGTTCATACCTGACAGCCCCATTTACCGTATTCCACTTTATTCACCAAGACCTGGCTCACCCCCTCCGACACGGCCTCCCCCGCTGCACTATCATACGGCGACGTCAGCCTGTCCCACACCCCCGTCCCTCTGGCAAACACGGCGGTGGTGTCGGCATACTCTTGTCCAACTCCTGCACCTTCAGCCCTATTCCCCCACCCACCTCCGTCGCTGCCCCCTCCTTCGAAGCACACTCGGTCCAAATCTTTTCCCCCTGCAACCTCCAGCTAGCCATCATCTACCGCCCCCCTGGACCCATCGCCTCCTTCCTTGACCACTTCACCACCTGGCTACTTCACTTCGTCTCCGCTGACATCCCCACCATCATCATGGATGACTTTAATATCCCCATTGACACTCCCCACCCAGCCGCCTCCAACCTTCTTTCCCTGACCACTTCCCTAGCACTCTCCCAATGGTCCTCCTCTCCCACCCACGAACAAGGCCACACGCTTGACCTCATCTTTACCCGCCTCTGCTCCCTCTCCAACCTCACAACCTTGGAACTCCTCCTATCTGACCACCATCTCTTGACCTTCTCTGCCCTCTCTTCCCCTGCCATGCTACCCCCTCCCTGCAAACTTGATCACCCTCGCCGAAACCTAAGAGATCTTTATCTTCCTTTATTCTCCGAATCCCTCCTCCCTCTCACCGACATACCCTCCGCTGGTGACAGACACTGCCACCATACGACCCTCACTAAAAACCTAAGACGGGCATCCAGGGTCACCGAGAGGAGATGTAAAAAGTCCCGCACCTCCGAGCACTTTGCTCTGTTCAAACAATCCCTCACTGACTTTAAGACGGCACTTGCTACTGCCAAGCAAGCCTTCTTCTCATCCCTTATAACCTCTCTGTCCCGCAACCCCAAACAGCTCTTCAAAACTTTCAACTCCTTACTCCGCCCACCCGCTCCTCCCCCCTTTCCCCTCATCTCTGCTGAAGACTTTGCGACCTTCTTCAAGGAGAAGATCGACAAGATCAGAAACAGCTTTGGCCCACTTTTCCCACAACTCCCCCTCTCACCTACACTGCCTTCCTCCTCCATTAGCCACTTCCCCCCCATAACTGAAGACCAACTCTCCTCCCTCCTGTCGAAATCACACCTCACCACCAGTGCTCATGACCCGCTACCATCCCACCTCATTCCCAATCACACCTCCATTTTCATCCCTGCCCTCACCCACCTCTTCAACCTATCACTTACCACTGGTGCCTTCCCCTAGGCCTTCAAACACGCCTTAATCACGCCCATCCTTAAAAAACCCTCCCTCGACCCTACCTCTGTCGCCAACTATCGCCCCATATCTCTTCTCCCATTCGCCTTTAAGCTACTCGAACAGCACGTCCACTCTGAACTGTCCTCTCACCTCTCCTCCTGCTCCCACTTCGACCGCCAACAGTCCGGCTTCCAACCCCTCCACTCCACCGAAACAGCCCTGACCAAAGTCACCAACGACTTACTTGCCGCCAAGAACAAACGCCACTACTCCATCCTCCTCCTCCTCGACCTATCCGCCGCCTTCGACACGGTTGACCACTCCTTTCTTCTCCGGATCCTGGAAACCCTTGGCATCACCTACCTTGCCCTCTCTTGGATCTCCTCATACCTAGCAGACCGGATCTTCAGTGTCTCCCACTCCCACACCTCCTCCTCGCCCTACCCCCTTTCTGTCGGAGTCCCCAAAGGTTCGGTCCTGGGACCACTACTTTTCTCCATATATACTCTTGGCCTAGGGCAACTCATTGAGTTCCACAGCCTCCAGTACCACCTCTACGCCAACGACACCCAAATCTACTTGTTCGTCCCCAACATCACCTCCCTACTCTCCAAAATCCCACAATGCCTTTCCGCCATCTCATCCTTTTTCTCTGCTCGCTTCCTTAAACTCAACATGGACAAAACTGAATTCATAGTCTTCCCCCCAAGAAATTCCCCCCCACTTCCCAACCTATCCATCTGTGTCAATGACTGCGCCCTCTCCCCAGTTTCCCAAGCCAAGTGCCTCGGGGTAATCCTTGACTCCTCCCTATCCTTCAAGCCCCACATCGCCACATCCCTCCGGCTCCAGCTTAGAAACATCTCACGGATCCGCTCCTTCCTTACCCATGACACCGCTAAAACACTTATTCATGCCCTCATCATCTCCCGCCTTGACTACTCCTTCTCACTGGCCTCCCATCCAACTCCCTCACACCTCTCCAATCTATCCTCAATTCCGCTGCACGACTAATCCATCTGTCCCCCCGCTACTCCCCTGTCACCCCCTCTGCCAAGCCCTTCACTGGCTCCCCGCCTCCAAGAGATCCCAGTTCAAAACACTAACCATGTCATACAAAGCGATACACAACCTGCCCCCACCATACATCTCCGCCCTGGTCTCCCGATACCTACCCTCACGCAACCTCCGTTCCTCCCAAGAACTCCTCCTCTGCTCCCCCCTCATCTCCTCCTCGCACAACCGCGTTCAGGATTTCGCCCGGGCATCTGCCATACTCTGGAACTCCATGCCCCAACACGTCAGACACTCTCCAAACCTGAGAAGCTTCAAGTGTCACCTGAAGACTCACATATTCCGTCAAGCCTACAACCTGCCATGAGACCCAGGCGACCGCCCCGTAACCGACACTCCCCCAGCCTACTGTAACCCCACCCGCCCCTCGTAGACTGTGAGCCCTTGTGGACAGGGTCCCCTCCTGTACCTATATATCCTGATTGTCTAGAGTTATTGTAATTGTGCTTGTCTCCCCTATCCTCATGTAAAGCGCCATGGAACCTAATGGCGCTATATAAATAAATTATAATAATAAAATTATTCACTCTGCAGTGGCAAAACACTGTGCTCAGCATTTTCCAGCAGCCCCAAAGAGAAGAAATGGAGTGGTGATTGGACATCCGACAAACTGGTTCATTTTGTAATGGGAATAAAATGCTTCCTTGAGGATAAAAATTCTCCTTTCTACCAGTCAGTGCAGGTGCCAGCAGTGAGACCCCTTCCAATTAGCAAGCTATCACCTACCTTTTAGGTTTCATTAGACAACTCAATTAACTATTTTGCTTTTTAAAAGATTAACATTTGCATAATCTTGAAAGCAAGGGAAACGCACTACAGCACAAGTGTATACAGTCAGGCTGCAGAATGGATATTATTTGAAGTTCTTCAGCCATAAACATTGTAAGGGCAGGGGAATGGAGGAATTGTGTACTAAATAGCTATTACAACTAAGGGTACCTTTACACGCGGTTACATTTCTAGGGTGGCTACAGGTAACTTACTGGTTGCAGTGAAATCATGGAGACAAGGTTCTATCTTGTTGCTGTGTACAAATGGAATAATCTCTCCATGATTTCACTGCAACCAGTAAGTTACCTGTAGCCACCCTAGAAATGTAGCCGCGTGTAAAGGTACCCTAAGGAATGAAAAAAAATCAGCCTTAGGCTCCATTCACATTGTGCGTTTATGGTCTGTTTTTGCTCGTCAGTTTTAGTAGCCAAAACCAGGAGTGGGTGCTAAATATAGAAGTGTTGACCTGTTTCTATTATACTTTTCCTCTGATTGTTCCACTCCTGGTTTTGGCTACAAAAACTGACGAGCACAAACAGACCAAAGGTGCACAGTGTGAATGGAGCCTTACACATGATTACTAAAACTGGCCGTTTTCTACTCTGTTCCTTTGTCTTTATCACTGGATCTGAAATGAAAGTGGACTTGGTCCTTGTTATGATTGGAAACAGATCAAATATTGTATACAATATATACTCGAGTATAAGCCGAGATTTTCAGCACAATTTTTGTGCTGAAAAGTGCCCCCCTCTGCTTATACTCGAGTCACAGTGTGCAGGCTGAGTGGGGGGGCCGGTGATCGAGTGCTGGAGGAGGCGGGGGAGGCTGTAATAGGAGCAGGCAGCACATGGGCCCGCTCATTAGTGCAATGCAATATGCACTGCATCCCCCATCCATCAGCGGCTGGGGGAGCAGTGCACATTACATTGCACTGTGTATACAATCCCCCCATCATCAGTATATGCCCCAATGCTGCAGCACATCATAAAATAAAAAAGCATTCATCTCACCCTCCGTTGCTCTGTCACCGCTGTGTCCTCGGGCCTCCGGTCTTAATGCTTCGTCCTGCTTTTGCTGGTTTAATGTGACTGTCGCAGCCGCAATGACATCACTGTTGCGACGATCACATGATGCCGGCAAAAGCAGGAAGAAGCATGAAGACCGGAGGCCCGAGGACGCAGCGGTGACAGAGCGACGAAGTGTGAGAATGAATGCTTTTTTTTATTTTATGGTGTGCTGCAGCATGGGGGCATATACTGATCATAGGGGGGCAGTATACACAGTGTTGGAGGTGTATACACCAGTGTTGGAGGTGTATACACCTGTGATGGAGGTGTATACACCAGTGATGGAGGTGTATACACCAGTAATGGAGGTGTATATGTGGCACCCCTGCGGGGGATTGCCACAGGACCCACCAGTGCAGGGAGGGATGTACACCTTGGCACACACAGCACCCAACACCTTCCACCCCAGACCTGGAGGGGGAGCTCCACTGGCTGCCCTTAAGCCAGATCCCCTATAAAGATCCAGGCCTGAGGGGAGGAGTCAGCCAGTTAGTACTGAAGTTAGTTCCAGCTAGACAGTAAAATGGAAGGACTGGAAGGAGCTGGTTGCTGGGACCAAGCCAGGCCCAAAACCAGGAAGCTTGACCCAGCTGTGCAATGCCCTAGGGCAGTGATGGCGAACCTATGGCACACGTGCCAGGGGTGGCATGCAGAGCCGCCTCCACTGGCACGCGGCCTCGCCACTACACTGCCGCTTTGATCTGCCGGCGCGCGCCGCGGTGTCAGCAGATCAAAGCTGTGTCGGAGCAGAGGAGACATTTCTCCTCTCTCCAACACTCTTCCTAGCCCCGCCCTCCCGGCCAGCGTCATGTGACAGCGGTCATGTGACGCGCCCGGAGTCACGTGACCGCATTCAGCGCGGGTCGGGAGGAGAAGACACAGCAGAAGAGGAAACTGCAGCAGGGAGGTGAGTATGACTTTTTTTTTTTTTTCTATTTTTTTTTTTTCTATTTACAGCAGGATGGAGCATTACTAAGGGGGCTGATGGGCATTACTAAGGGGGCAGGATGGGGCATTACTAAGGGGGCTGATGGGGCATTACTAAGGGAGCTGATGGGGCATTACTAAGGGGGCTGATGGGGCATTACTAAGGGGGCTGATGGGGCATTACTAAGGGGGCTGATGGGGCATTACTAAGGGGGCAGGATGAGGCATTACTAAGGGGGCTGATGGGGCATTACTAAGGGGGCTGATGCGGCATTACTAAGGGGGCTGATGGGGCATTACTAAGGGGGCAGGATGGAGCATTACTAAGGGGGCAGGATGGGGCATTACTAAGGGGGTTGATGGGGCATTACTAAGGGGGCAGGATGGGGCATTACTAAGGGGGCTGATGGGGCATTACTAAGGGGGCTGATGGGGCATTACTAAGGGGGCTGATGGGGCATTACTAAGGGGGCTGATGGGGCATTACTAAGGGGGCAGGATGGAGCATTACTAAGGGGGCAGGATGGAGCATTACTAAGGGGGCATGATGGGGCATTACTAAGGGGGCTGATGGGGCATTACTAGGCATTACTAAGGGGGCAGGATGGGGCATTACTAAGGGAGCAGGATGGAGCATTACTAAGGGGGCAGGATGGGGCATTACTAAGGGGGCAGGATGGGGCATTACTAAGGGGGCAGGATGGAGCATTACTAAGGGGGCAGGATGGGGCATTACTAAGGGGGCTGATGGGGCATTACTAGGCATTACTAAGGGGGCAGGATGGGCATTACTAAGGGGGCAGGATGGGGCATTACTAAGGGGGCAGGATGGAGCATTACTAAGGGGGCAGGATGGAGCATTACTAAGGGGGCAGGATGGGGCATTGCTAAGGGGGCAGGATGGAGCATTACTAAGGGGGCAGGATGGGGCATTACTAAGGGGGCAGGATGGAGCATTACTAAGGGGGCAGGATGGAGCATTACTAAGGGGGCAGGATGGGGCATTACTAAGGGGGCAGGATGGAGCATTAGTAAGGGGGCAGGATGGGGCATTACTAAGGGGGCAGGATGAAGCATATTACTCTGCTGGGGGCAGGATGGGGCATTACTAAGGGGGCAGGATGGGGCATATTACTCTGCTGGGGGCAGGATGGAGCATTACTAAGGGGGCAGGATGGGGCATATTACTCTGCTGGGGGCAGGATGGGGCATTACTAAGGGGGGCAGGATGGGGCATATTACTCTGTTCTGGGGGCAGGATGGGGCAATAGTAACAGGGGGCAGGATTTGGCATATTATGTGATGGGGCATATTATTATGTGATGGGGGCTGATGGGGCATATTATTATGTGATGGGGGCTGATGGGGCATATTTTTATGTGATGGGGGCTGATGGGGCATATTATTATGTGATGGGGGCTGATGGGGCATATTATTATGTAATGGGGCTGATGGGGCATATTATTATGTAATGGGGCTGATGGGGCATATTACTATGTGATGTGGGCAGGATGTGGCAGATTAATATGTGATGGGGGCAAGGATGGGGCATATTAATATGTGATGGGGACAAGGATGGGGCAGATTACTATGTGATGGGGTCAAGGATAGGGCAATACTACCAGGGGGCAAGATGGGGCATATTACTATGTGATGGGGACAAGGATGGGGCACATTACTGCTGGATCGGGCATATTACTGCAAAGGAATAAGGATGGGGCATATTAATGGCAAGTGGACAAGGATGAAACACATCACTGCAGGATGGGGCATATTACTTCAAGGGGACACGGATGGGGCATATTACTGCAAGGGGAGAAGGATAGGGCATTACTGCAGGATGGGGCATATTACTGCAAGGGGACAAGAATGTGGCATATTACTGCAGGATGGGGCATATTGCTGCAAGGGGATAAGGATAGGGCATTACATGTGGCGTCTCGTTACCATTCCCCCATCATCATCACCCCCACCCAGCTATTGAGGGTCCAGGGCACGGAACCGGGAACCGACCAGCCGTGATCCCCCCACTGAAGTGACTCCCTGTCCCGGTATCCGAGTACCCCCTACCCTGTCGACCGACTCATATAAAGCAGTGATGAAGGTGTATACACAAGTGATGGGGG
Source organism: Allobates femoralis (assembly GCA_033576535.1). Taxonomy (NCBI): domain Eukaryota; kingdom Metazoa; phylum Chordata; class Amphibia; order Anura; family Aromobatidae; genus Allobates; species Allobates femoralis. Next base: position 250,992,978 of record JARQOC010000002.1, on the reverse strand, counting down.
GGTATACACCATTGGTAGGACCTTATATACCAGTGATGGGCACTATATTCCAGTGATGAGGCGCTGTATACAGTGATGATTGCTACATACCATTGATGGGGGCGCTATATACCAGTGATGGGGGGCTATATACCAGGATGGGGGTCTGCTGCATTTCCACCCTAGGCTTATACTCGAGTCAATAGGTTTCCCTAATTTTTCAGGCAAAATTAGGGGCCTCGGCTTATACTCGGGTCGGCTTATACTATAAATATTATGTATTTATTTTCCTGCAATATAAGCATATTTAGAAGGAGTTAAAAGTTCCCATTATTATACAAGGCACATGGTAAGTGAGAGGCCCTGTTACAGATTTAGGATTAGAGAGTACAAATAGGGATGGGCGAACCCAAAGTGTAAAGTTTGGGGTCCATACCGAACACCTAGTTTTCAAGCATGGACTTCAGACTCGGACTTCCCTGAAAAGTCCATATTACTGTTCGGGTTCGGCTGGGATGCTGAAAAAATAAACAGAGGTTCGGACTAAGTTCAAATCAAGTGCAGTCCCAAACCCGAACATTGACGGGTATGCCCATCACTACCTACCAATTAAAAGTTTCTCCCCTGCATGTAATAAGATAACAGCCAATTGTTTTTATTCCTTTCAGAGGGAATGTTTGATGACAGATCATTGCACACTACACTATCAGATGTGCCGAATTCAAGTACCTTTTCTAACATAGTTCAAGACAATTCAGGTGAATAAAATATAGATATAATAAGCTTTACCTAGTCATGAGAATTTATCTCATCTGAATTCTTTTTATAGGAGGGAAATATGTAAGTCCAGTTGATGTGAAAGCTCATTTTACCAACGCGCAGAATAAGAACTTTACACTGGAAGGCAAGTAAGTAAAAGTAATATTTGGAAACCTGAAATTCTTGATTTTTGCAACATCTTAGAATGGCTTCACACCACATTTTTTTCAGGTCTGGGGCTGTCCGGTGTGAACCAGACAGCCCCAGACCCAATTTTGGACTAATGCATGCCTATGGTGCCTGATGGGGGTGGATGGCAGTGATTTGCCATCCGGTTTTGTCCCTGTCTGGCAGCATCAGGCTGCATTGGATTTTTGTCCTGCACTCAAAATCGCAGCTTGCAGCATTTTTGTGTCCGGGACAAAAATCTGACAAAATCGGATTCTCCCTAACATGGGAGGCTATGGGCGCTGGATCGCACCGGATCCACCAGAAAATCGGATCCGGCTGCCGGACGCCAGATGCTGAAGTTTAGCGGCGGCCGGCGCTGAACTTCAGCACCTGGAGAGCTCCTGGCTGAAATTTGAGAACCACGGCTAACTCCCCGCTAGGTGCGATTTTGAAATTTTAGGACCTGGACAGCAGCATCAGCGCGCACTGATGATTCTGGCACAAAAGAGAATCGGATGGGCATATTAATCCTCCAGTTCTGTTCTGTCCGATGCTGTCAGGCTGTGTCTGGTGAATCCAGCAAAACACCGAACATAGCCTGACAGCAAGAAACCGTGATATGAAGCCAGCCTTAGAGAAAATGAGCACTCTAATTCATGACCTGTGTCTACATCTGCAGTTTAGCAGCACTCAAGTGATCTCTTACTAATCCTAAAGGATGGTCACTGATGTGGGATTAATGGTGGGTTTACACGCAAGGATATCCTGAACGATATCCTTGAAACGCCACAGATATGTGATCGCTCCAAAGACATCGTTTGTGCATCCTTGCTTGTAAATGAACAATATAGGATGAACAGATCGTTAGATCGTTCATCCAATATTTCAGATCCTGACCTCAAATCTATTGTTCATCGTCCAATTACGTCAGAACGATGTGCCACATCGTTCAGTGTGAAGCCTTTTGAACGATATCATTCAAAAGACTTCTATTCCTGCCGTGGTCATTTTATTACAATGCTGATTAATAAATACATTTTTAGGTAGTGATTTAACATGTAGAGCCGCTCCTGCAGCTCTGTGCTACATGTCGGCACAGAGCTGCAGGAGCGGCTATGAACCCGGTGTTTAAGCTGTTAATGTTATTGAGCTCCATGTCCCCAGAGAGTGCCCACACTCCCTGGAGCCATGCAACCCAAAACATTGCCAGCGCAGGGGTTAAATAATGTTTTTAGCAGCAGCCGCACTGTGTCGGCTCTTGTTGGCCTAATGCATATTAATCTGTATGTATTGCAAGAACTATTGTTTGTTTAATATGATGTGATTTTATGTCTGTATGCATATTGTTCAGATGTCAACACAGTTAAAAAAAAAAAAAAAAAAAAGGTCCTCATTCAGAGACAGGATGTTCCTCCTCCTGCTCCCAGCGTGTACATTCTAGTGTGGAACTGGAAGCTGAAGGTCGCAGCAGTTTTTCTCTCTCCCTCTCCCAGAAACCAGATTGATCCTATTCTCATGTTGTAAGCTGGATGTTCTTAATTCTCAATAAATGAACATTCTCTGTTGCTCGCTGTGGACATCACGCTGATTAATGCGCTGCTAACAGGTTATGGGCCCAGGAGTCACAGAAGTCCCAAACCTCCAGAGCACAGAGATAGAAAGACAACAGTGAACTGAGAAGAAGTAAAGATGGCCACCACCAGCAGCTCAGCAAAGTTTACAGTGCCAAGCCTGAATAACCTGAACTACCAATCCTGGAAATTCAAGGTGAAGATGCTGCTGATAAGAGAAGGTACATGGAAATACACTCAGGAGCCCAAGCCTGACCCAGTACCACAGGACTGGCTAGAGATGGATCAGAAAGCACAGAGCACCATATCACTCAGCATAGAGGATGATCAGATCGTGCATGTGTGTAAGTGTGAATCTGCAAAGGAAATGTGGGAGCAGCTGCAGAAAGTGCATGAGAGGATAAATCTAAGTAACAAACTCTAGCTAATGAGAAACCTATATCAGTCTAAGCTACACAGTGACCAGGACATGCAGGACTACATTAGAAGCACTCTAGAGACCGTAGAGCGCCTGCGGGGCATTGGGGAAGATATGAAGGACTTCCATGTAGCAGCACTACTACTTAGTGGTCTCCCAGAAAGCTATGACACGCTTGTAACTGCACTAGATGCACGCCCAGATGATGAGCTTACATTGGAGTACGTCAGAGGAAAGCTTGTAGATGAATATAAGAGAAAGGCAGAAAGTGTGAGCAGCAAAATATGCAACAAGGAAACTGCTTTACAAACACAGGATGCGCCCATCAGCAGAAACCACCCTAAAGAAACACGTGAATATTTTGTATGCAAGAAGCCAGGTCATTTAAAAGCTGAATGCAGAGTCTGGAAAGCTAAAATGAATCAGCTGAAGAAGCAAAACAGTAAACAAAGAGTTAAGAGCGCTATATTTGAAAATAATGATCCTGTAAATACTGAGGCTGCATTCACATTAGTCAATGCATTTAAATCAAAGCATGCGTGGTGTATAGATTCTGGTGCAACCAGTCACATGACCAATGAATACTTCTTTACTAAGCTTAACCAAGCAAGTCAGAGAAAGTGATAATGGCGAATGGTCAGTGTATGAAGGCATAGGAGATGGTTATATTGATTGTAACATCTCTGCAACACAAAACAAAAGGATTCATGTAAAGGATGTGCTATATGTGCCTAGTCTTGAAAGTAATCTATTATCCATGAAAAAGCTTACAAAACAAGGGAATTAAGTTACGTTTAAGCACGATAGCTGAATCATCTCAAAGGAGGGTCACACACTAGAAAAAGGAAAAATCAAAGATGAACTGTATCAGTTGAAATGCAAAGAGTGTGTATACACAGCTAAGCAAGAAATGCACAAGTACTGTATTCATGTATGGCACAGACGGCTTGCACATAGAGACCAGAAGCAATAAGAAAGTTATTTCAAGAACACTTAGCTGATGATATTACAATTGATCCATGTAACCAGACAATGAGGTGTACCAGCTGTATCAAAGGGAAAATGTCCAGAAAGGCCTTTCCTAAGAAAAGTACTACAAGAACAGAACAGCCACTAGATTTAATACACACAGACATCTGTGGCCCAATGCGTATTCAGACCAGCGGCTATTTGACAGTTCGCCATTAAAATTTACTAACCAGCTTCCTGAATAGGGAGCTCTACCAGGGTACTAACGCTAAATGCGTTCAGCACCTGTTGCTCTCCGAGGTGTTGAGCGCTTTACCACTAATGGCTATGGCCAGCGCACTGCAGTTTCAATGTGTGCGGCCCATAGCTATTAGTGCTAAAGCGCTCAGCACCTCGGAGAGCGACGGGTGCTGAACGCATTTAGCATTAGTACCCTGGCCAGCTCCATATTCAGGAAGCTCTGTAGTAAATTTTCGAATGACAGTAGCTGCCGGCTTTTAAAGGTGGATTATAGCAGAGCCGACATGGTGCGGCTTCTGTAAATTAGGTAGGTTAACCCCTGAGCTGCCAATGTTGTGGGCTAAATGGCTCCAGGGGAGTGTGGCCAATATCTGGGGCCATGTAGCTCACTATTATTAAACCCTTAAATACCGGCTTATTAAGCACTGTTTTTTACTGAATTAATGTAGCAGAGCCGACATAGTGCGGCTTCTGCTAAATACATTATTTAACCACTGCGCTGGGAATGTTTTTGGCTACATAGCTCCAAGGGAATATGGACACTCTATGGGGCCATGTAGCTCAATAACATTAACCCCTTAAACACCGGGTTCATGTACCAGCTGCAGCAGCTTTGTGCCAGCATGTAGCACAGGGGTGCTGCAGCAGCTTTACATGTAAAATCACACAGGGACTTCACAGTAAAAGTCTGTTAATGACTTTTACATACAATAATGGGCCAGTGCTGCTGTCCCTGCGCTGGCACATTATTGTAACGCCATTGCTCAGCATCGGATGGAAAAATCTCCCTCCGATACTGGCGCACTGCCAAAATGGATATCATTACCGATATCTTTGTGTTTGACAATGCATGAACGATAATTCAATATCGTTCGTACGATGTCTGTCACGTGACTTTTCTAAGGATATCATTAACGATATCCTTGTGTGTAAACCCACCATTAATAAAACTGGTATCACATAGCAGTTTTTCCCTCATCAGGGTTCATCAGGTTTTGTGTGCCAAAATCAGGAGTGAAACTTGCAGAGAAAAAGTATAATTGAAAGATTTACACCTGTTCTGGAACACACCAGAATAGTAAGCGTTGTGCCGAGACACAGAGTCGTATTCCAGTTTATTTAGACACACCAGATTCATTAAGCGATGTGCACCTTTTAATGAATCAGGAGCATCTGACTCTAGTGTGGCACCCCCGTGGTATAGCCTATCTCACGGGGGTGATATCATGTCTGGAAGCAGGAGGAGGTCCCCACGCTAGGTAACACACAGCATGAAACGCAATTCCTGACTCCAGGCCAGAAGGGGGAGTTCTGAACCTGACTTGAGGGGAGCTGCCCTGTTTCCGGCATGGAGGAGGGGCTAGTTAGTCTCAGGAGACGAGAAGGATAGGACGTGGAGAGGAGAGCTCTGGGAGTGGAGCTGTGAGCGAGCTCACCCAGGAGCAGAGCGCTAGAGAAAGGATGCCAGAGTTCTTGGTTGTGCGGGTGCTGTATGACCCGGTAGCCGAATCTGGAGGGCAGGAGATTGCAAGTCTATTAGCCACACCGAACACCTGTCGGCACAGCAGCATACTGAGGGTACAGAGCCGCCACCAGTTCAGTGGTACCTGTGATAGGCTCGTGCTGCCTGCCATATGGGGAATGAACAAACATGCAGAAAGAGGATCGCAGTGTAGCTACAAGCAGCAGGGACCCAAAGGTAAAGCGCAGCAGGAAGGCCTCCAAACCCACCTGGTGAGGTGAACCCCCGAATGCTACCCGGCTGACTGGACCCCTTCTAAGACCTGTAACCAATGCACCGGACTGCACCATCATCTGACAAGTAAAGGTAAAGGAAACTACAACCCCTGTGTCCTCCAGTAATTTCCTGTGCCCTCTGTCCTGCACCACAACGATCGCCACCATCTTAATAAACTGTCCCAATAATCCCTGGGGCCCCGATCTACCTGTGGGGAGTGATATAATCCCGGCTGCATTACCATCTGTTCCAGTGGTCCTAATCTGCAGCGTCGACTACCCCTGGCTGAACGCCACAGGTGACGTCACATTCATCCCCTGTAAATACCCCTTAACTGCATGGCCAGGGCCACGGAGCCAGGTCACAGCCACCGTGACCTCCTCAAGAAAGTAGACCGGACCGGCTACTGAGCACCCCCCCGGCCCTGATGGGCATTTGGCATCACTAACAGGATTTCATAGCCCTGTACCACCGGGTCCTGTGTGCCATAGACTGTATTGAACTGTGTGTATGCTGCCATTATAACGCCACGCTGCGCGCGGGAAACAGAAGGGGCGTGTCATCATGGGCAGAACCGTAGAAAGAGCACATAGAGAACCCCTGCACCGCGCTCTGACGTCAGCCGGTGGGAAGCAGGAGGCCCCGACTGGAACCCCCTGTTTGCTCGATTAATCCCGACGGCGGAGCAGCAGCCTGATAATCCAACAGACACTTGGAAGCTGGATAAGGTTCACTAGGGGGTAGGAAGATCCCCAGCCTTCACAAGGATCCAGTGGCGGGCACAGCTGCAGCCCCATAGTGCCTTTATCAATGCCGTACATCCCAGGAGTGGACTGGTTACCGCAATACTCAGGGATGTCACATACCCTCAGCGACTTCAAAGAAAGGCTGCATAGACTGTTTGAAGTGTACCCTTCGTCTGAGGGCCAGAAGATCAACATTCTCATCGGCCAGTTAACCAATGCGGCCCAGAGGGAGGTAAAGTCCTGGCCAGATGCCGATAAGAGCACAGTTAAGCAGATCCTAGCTAAGCTGAAAACACCTTCGATACCCGCACCGCGGCAGAGATTAAAATGAGATTCTTCGGGTGCAAACAAAGGGTGCAGGACAGTGTACGGGACTAGGCCCTTAATTTTAAAGAGGCGCTACAGGCAATTAAACAGGTTGACCTCAACAGCGTGCAGGACGAGGACAGACTGCTAACTGAGCAGTTTATCGAGGGACTCCTGTCCAACACCCACCGAACCCAGCTGCACATTATGGCCCTACAAAACCCTGACCTAGACTGTGTACAATTTAAGGATCGGGCCATTCAGGTTCTGCGAGAACCAACCCCAAGTGGCACCACGCCCCCCAGGTGCCCAGCTATAATATACCACCAGGAGGCAGTGCCCTTGCCTCAGGCAACCATTGAGGCTGATACACAGATTCTAAGTAATGACACTTCTGCAGATCTACACCTCCAGATCCAGGTGCTGACCAAGAGGGTGGCTGCGTTGACCAAGAGCATGCAGGCCCTGTAGGTGTATTCACCGACTGAAAAGATCCAGCTTGCCTCCAGTCCAGATGACGTCTCGTGGTGATGACAGAGGAAGATCCCACCCACCAGGAGAAGAGATAGCAACTCAATTGGACAACCCATCTGCCGCCGCTGTAACAAGGCGGGACACCTTGCAAGATTCTGTCCTTTAAACCTCTGGGGCAGCGGGCCGACCACCAGAGTAAGGCAACCAGGCCCACATAATTGGCATGACAAGTATGTTGGAGGACAACCAGTCCCCCAGTCCTGATTGATGGCATCCCAATGAACACCCTACTGGACACCGGCTCCTAAGTGACAATGATGCCATACATCCTTTATATCCTTTATAAGCAGTACTGGACTGACTCTGACATTACCCGCAACCCAAATGATGACTTGACAATAATTGTCAGCAATGGTCAGCCATTGCCATAAGTGAAGTATAAAGAGGTGACTGTTAAAGTTGGGCGAGTAGAGCAGGGGTTACAAATTGTAGATATTGACCGGCAAGAATGCAATGCAATGATCACCCTAGGTACCAATGTGATAGAAAATTGTCTTGGCGTGATTATTGCTCTATTACAATAGGTAGGTGAAACCACCAACTCCGGACAGCAACAGGTCCTGCAAAAGGAGATCAAAGCCCTAATGCAGAGACAACATGTAGAACTGTCCGACGGAGAAGTTGGCAGCATAAGGGTGAGTAACCCATTCCCCATTGTAATATCCTCCAAAAGAGAAATGATGATTTGGTGTCGAGCCACCGCTATAGGTATCAGGGGTCAGGATTACCAGGCCCTGGTACAATCCATGTACTTTGACAGCAGGCCTACTATCCTGACAGCTAGAGGGGTAGTAGATGTCGCAAGGGAAGAGTACCTATACACATCTTAAATTGTGGGGAGAAAGAGGTCTATTTACCCCGGTATGCCACCGTTGCTAAGCTGTTCACTGTCAATAATGATGCAATACAGGCAGAAGAACCCTTGATCCCGTTCAACCAGGCGGAGGACAATGGCTCTGCAGAACAGCTGGAGGACTGGCGTCAGAAGCTGCATATAGGCACTGACTCCACCCCTTCACACCAAAAGAATGGAGTTTAGAGGCTGGTTCAAGAATATGAACAAACCCACTAGACTTTGGGCAGGTAAAAGGGGTCCAACACCATATCCCCACCAGAGACCAACCGCCCATTAAAGAAAGGTACCACCCTGTCCCCCTGGCTCACTATCGGTGTGCCAAGAGCATGTTACGGGAAGTGAAGGAGGCTTGGGGTAATCAGAGATACATGTAGCCCCTGGGCAGCCCCTCTAGTCCTGGTTAAAAAGAAATACGGTACAATGAGGATGTGTTGATTACAGGCAGATTAACCGCATTACACATACATATGCCTACCCGTTATAACGAATTAAGGAGTCATTAGCTGCCTTGAAATCTAACTATTTCTCGACCCTAGATCTCAACAGTGGGTACTGGCAAGTTCCAGTGGCAGAGGCAGACAGAGAGAAGACCGCGTTTTGGACACCAATGGGCCTCTGCAAGTTCAACTGCATGCCATTCGGGCTTTGCAATGCACTGGGAATGTTCCAGAGGTTAATGGAGTGATGTGTAGTGCATAAGAATTTCAAGACAGTGCTGCTATACCTGGACGTCATCATCTACTCCCGAACTGACGAGGACCACTTGAAGCACCCGGCTGAGGTGTTCGAGGCCTTATCCAACTTTGGCACGAAGGTGAAGCCATCCAAGTGTCACCTCTTGAAGCCTAAGGTACAGTCCCTAGGCCATGTGGTAAGCGCCGAAGGCGTGTCACCAGACCCTCATAAAGTCACCATCATCAGAGACTGGCCGAGACCAACCACCATCCGTGAAGAGCGGCAGTTCCTCGGGTTGGTAGGCTACTACTGGAAATTCATCAAGGGCTTCACCAAGATAGCCACACCCCTGCAATACTTCCTAGTGGGCCAATCCAAGAAGGCCAAGAACCAGAGCCCTCCTATCGAGTGGGACAGCAGAGTAGAAGAATCCATTTGGTTGAAGTTGGCTCTCATGAGAGACAAAGTCCTGGCCTACCCTGACTATGGTCAATCATTCATACTTTACACAAACGTCAGCAACGTGGGATTGGAAGCCGTATTGTCTCAAGTGTAGAAAGGCAGAGAGAGAGTGATTGCCTACACCAGCAGGAAGCTTCGTCCCACTGAAAGGAGCCCCGACAACTACAGTTCCTTCAAGCTGGAGTTCCTCACCATAGTCTGGGCTGTAACCGAGCATTTCAAACACTACCTGACTTCAGCAAAATTCACCATCTTCACGGACAATAATCCGCTGACTTACCTGGAAACCACAAAGCTAGGTGCGCTAGAACAGCGATGGATGGCCCAGCTGTCCAATTATGAGTTTGTAATCAAGTACAGAGTGGGACATAAGAACACCAATGCCGATGCGCTGTCCAGGATGCCCCACTTACCTGATGTGGGAGAAGACCCGGAGGAGCTAGAGGAAATAGAGCTGCCAGCTTTCCACCCCCACAGTGTGTTACAATGTTCCCACTGCGTGAAAGTCAAATGTTCTGCCATTCAAGAGGTCTCTTTCAATGCGTTGCCTCACCATAGATGGGCAGAAATGCAGGATAGCGACCCTGACATTCACCTAGTGAAAGAGTTGTTGACCCAAGTTGACTCACACACTGGGCCAGATGCTCCACAAGAAACCCAACAGTTGTGGAAAGAGAAAGGCAAACTGTTCATCTACGAGGGTAAGCTGTGTCAGAGAAGCATCAACTCGTGCACACACGAACTGGTCTGGCAGGTAGTAGTCCTGAAGCGGGATGTGCCAATGGTCCTAGAGGCGTACAACAATGGAGCAGAACATTTCGGGTGGAAGAAGCTGGAGGTCCTACTTCGTGAATGATTCTACTGGGTTGGCATAAGAAAATCCATCGAGAGATGGTGTCGAGAATGTGGTCTATGCAACCTGCGAAGAAGAGATCGAGATAGCCAAAGAGCCCCCTTACAGTCAATCATCACAAAACAACCGCTTGAACTCGTAGCTCTGGATCATGTAAAGTTGACCCGAGTAGGTCTGGCTACACCTACAGTCTGACCATCGTCGGACATTATTCCCGGTTCTTAGTAGTTGTGCCTGTCAAAGACCAGACAGCAAAGATCACAGCCAAAGCTTTCCAAGAGCACTTCTGTAGGCCCCATCCTGTAGCTACCCTGAACAGGTTCTTACCGACCAAGGTCCAGCGTTCAAGGAAGTTTCCAGGAGTTTTGCACCCTGTACGGCTGCAAGAAAATCAGAACAACACTGCACCATCCGCAGACCAATGGCATGTGCGAAAAGATGTATCAGGTCATGACCGACCTGTTGAAGACCTTGCCTATTGAAGAACAAAACCTGTGGACAGAAAAGTTGCCGGATCTGGTAGATCTTTACAACCACATCCCTGCAAACTCCACCAACTGTACCTCAGCCTGCCAGATGCAGGCAAGACCTTGCAAGTTACCCATCGACCTGGACATGGGAGTCTTAACACCTGAGACAGCACAACCTGATGTAGACTGGGATACTGAGCGACAACAACAATATGGCAAAGTCAAAGAGTGTGTGAAGAGAAGTCTGACCCAGGAAAGGCAGAGGCAAGAAAGGAGCTACAACCGGCAGGCCCCAGCTACTCCATTAGCTCCCGGAAAGTAGGTGTTAAAGCGGAATAGGAGAATGCACAAACTGGACAACCAGTGGGAAGCTGAGCCATACACCATCTTGCCTTCAAACTTTGATAAACACAATGTATGCCTCATCAGCAAAGGTGGAGGAGAAAGCTCAGTGGCAGTCTCAAGAGACCACCTAAAGGTATGCCCTGACCAACTGAGAGACAAAGAAGACGACCAAGATGCCCCTAAACACACAAACGAAGTGAAAGGGAAGGTCCATACCTTGGAGAATTTCCATAAACTTGGATGCAGGTGAACCAGGCAATCGTAGAACTTGTCTTAACTTTTCCCCAGCCTACTGCACCTGAAGCAGTCAAGACTCTCAACCAGAAACAGATGCTACACCCCCAGTGGAACAGGAGAATCTACCCCCTGCTAACGACAAATCTGTCAGCCCTATGGTGAGTCTAAGACTTCGCAGAAGGCAGTCCAGTATACCAGTACTACGTAGGTCCACCCATAGCGTAGTGACTAGTGCACTCACCACACCAGCGGTAGACATTAGGGACCAGGTCAGGTCATCAGAGATACCTGTACTGCGTAGATCCACCCATTGTACTGGAAGTCAGATCTCTGCCCGTTATAGGGTGTAGAAGTGTAAATTAATTAACAATGTAAACAAGCAACTGTTAAGCGTAAGAGCCTACAGAGACTTGCTGTATGAACATTTAAGTATTTGTACATAACCTGTTGAAGGACAATTGGGTCACAGGACTAGGTATGACCAGGACAATATTTGTATATAGTTCCCCAAACCTGGCATAAATATAAACTGTCGGCATGGACGAAGAGCCAAGTAAGGCCAGGTCTGAAGCCCTGTAGCTAAGCCAGGGGATAAAGCAAAGGTGGGTTGGGGCGGTTCCCACCGGGTAAACTTGAAAGTCCGTGTAGTGACGCAATTGGACCCATGTTGCCCCAGAAACTTTGGTGTCACAGCCACCGTGATCTCCCCAAGAAAGTCAACCGGCCCAGCTACCGAGGAGGGCCCTGGTGGGTGTTGCACTAGCACCTCTTCTCATCAAGACTGGCATGAAAAACAGGGCTAGTGTTTTTTTTCTAATGGGATTCCTATTTCAATAAGAATAATCTAGTTGGTCTTTCTGATTATACATTTAACTGATAGCAAAAAATTCTAGTGAAGCAGGCAAGACCTTGATAATACAAATTCAGTTAAAATATTTTAGCCAAAAAGGAGGAACTATTCATCCAAACATTGTTTTAACTTCCTAAATTTTACTAATATTAATCTTTATTATATAGAAAATACAAATGCTAAACAAATACTGTTTAAAAATGCACATATTGTGCTATAGCCTGAACCCTAGACCTAAATATAAAAATGGGATATAATCAGGGCCAGAGTGGCACTGGGAAATTCTGGCAGTGGGTCACATTGATTGCAATATTGTTAACAGTATTAGCGTCCTCAGGACACTGATACAGATAGCAGCTGTGGTGAAGCTTCCTTGTACGCCAGCTACTTCAGCAGACCACAGGACTATTGCCACGTATGGATGTCAGGCAGTGCTATCACTGCATAGCACTGCCATTACTGACCCACTGTTATATTAGCTAGATGAGAAGATGTAGACTGTGGTAAACAGGGTGCCATAATTAGGCGAGTATTAGCTTTTTATTATATGAGCTTTTCTTATATTATTGGGCCTCAGAGTTGGGAGATGGAGATATCAGAATGTGTATAGGAAGCTGGAGTGACCACACTGCGTTGGGGACTGTGATGGACGACATACTGTGTATACAAGTTTAAGGTGGCTATGATACTGTGTATAGGGGGCTGAGGTGATATCATACTGTGCGGAGTGTTTCTGATGGGCATCATACTATGTGAGTGTGGGGGAGGTTATGTAATGGCCATCATGCTGTATTGATTCATGTGGGAGCCATCATAATGTGAATAGCAGCTGAGTCATATGTTATAAAGGACTGTTGTGGGAAATCATACTGTGTGGGGATCTGCTGTGGACATCATACTGTTTATGAGGGTGTTTGGTGGATATCATACTTTTAGTGGGATAAGGATGGCCTTCATACTGACTGGGGGCTGCAAGGGCCACCATACTGTGTGTGAGCCATCAAACTGTATGGTTGGAAGAAAGTGGGGACACTATTGTGTGAGAACACTAAGGGTATGTTCTCACGGTCCGGAGGAGCTGTGTGTTGGACGCAGCTCCCCCGGACCTGAGGGAAGCCGCGCGTGGCCGCAGCCGTCTTGTACTCACCGTGTGCGGCGGGTGCGGGGTGGCTTCTCCCTGCAGTCATCCGATGGGAGCCGCTTCCGACTCCGCAGCATGAAATAAACATGCTGCGGAGTAGCGGACTCCCGGCAACCCGCACCACAGCTTCAAAGACGCTGCGGGCGGGTTACGCATAGTGAGGATGGGACTTCTTGAAATCCCATCCACTATGCTATTACTGTATGACGCAGCGTTTTGGACGCAGCGCAAAGACGCTGCGTCCAAAACGCTGCGTCTCCTGATCGTGAGGATGCACCCTTAGGGTGTGTGCCCACAGGAAGGTTTTGCTGCGTTTGAGATCAGGTTTTGCCTTGGTTTTATGTAAATCTATGCTAATCTAATCCTGAGTTTTTGGTTTCCAGCAAAACCTATGTTATTAGGGAAAAGCTTTCACACACATTATACTGTCTCCAGAGAACAAAAACCAAACACCACATGATTTGCAGCATTTTTATTTTCCTGCAAAATCTATGGATTCTAGGATTAGCTGTCCCAACACATTGGTTTTTGTTTTGGTGAAGAAAGTGGAAACACTCAGGTTTTGCTGTGTTTTAGGCCACGTGCACACGCTGAGTATTTGGTGAGTTTTTTACCTCAGTATTTGTAGCCAAAACCAGGAGTGGATGATTAAATACAGAAGTGGTGCAGGTGTTTCTATTAGACTTTTCCTCTGATTGTTCCACTCCTGGTATTGTCTAAAAACCCTGATGGTGTGTTTACACATCACGATTTCGTTCCGATATCGTATACAACGACGCGGGAGCGCGCATTTTGTGGCTGGTTTTCCCAGAATCGCATCGGCGGTTTACACGATGCGATATCTGGATACATTGTCCCTACGATGTGTACGCCCCCCGAACCAGGAACGACCATTTAACATGGGAGTGAATGGGTGACGTTGCAGTACACAACAGAGTTGGGCTGTCACACGGGACGATCCGGCTCCAACCGGCATCCGATATCGGGCGGTTGAATAGCACGCTCATTCGACCCCCGATATCGGTTTGCCATCGTTCCTGCATTGTATTGGATGTTCACACCGTACAACGCAGGAACGATATCGGCTCCAACGCCCGAACCACGTGACTTTTGGTCGGAGTTGGACGCCGATATCGCAACGTGTAAACCCACCATGAGGTTAAAAACTCATCAAATACTCAGCGTGTGCATGTGGCCTTAGAAAGAATGAGCATGTCAATTCTTTGCTGAACTTTTGCTAAAGTGGAAACACCTGTGGTATTTCCATTTTCAGTAGAGAAAAAAAAAAGTGTGTGTGTGAAAGCTTTTCCCTAATAACATAGGTTTTGATGGAAACCAAAAACTCAGGATTTGATTAGCATAGACTTACATAAAACCAAGGCAAAACTGGATCTCAAACGCAGCAAAACCTTCCTGTGGGCACATACCCTAAGGGTCTTTAGTAGGAGAAAAATAACTTTGTAAGTGCACCAGTGCCTGTACCTTCCCTTGTTTTTAAAAGTTGGGAGATATGCCCTTCTGTGCCTGTGCTAATGAACTGTGATAGGACTTCTACTGTGGAACCCAATAATTTCTATGTATGTTCTTGCCCAGGGGCATTACTACAATAAAGAGACACTGAGGGTCATTACAATAAGGAGGTGAAATGAGGGTCATTATTACAAGGAATATAAAGATCTGCCACCTCACCACCCCCAGAGCTGCCGCAAGCCCCAACCTTCTGTCTCCTCCCCATCATCCTACAGAATGTAAGCCCGTGAGGGGTCTTCTCCCCTCTGTACTAGTCTATCATTGTCATAATTCACCACAGAATATATAAATTAACAATAATAATAATAATAAGAAGAAGAAATAAGAATGAGGATCATAAGTACAGGAAGGATCATCTACTATATAATTGCCTAATCGTGTCTGTCTGTCCAGAAAATCCCGCACCAGCGCTCATTGATCGCCGCCAGCCGCAGCAACCAATGAGCAAAGCGTATGCAAAACAGCCGCGCACATTCAAAACTCGCGCCAAGCTGAAACCTGGCGACGGCAACGCATCGGCATCGCTATCTCTGGGATACACGCGTCCGACTGCGGCTATCGTCTCCCAACGGTAGCCGCGGCTCATCTACTGCCGCACAGAGGTCTGCGGCGAGCCAGCCGGGAGATGACCGGCGTCAGCTCGCAAGCGGTAGTACCCCGAACGCCATATTGGAACACCCACATTATGGGTATTCCTATATGGTGGCCGGGATTCAAATCCCCCGCCAAGCCGCGCTACTTCTCTGATTGGTCGCCGCGGTCGGCGGCGACCAATCAGCAAAGCATGTTTTAAAACACACAACATGTGCGCTGCTTGGTCGCCGCGGCTGGCAGTGACCGATCAGAAGCTGAGCACGGCTTGGTATATTGGCGCGCAATTTGAACTGCCGCTCATCGTGTGACACACTTCACTCCTGTTTACAAGGCTGACGCTCATAGTGTGACACACTTCACTCCTGCTTACAAGGCTGTCCGTCATAGTGTGATGCACTTCACTCCTGTTTACAAGGCTGTCAGTCATAGTGTGACGCACTTCAGTCCTGTTTACAAGGTCTGTCAGTCAGTGTGCTGGTCTTCAGTCACATTTACTTCACACGTTGTGTCAGTGACAGTCTGAACTACTTAAGTCACGTTTACACAATGGGTTTAATTGGTCATAAGCACAAATACGCCAATGATGATGACAGAAAAGCTGCAGAAGCAGCCAGGTGACGACAACGTCGACACCAAGAGACACCACAACAAACTGCCGTGAGACAAGTCCAGGATGCGGAATCTCACAGACGTCGTCGGCAACAGGAGACACCACAACAAACTGCTGCCAGAAAAGCCCAAGATGCCGAATTTCATTGACAGTGTCGGCTGAATGAATCTCCAGAAGACAGGGCAAACAGACAACATGTTCACGCAATTCATACAACATGAATGCTCTACCAACTAAGGCAAGCCCAGGAGAATATTCAACAACTTGCATGTTACGTCACAAATGATGAAATTACATTTATTCAACACTTCTGTGGGAATATGAATGTAGTTTGCTCTACATGCATCTCTCTAAATTTTATTGATGAAAAACCATCTGACAATAAGTTTACTCAATGCTGCCAAAAAGGCAAAGTTATGCTACCAAGACTTCACTACTCAGATCTGTTTGAGCAATTGATGAAAGGAACGCATCAACACAGTAGAAATTTTATAGACAATATCAGAAGCATCAACAGTTCTCATTCATTTGCTTCATTTGGTGCCAACATTGCACCGGCCCCTGGATTCGGACCGTATTGTTTTAAAATTCATGGCCATATCTACCACCGCACTGGAACACTTTACCCAGAAATAGGACAACCACCAAAATTTGCACAATTATACAGCAAACGAGGCTACAGAACAAAGGGTGATTCTGAAAGAAAACAAAAAGTGTAATGCTGAACTGATGAATCTCATTGCCATACATTTACAACAACTCAGCCCATTTGCTGCGGCATATCGCATGCTAAAAGACGTTGAAGCTGAGGAGCAACAGCGGGCCATGCAAAATGGGACTGAAATGCCTTCTATTGTCATGGCAATTAATCAAGAACGTACACAAGATCCCCGACATTATAACAAACCACGTGTAAGTGAGGATGCAGTTGTTTTTCAAAGCAATGATGGAGAGCCTCCTTTTCAAAGGGATATATTAGTCCATCTTAAACCAGACCTTAACAACCCTTGCTTCCTAAGACACAGCAAATTAGCATTTTGCACAGCAACCTTGATGCTCTTCTGTATCCGCTATTCTTTCCAAGAGATGATCAAGGGTGGCATGAAAACCTACACCAGCAAGGCACTTTAAGATGAATTACACAACTGAAGTACTACAGTTTTCTTTTGTCTGTACAAAATTACTTCAATCTTTTTTAAACGGTGGCAAACTGACACAAGAGTACTTAGTCAACGCATACGTTAAAATTGAAGTTAATCGCCTGAATTTTATACGAATGAACCAAAAACAACTTAAAGTTGAAGACTACTGCGTTCTTCAAGAACATTTGCAAAACCAATCAATTCAAAAGGGAATTCCCATTGGGAAAACATTAATTCTCCCGTTGTCGTTTGAAGGTAGCCCCCGCAACATGCAACAGCGTTATCAAGATGCAATGGCAAAAGTCACAAAGTATGGAAGACCTGACATTTTTGTGACAATGACCTGTAATCCTAAATGGCCGGAAATTTCTGAAAATCTAGAACCCTGGCAACAAGTGAAACACAGGCCGGACTTAGTTGCACGCGTATTTCAACTCAAACTCACCAGCCTTTTGAAAGATATCAAAAATGGCCTTTTTCGAACAGCTGTAGCAATGGTACACATCATTGAGTTTCAGAAACGTGGTCTCCCATATGTGCATATACTTATTATTTTAGATGCAAATTCTAAGTTTCGCACAGAGGAGGAAATTGAATACATAGTGTGGGCTGAAATTCCCAACCAAGAAAAATATCCTGAACTGTATGATATTGTCATCTCTCATATGGTTCATGGTCCATGCGGTGAAGCAAATCCAAAAAGTCCATGCATGGAAAACGGCAAGTGTACTAAAGGCTTTCCAAAGGAGTTAAAACACTGCACACTGTACACTGTTGAAGACTTGGATGGCTACCCATCCTACCGGCGAGCACACATTGATAACATTGTTCACAAAAAACAAATCATAAATAACTCATGGATAGTCTCATACAACCCGTACTTATCAAAGCGCTACAACTGTCACATCAACGTAGAAATCTGCGCTTCAATAAAAAGTGTCAAATATCTTTTCAAGGGCCATGACAAAGCTAATGTTGAAATACAACAGACAACAGTCAATCACGATGAATCATCAACTTTTCTTGACTCAAGATATGTGAGTGCTCCAGAAGCTGCTTGGAGGATATTTGCATTTCCAATGCATTCACAGTCCCATGCCATTATACGTTTAGCTATCCATTTACCTAATCAACAACAGCTTTATTTCTATGAAAATTGTCAAGTCGAAGATGTCTCAAAAACTTTAAGCACGATGTCAACATTAATGGAATGGTTTTTGCTGAACCAATTTGATGATAAAACAAGGTAGTATTTGTATCGCGAGATTCCAGAGCATTACGTTTGGAATAAAACTTGGAAGTCAAGACAATGAGGAGTTAGAAAAATAATTGGACGCATGTATACTGTTAGTGTCAAGGATCAAGAAAGATATTGCCTTCGGCTGTTACTGCTGCATGGCAAAGGAGCTACAAGTTATGATTATTTGAAAACAGTTAACGAAGTATTGCACAATACATTTAATGCTGTAGCTTCGGCCTTAGGACTTTTATTGGATGATACTATTTGGACACTTACTTTAGAAGACGCAGTTACCCTACATATGCCTAAGCAACTTCGCCAATTGTTTGCCTACATCTGTGTATTTGGAACACCTACAAATGTCGTTTAACTTTGGACAAATTTCAAAGAACATCTAATCGAGGATTACTGCTTATGTCTTCACAACAAAAGTTTAAGATTAATCAAAATTGCCAATCTTATGCCATGCGAGATGTCCAAAATGTCTTACTACTGCATGGAAAAAAGAGAGAGAAGAAGAGAAGCGCACTAAGGTGGTAAATGAGGGACACCAGCACAATAACTACAGTGGTCCACTCACCTGATGAGGTTGTGATGTGTCACAACCAACATAAAATGCCTGGCCACTGCAGACCCCATAGAAGAAGAAACAGCATTCAAGGGGGAGAAGATCGGGATTTGTCCGTGCTTGATGACAAGGACATCCAAGGATAGGAAAAACACACTTTATTCACATACGGAACACACAATTTGGCGATGAGTTTCGTAGCCGCCTGGCCACTTCTTCAGGGCAGGGTTGTGCCGTGGTCAAGCGTGGACAAATCCTGAACTTCTCCCCCTTGAATGCTACTACATGGAAAAACATTTTCAGACTTTAATTTGCCACAGCCTGCAACTCACGTTCCACAACTTCCAGAGTATGATGAAGCTTACGAATTATTGTTGGCAACACAGAAAATAAACTCCTTAAATGAACAATAACGTATTGCATACAGTATGATACTATTGTGAGTGCCATAGAAAACCAAGCAGATGCAAGGACAAAATGTTTCTTTATTGACAGTCCAGGAGGAAGCGGTCAAACATACCTATATGAAGTGTTAATGCATCATGTTAGAGGGTTGGGAAAAGTCGTATTGCCATTGGCTACAACAGGTATTGCAGCAAATCTTTTACGAGGAGGTCGCACTATATATTCACTCTTTGGGAAACTAGTTCCTGTCAACGAAATTTCCGTTTCCAGAATAAAACAAGACACATTTGCTGGAAAACAGTTAAACAACGCACATCTTTTGATGCTTGATGAGTGCACCATGGCACCCAAATATGCTTTGACCTTAATTGACAGACTTCTGCGTGAAGTCATGACTACAAATGTTGCTGAAAAGAATGAAATTCCATTTGGAGGTAAAGCTTTTGTCATTGGTGGAGATTTGAGGCAATGCCTTCCAGTCATACCAAATGGAATAAGAACAGATGTTATTGAGTCCAGCTTAAAAATGGCTGATCTTTGAAAACAGTTTACTCAACTGCAAATAATTCACAACATGCAATCTTCTGACCCAGAGTACAGCAATTAGCTTCTTAAACTTGGTAACGGTGAACTTAGCAACGAATACAACCTTGGAGAAGATATTATTGAAATACCAGAAGACATGTTGTGTACTGATTGCATTGTAACTGATGTTTTTGGACAACGCATTGAAATTGATGTGAACGACCAAACCAGTGTTGAGAGGGCCTCTTCCCATTCAATTCTCTGTCCCAAGAACGATGACGTGGCTCTGCTAAATTCCCGTGTGATGGATAGAATGCCTGGAGAGTATAAGCTGCAGGCAAGTGATGATTCAGTGGATGTAGATAATGAAGATGAACGAGAGCATTATCCAGTTGAATTTTTAAATAGTCTTACGCCATCAGGAATGCCATCCCATAGACTACAACTAAAAGTTGGATCAATTGTAATGTTGCTTCGGAATCTAAATACAAAAAGTGGTCTATGTAATGGAACTCGTCTTATTGTTACTGGACTCCATTCCCACCTAATTCAAGAAAGAGTCATCAGTGGATCAGCAAAAGGAGATGAAGTGTTTATTCCACGCATTGATTTATGTCCTTCGGACACAGGTCTTCCATTTAGGCTTCGGCATCGACAGTTTCTGCATTTTCTAGAGTTAAAATGAGATCCAACGTCAAGGTGCAAGTTCTTGATACCCCTTTACAAGGACACTTGCTTACAGATAGTCCAAAGGTTTTCACAAGAAATGTGGTGTACAAAAATATTTTAGGTTGATTACATTTAATGATAATGTATATATTGTACCGGGAAAATGATGTACTGTATATTCATTGCATTATTAGTCTGTTACATAGATATTTAATACTAGCTGTGAGCCCGATGCAAATGCATCGGGATTCTAGAACGTGGCAATATTATTTGCATTAATAGCATTATTATTACCATTAATAGCATAATTATTAGCATTAATAGCATAATTATTAACATTAATAGCATAATTATTAGCATTAATAGCATTAATAGCAATATTATTTGCATTAATACCATTATGATTACCATTAATAGCATAATTATTAGCATTAATAGCATAAATATTAGCATTAATAGCATAATTATTAGCATTAATAGTATTAATATTAGCATTAATAGCATAATTATTAGCATTAATAGCATAAATATTAGCATTAATAGCAATATTATTTGCATTAATAGCATTATTATTACCATTAATAGCATAATTATTAGCATTAATAGCATAATTATTAACATTAATAGCATAATTATTAGCATTAATAGCATTAATAGCAATATTATTTGCATTAATACCATTATGATTACCATAAATAGCATAATTATTAGCATTAATAGCATAAATATTAGCATGAATAGCATAATTATTAGCATTAATAGTATAAATATTAGCATTAATAGCATAATTATTAGCATTAATAGCATAAATATTAGCATTAATAGCAATATTATTTGCATTAATAGCATTATTATTACCATTAATAGCATAATTATTAGCATGAATAGCATAATTATTAACATTAATAGCATAATTATTAGCATTAATAGCATTAATAGCAATATTATTTGCATTAATACCATTATGATTACCATTAATAGCATAATTATTAGCATTAATAGCATAAATATTAGCATTAATAGCATAATTATTAGCATTAATAGTATTAATATTAGCATTAATAGCATAATTATTAGCATTAATAGCATAAATATTAGCATTAATAGCATAATTATTAACATTAATAATAGCATTAATAGCAATATTATTTGCATTAATAGCATTATTATTACCATTAATAGCATAATTATTAGCATTAATAGCATTAATAGCAATATTATTTGCATTAATACCATTATGATTACCATTAATAGCATAATTATTAGCATTAATAGCATAAATATTAGCATTAATAGCATAATTATTAGCATTAATAGCATAAATATTAGCATTAATAGCAATATTATTTGCATTAATAGCATTATTATTACCATTAATAGCATAATTATTAGCATGAATAGCATAATTATTAATATTAATAGCATTAATAATAGCATTAATAGCAATATTATTTGCATTAATAGCATTCTTATTACCATTAATAGCCTAATTATTAGCATTAATAGCATAATAATTAGCATTAATAGCATTAATAATAGAATTAATAGCAATATTATTTGCATTAATAGCATTATTATTACCATTAATACCATAATTATTAGCATTAATAACATAAATATTAGCATTAATAGCATAATTATTAGCATTAATAGCATTATTATTAGCAGTAATAGCATTATTAATAGCATTAATAAAATTAATAATACAATTAATAGCATTTATTTATTTTTTTTATTATTTTTTTTTATTTAATTATTTATTATTTTTTATTTATTTTTTGTATTATTTTTTAATTATTTTTTAATTATTTTTTTTATTATTAAATTTATTATTTATTTAAAGTGAGCCTGAGGCTGAGACCCAGTTCTCCTTCAGGTCCGCTGAAAGGGCTGATATTATTAGCATATATTTAATTTTTTTATTATTATTTTTATTTAATTATTGATTTTTTTTATTTTTTTTTTTTTATTTTTTTATTATTTTTTAATTATTTTTTTTATTATTAAATTTATTATTTAGGCTGAGACCCAGTTCTCTTTCAGGTCCGCTGAAAGGGGTGATATAATTAGCATATATTTAATTTTTTTAATATTATTTTTATTGAATTATTTATTATTTTTTATTTTTTTTTTTATTATTTTTTAATTATTTTTTAATTATTTTTTTTATTATTAAATTTATTATTTAGGCTGAGACCCAGTTCTCTTTCAGGTCCGCTGAAAGGGCTGATATAATTAGCATATATTTAATTTTTTTTATTATTATTTTTATTGAATTATTTATTATTTTTTATTTTTTTTTTTATTTTTTTTTTATTATTTTTTAATTTTTTTTTTATTATTAAATTTATTATTTAGGCTGAGACCCAGTTCTCTTTCAGGTCCGCTGAAAGGGCTGATATAATTAGCATATATTTAATTTTTTTATTATTATTTTTATTGAATTATTTATTATTTTTTATTTATTTTTTATTATTTTTTAATTATTTTTTAATTATTTTTTTTATTATTAAATTTATTATTTAAACTGAGAGCCAGTTCTCTTTCAGGTCCGCTGAAAGGGCTGATATAATTAGCATATATTTAATTTTTTTATTATTATTTTTATTGAATTATTTATTATTTTTAATTTATTTTTTTATTATTTTTTAATTATTTTTTAATTATTTTTTTTTATTATTAAATTTATTATTTAGGCTGAGACCCAGTTCTCTTTCAGGTCCGCTGAAAGGGCTGATATAATTAGCATATATTTAATTTTTTTATTATTATTTTTATTGAATTATTTATTATTTTTAATTTTTTTTTTTAATTATTTTTTAATTATTTTTTTTTATTATTAAATTTATTATTTAGGCTGAGACCCAGTTCTCTTTCAGGTCCGCTGAAAGGGGTGATATAATTAGCATATATTTAATTTTTTTATTATTATTTTTATTAAATTATTTATTTTTTTTTATTTATTTTTTTATTATTTTTTAATTATTTTTTAATTATTTGTTTTATTATTAAATTTATTATTTAGGCTGAGACCCAGTTCTCTTTGAGGTCCGTTTATTTTTTATTTATTTTTTTATTATTTTTTAATTATTTTTTAATTATTTTTTAATTATTTTTTTTATTATTAAATTAATTTGTTCCCATTGAAATACATTAGCGGTGTGTCGGGGATTTTATGGCCGCCGACCTGGTTCTATTTGTCGGCCCTAAAATCGCGGACACACCGCTAATGCATGTCTATGGGCAGTGAGCTCGAGAGAGCGACCAATCAGAAATCGGGCTGACTGCCCATAGAGATGCATTAGCGGTGTGTCCGCGATTTTAGGGCCGACAAATAGAACCAGGTGGGCGGCCATAAAATCGGCGACACACCGCTAATGTATTTGAATGGGATCTGAGGTGCTCTTCTGATTGGCTGAGGGCATTAGAGAGCGACCAATCAGAAGAGCAGCTCACATCTCATAGAGATAGAATGGCGGATTTTGCGTCCATTGTATCTTAATGAGAAGTGAAGAGGACGTGGGAGATGGAAGTTGGCGGAAAGAAGACAGAAGACCCCGGGGGCCGGACGAAGAGCCGGAGATGGCGGAAAGAAGAGAGAAGAGCGGCGGGGCCGGAGGAAGAGGACGGCTGGCCGGACGAAGGACTTGTGGATCGGACGGACGATCAGATGACTAAGAAGGCATGTAAGTGATCGACGGGGGCATTAGGTTAGGGGACGGCGGGGGCTTCGGGTGTAGGGCCTTAGGTGTTAGCGGCGGGAGCTTAGGAGGCGGCGGGGCTTAGGGGATGGGGCTTAGGTGCGGCGGGGCTTAGGGGGCAGGGGGGGGTATGGGTTTAGGTGCGGCTTCGGGGGTAGGGGGTTAGGTGCGGCTTAGGGGGTAGGGGCTTGCGGCAGAGGGTAGTGGCTCCGGCTGGGTAGTGGGTTAGGTGCGGCTTCGGGGGTAGGGGATTAGGTGCGGCAGAGGGTAGTGGCTGCGGCGGGGTAGTGGGTTAGGGCGGCAGGGGGTAGGGGCTTGCGGCAGAGGGTAGTGGCTGCGGCGGGGTAGTGGGTTAGGGGGGTAGGGGCTTCGGCGGCGGGGTAGTGGCTTAGGGGTTAGGTGCGGCAGAGGGTAGTGGCTGCCGCGGGGTAGTGGCTTAGGGCGGCAGGGGGTAGGGGCTTGCGGCAGAGGGTAGTGGCTGCGGCGGGTTAGTGGCTTAGGGCGGCAGGGGGTAGGGGCTTCGGCGGCGGGGTAGTGGCTTAGGGGTTAGGTGCGGCAGAGGGTAGTGGCTGCGGCGGGGTAGTGGCTTAGGGCGGCAGGGGGTAGGGGCTTGCGGCAGAGGGTAGTGGCTGCGGCGGGGTAGTGGGTTAGGGCGGCAGGGGGTAGGGGCTTGCGGCAGAGGGTAGTGGCTGCGGCGGGGTAGTAGCTTAGGGCGGCAGGGGGTAGGGGCTTCGGCGGCGGGGTAGTGGCTTAGGGGTTAGGTGCGGCAGAGGGTAGTGGCTGCGGCGGGGTATTGGCTTAGGGCGGCAGGGGTAGGGGCTTGCGGCAGAGGGAAGTGGCTGGGGCGGCGTAGTGGGTTAGGGCGGCAGGGCGGCGGGGTAGTGGGTTAGGGCGGCAGGGGGTAGGGGCTTGCGGCAGAGGGTAGTGGCTGCGGCGGGGTAGTAGCTTAGGGCGGCAGGGGGTAGGGGCTTCGGCGGCGGGGTAGTGGCTTAGGGGTTAGGTGCGGCAGAGGGTAGTGGCTGCGGCGGGGTAGTGACTTAGGGCGGCAGGGGGTAGGGGCTTCGGCGGCGGGGTAGTGGCTTAGGGGTTAGGTGCAGCAGAGGGTAGTGGGTGCGGCGGGGTAGTGGGTTAGGGCAGCAGGGGGTAGGGGCTTGCGGCAGAGGGTAGTGGGACGGGACTTAGGGGGTAGAGGCTTGTGGCAGAGGGTAGTGGGACTTCGGCGGCGGTGTACAGCGCGATGGTATACTACAGTCCCATGGGCATACGCGTGTTAAGCGCCAGCGAACATTGCGAGTCGTTGGCGCATGGGACTGTAGTATACTATAGCGGTGTACACTACAGTCGTATGCGCTTCTGTGGCTTAGGGGTTAGGTGCGGCAGAGGGTAGTGGCTGCGGCGGGGTATTGGCTTAGGGCGGCAGGGTGTAGGGGCTTGCGGCAGAGGGTAGTGGCTGGGGCGGGGTAGTGGGTTAGGGCGGTAGGGCGGCGGGGTAGTGGGTTAGGGCGGCAGGGGGTAGGGGCTTGCGGCAGAGGGTAGTGGCTGCGGCGGGGTAGTAGCTTAGGGCGGCAGGGGGTAGGGGCTTCGGCGGCGGGGTAGTGGCTTAGGGGTTAGGTGCGGCAGAGGGTAGTGGCTGCGGCGGGGTAGTGGCTTAGGGCGGCAGGGGGTAGGGGCTTCGGCGGTGGGGTAGTGGCTTAGGGGTTAGGTGCGGCAGAGGGTAGTGGGTGCGGCGGGGTAGTGGGTTAGGGCAGCAGGGGTAGGAGCTTGCGGCAGGGGCTTCGGCGGCGGGGTAGTGGCTTAGGGGTTAGGTGCGGCAGAGGGTAGTGGGTGCGGCGGGGTAGTGGGTTAGGGCAGCAGGGGGTAGGGGCTTGCGGCAGAGGGTAGTGGGACGGGACTTAGGGGGTAGAGGCTTGTGGCAGAGGGTAGTGGGACTTCGGCGGCGGTGTACAGCGCGATGGTATACTACAGTCCCATGGGCATACGCGTGTTAAGCGCCAGCGAACATTGCGAGTCGTTGGCGCATGGGACTGTAGTATACTATAGCGGTGTACACTACAGTCGTATGCGCTTCTGTGGCTTGGTTAGCGTTGGGTGGCAGCGACTCGCAATGCCCGCTTCGCGGGCATTGCTTCGCGAGGCTGCAACGACTCGCAATGCCCGCGTTGCGGGCATTGCTTCGGGAGTCGCCGTGGCCGCTACGCGCCACGGACAGAGTCGAGGATAAGAAACCAGGACTCGCTAACCAAGCCACCGGAAGTCGTGCCGCTCCGACGGATGCCAGTTACGGCAATTATATAATAGATATACACATAGATAGATAGACAGATAGATAGATAGATAGATAGATAGATAGATAGATATAAAATGCAAAAGAAAAAATTAGATGAACAGATGCACAAATAAATAGATCTAAATACATAGATAATACGTAGCTAGATAACAGATAGATATATAAAACATACATAGAGAGATGATAAATAAATACAGCATACATAGACGATAGACACATAGGTAGATGATAGTTAGATATCGTGTATTCATTGCATTATTCTTAAATCTTCATAAATAAACTACATACATATTCTAGAATACCCGATGCGTTAGAATCAGGCTACCATCTAGTTATTATTATAAAAAAGCATGAGGGGGTTATTATTATAAGGAGAGGCGGGGTCATTATTATTCTAAAGACTCATAGGGACATAGGGAAGATTATTATTAAAAGTCATATGTGGATTACCAGAGAGGAAACTACCATACCTAAAGCAATGATTATCCATTTCTGGGCATTTATGTTGAAACCAAGCTTGCACTAATTTAGTTTATACTTAAAAGGAACCTATCATGTGTAAAAATGCTATTAACCTGCAGATAAGGGGTTAATCTGCAGGTAAATAGGACTTGAAACCTGCATCTCGTATGTTGGTTAGGGCGGTTTCACATCAGGGCCTGATCAGGCCTGGGGCTGTCCGGTGTGAAACGGACAGCTCCAGACCCGATTTTGAAACAGAACCGGAGGGCACATACGCCCTCCGGTCTGGTTTGCAGCCGGATTCCTCATATTGCAGCACAGCTGCTAAAATTTCAAGATCACGGCTAGCTCCTAGCTAGCTGTGGTCCTGAAATCTCTGCAGGGGACAGCTCCAGGTGTTGAAGTTTAGCAGCGCTCGCTGCTAAACTCCAGTACCCGGCGTCCAGCTCCCAGATCTGATTATATGTCGGATCCAGCGCCATAGAACCCTATGTTAGGGGTGCCGGATTGCGCCGGAACAAGGAGGATCCGGGAGGATTCGATTTTGTCCGATATTTCTTCCGGACACAAAAACGCTGCAAGCAACGTTTTTGTGTCCAGGAGAAAGATCCAAATTGTCCCGGATCCTCCCGGACAGATTGAAACCAGATGGCAAATAGCTGCAATCCGGCTCCATCCAGCCCCATAGGGCTGCATTACTGAAAAATCGGGTCTGCGGCTGTCTGGTTCACACCGGACAGCCCCGGACCTGATATTGCCGTGATGTGAAGCCGGCTTTACATATGAATTTCTGATCAATTTTTACTGCAGTTTTTAGGGAGGTGAGGTGACCAAAAAATATGATTTCGGGGTTTTGTTTACTCTTTATGAAGTTGCCCATTTAAGAGATTATTTTAAAAGATCGGAGTTGAAACTGCAATACAAAATATCTTTATTATATTTATTATTTTGTGATTTTTAACAAGGGAGAGAGGAATTATTTCATTTTTTAAAATAATTTTAAAGGTTTTTTCAGTCCCACTGAGGGACATGAACCCTGTTATCAATTGATAATTTTTTACTATTTACTACAATACCACAACATACGTAGTAGTATGTAGTAAAAATCTTAATCTTCTATGATGTTCACCACAGGTAGGGCTTCACAAGATTACCAAAATTGGAGTGATGGGGCAGATTGCAGCTCTCTGGCTGCCATTAAGGCAGTGGAAGAAAGGGAGGATGTAAATGTGCTGCCGTTTATTCAATAGATCCAAGGTTTCCAAGGAGTTGCAGGAACGTTAATGGCAACATCTTTATTGTTCTTACGTGTTTCGTGGTGCTAAAGACCACCATCAGAGATCCTCAAAAAGGTTTACCTTTACATGCTGCGAATGCACTCGCTACTGACTGACTCGCAATGCGAGTTGAGTGCGGGGGACTCGCACCAGTGTGCCCTGCCTGATAGGGCAACACTGGTCCGAGTGCAATGCGAGTTTCCCTTGCATTGCACTCGCGCGAGTCCCTCGCACAGTGTGCCATCAGCCTAAATATCAAAAACCTACTGATAGATTCCCTTTAAAAACACCGTCAGAAATTGATAGCGATATGTAAATGGTTAACAGCTGCATTTGGAGCTCATAGATGTTAAGTATATAATATAGCTGATGTGTACCACATGTGGGCCCCTACCCAGTTTGTTTATTTATAATAATGATAACATTTATGCACTAGTGATAAGCAAGCAGTAAAATGCTCGGGTGCTCGATGATCGGGTCGAGCATATCGAGATGTTCGGGGGCTCGACCCGAGCATCGAGCCCAATGTTATCCTATGGGGAAACCCAAGCATTTTGCCAGCGGCACCCCCGGCACATTGCCCAAAGCTTAAAAATGTCACTTTAGCAGCATAACTTGCGATCACCGCTGCCGCCGGCTCCTGCAGCCTCCTGGTGCCATCCAATCACCGGATGTCCCCCATGCCTGCCACCTGTGCAGCGGGGGACAGAGGGTGATCAGATGGCTCCAGGGTGCTGCAGGGGCCGGCGGCAGCAGGATCGCAAGTTACGCGCATTTATGCCAGCACCGTACTGAGGTGTGTAAGCCTCAGTACATGTACGCCACGCAGCGGCCGATCTGACAGCTATTTAAATCTCCCACGCCGACACTAATAGGAGATGTCAGTGTGGGAGATTTAAACAGCTGTCAGACCAGCTGTGTTTAAATTTGCCGAGCGGACACCGCCGGGAGATCAGCGGCGCCCGCCGCTGGGAGATCAGCGGCTTCCGCCGCCCATCTTCTGGCGTTGGACGCCGCTGATCTCCCGGCGGCTGGCGCCACTCATCTCCTGGCGATGTTGGCGCGGGAGATTTAAACACAGCTGATCTGACAGCTATTTAAATCTCCAGCGCCATCACCAATAAGTGATGTCTGTGCGGGAGATTTAAACAGCTGTCAGACCAGCTGTGTTTAAATTTCCTGCGTGGACACCGCCGGGAGATCATCCCAGGGGTCAGTGGCTGCTGCCGTCGGTAGATCGGCGGCTGCCACCGCCAGGTTATGAGCTACACCGGCCGCTCATCTCTCGGCGATAGGCGCTGCTCATCTCCCGGCGGCGGGCGCTGCTGATCTCAAGGTCGCTGGCGCCGCTCATTTTCTGACATCAGCAGCCACTCATCTCCCGGCGGTGTCGGCGCAAGAGATTTAAACACAGCTGATCTGACAGATATTTAAATCTCCTGCGCCGATTCCAATAGGTGATGTCAGCGCGGGAGATTTAAACAGCTGTCCAACCAGCTGTGTTTAAATTTCCCGCACAAACACCGCTGGGAGATCAGCGGCGCCCATCGCCGGCAAATCAGCGGCTGCCTCCGCCGGGGGATCAGCGCCACCCGACGCTGATCTCCTGGCGGTGTCCGCGCGGGAGATGTAAACACAGCTGGTCTGACAGCTGTTTAAATCTCCCGCGCTGACATCACCTATTGGCTGTCAGATCAGCTGTGTTTAAAGCTCCCTTGCTGACACCGCCAGGAGATGAATGGCGCTAGCGCTGGGAGATGAGCAGCGCTAGCCGCCGGGAGATCAGCGGCACCCATCGCTGAGAAACCTATTGGTGTCGGCGCGGGAAATTTGAACAGCTGTCAGATCAGCAGTTTGTTTGCCAACCGCTGGCACAAGCACATCGCGGTCAGGTCTTATATAGACCTGATGTCGCTATGTGGCCGGACAATCACTGTAATGCCACAACCAACATGGCTGTGGCATTACAGTGTGAGGCAGCCAATCCCTGCATGTGGGCTGGCTCTGTAAAGAGCTCCCACATGCAGGGAATTGGACCCGAGCATGAGCCCGAGCATCTTGCCAGTACTCAGCGAGCTCAGAGCATCTCGAGTACTGAGATGCTCGGGCAAGCATCGAGTATCGGTGAGCATGCTAGCTCATCACTAGTCACATGCTGATGGGGAGTAACTCCCAGCTACAGTGTAGAATAGGAGTCAAGGGAGGGGAGCAATGGAAAGAGAAAGCTCATGGCTGCCATGTGGGGTATATGGCAATTGTCCTTAGGAAAGGAAAAAGTATGCTTCAGAGAAGTGCAGCTCATCATAAGGAATGCATAGAGTATTACAAGAAGAGAAGCTGAACTAGGATTTGATGAGAAGCCATTTTCAGTTATCTGCCTTGGTCAACGTTGAGGTTATGACTAAGAGGCATTTTAGCCTCGAAACATGTAATCCATGTGATCCAGTGCCCGGGATAGCTTGCACT
Organism: Allobates femoralis; assembly: GCA_033576535.1. Taxonomy (NCBI): domain Eukaryota; kingdom Metazoa; phylum Chordata; class Amphibia; order Anura; family Aromobatidae; genus Allobates; species Allobates femoralis. The sequence goes on along the minus strand of JARQOC010000002.1, from coordinate 250,962,182 downwards.
TAATCAGATTATACTATAGCCTCGATTTTCCATGCTTTTTATGCTGTAAATTCATAAAGAAATCTTTTTGGAACTTTTGGTGCCGGACTTCAAAGTTTTTTCCTAGTGAAGCAGATTACAAACTGGCGTCATGAACATGGATGGTACCTATATGCCCTATGTATTGAAGATTGAGTTAAAATGTGCTGTTGATATGGAAGGAATTGATGAGAAAAGTTACCTCAGAAAATGTCTGGATTTACTGCTTCAAGGATTTTGTACTGCACCACAGCTGTTGTTGCACTCAGAGACTATACACATACCAGTGGCTGCTTTATTAGAGAAAGTGATGCCCTATCCTACTGAGCTGAAATTTTCCCCACTGCACCCCAACAAAGAGGGGAGAGGTGCACCGTAGCCAGAAAGTTAAGAGGATCTATTGCATTTTACATACAGTGTTGTAAAAATGTATTGAGAAAAGGAGGGTGATACGACTAGACACAGCTCATCAGCTTCTGTGGCTCAAGCAATGCCATTAACAATGCCTTACTACTTTGGGGCACCCTGGCTCCCCAGCTGTAGTGGATAACCCCACACATTAATGGACTTTAAAGAGAAAATGCAGGCAATGTTCAGACTGTACCCAGTGAGTGATGAACAAAAAGTGGTGATACTGATTGTCAGCAAGGCAGTGTTTCCCAACTCCAGTCCTCAAGGCACACCAACAGGTCATGTTTTCAGGATTTCCTTAGGATTGCATAGGTGATAATTGAATCACTTGTACAAGGGATAATTCCATCATCTGTGTAATGATAAGGAAATCCTGAAAATATGACCTGTTAGTGTACCTTGAGGACTGGAGTTGGGAAACACTGAGCTAGGGGGTGCTGCACTGAGAAGTTAAATCCTGGCCTCCTAATGTAAAGGAAACTGCTAAAAAGGTTCTAGACCGGTTGCGAGCGACATTTGAAACAAGGACCCTGTCCAAGTTAAAGATGCGATTCTTTGGGAGAAGACAGAAATCCCATGAGTCTTTGAGAGCTTTTGCCCTTAGTTTACAGGGAGCTTGTCATGCTCTGAAGCAAGCTGATCCCTCTGAAGCTATTAATGCTGATAAATTCTTAAAGTAACAATTTATTGAGGAAGTAATGTCTGAAACTACCAAGCTACAGTTGAGAATGCTAACAACTCAATATCCTGATAGAGATTTTCTGGATTTTAAAGAGACTGCCATAAAAGTATTAAGTCTGGGCACACCACCCAGACTTGTGTCAGTCCACAAATAACTTGATTTGTATCAAAGTCCAAGGAATGTATGCAATGGTCTGACTGATCAAGTGCATGCTATATCTGCCATACCTGTTGTTGTTCAGAGTACTCCCCAGCAGGCACAAGACTCTACTGAAGAGCTTTGGGGTCAAGTTGTTGAACTAACCAAAAGACTTATAATCCTGTACAAAGAAGTAAAGGAGTTGAAGCACTAACCCAGTCTAGAGGATCATCCTCCATTTATGTAGAACCTTCCACCCTACAGTCAACGGAACCACTACAGGACAAGTAGGAGACCTGCCAACAAATTTGATTCCTGGGGTCAGCCGATTTGCTGCAGATGCAACCGTAGTGGCCATATAGAAATGCCCGCCTTTTACTCCTATGCCACCAAACAGAGTGTGCAGAAAATCCCAGGACCTCCCATTTCCAAACGTAACCCCAGCCCCACGATGAGCCATGATTGGGCTGAATTATAAAATGAGAGCAGAACCTTCAGAACGCTATGGAAGTTGCTAGAATCTAGACAACCAGGCAATATAACCCAGAACTTTGCCAATTATGGTGACAGAAAAACGTCTGCAGTACAACAAAGGAGTGTTAGTTTGATGCGCTGTAAACCCCCACACTCACGAGAGAGTCTTCCAAATAGTTGTACCTAGGACAAGATGCCAAACTCATTCTAGAGGCTTATGACAAATCTGGACACTTTGGTTCCCAAAAGACTGAGATGACAATCCAAGAATGCTTCAACTGGATAGGAATGTGCCAAGATATTGAGAAATGGTGCAGAGAATGTGTCCTGTGTACTCTCAGTGGCCGAGAAGGCATGGAAAAAGGAGCTCCGCTGTATCCCATTGAAACTCACCATTCCCAGGAGTTTGTTGCCCTTGATCATGTAAAACTGCAACCCAGCCATACGGGATTCCTCTATGCAGTGACCATCATTGACCATTACACTAAATTTGGTGTGGCCATGCCAGCCAAAGATCAGACTGCTCTAACCACCACTATGATATTTTGGAGACACTTTGTGAGACCTTATGGATATCCTGAGCAGATCCTGACAGACCAAAGTCCAGCCTTTGAGTCTGTTTTATTGCAAGAAATGTGTGCACTCTACAGCTGCAAGAAACTTTGCACGGCTGCTTACCATCCACAATGCAATGGCCTGTGCGAAAGGATGAACAAAACTTTGATTCACATGTTAAAGAATGTTCCATCCTAAGAAAGGAAAGAATGGCCTGAGTTACTCCAAGAAATAACTTGCTTGTACAACAATATCATGCACTGCTCCACTGGTTACACTCCATACTACTTGATGTTTGGTCGTGCAGGGAAACTGCCTGCAGACCTCCAGCTGAATGTTCAAGTAGAAGATTGCCAGAATCCTGTCCCACAGGCAGATTGGTCTGTGGACCACCAAAGATGTCTGCAAGAAGCTAACAAAATTGTGGAAGACTAAATGAAAGCTGTCTGACAAAAGCAGGATGATGATTTTAACGCTACTTCCAAGGCTAAACCCTTAAAAGTGTTACAACCATCTGCTGCGAGGCTGAGTTGCTGGTAAGGCACCACCCGGAGAAACCCTGAGACACTTTACCCCTATACAGGGATCTGGAATTACATCAGAGTCCGGGAGGTAGATGCCTATGAAGAGCAGCAGACTGGAGCAGGAAGGTCGCCAGGAGGGAGTATTAAATCAAGACCTGAAAGCATAGTCAGAATTCAGAGTCAAACCCGGGAGGGCAGCAAGGTACAAAATCAGCAGGCTGTAGAAGGGTCGAAAATCCAGGCAAACGTCAGAGTCAAAACCGGGAGGGCAGCAAGGTACAAAATAAACAGGCTGTAGAAGGGTCGAAAATCCAGGCAAAGCTCAGAGTCAAAATAGCAAAATACACACTAGATCAAGAATATATCTGGCGGCCTGCAGGACAGGCTCCAAAGTATTTGAAGGGTGCGTTTCCCTCTCATAGGCTGGAACTCACAGCTTGATGACCTCATCTGGACCGCCCCTAAAACCAGGCCAGATGGTGATTCATGACTGGTACCAACCACCCCACTTTTGATAGAAGAATGAAGCGTGCACCTACCAGACGTCTCTGCAGGAACCTCTCTTCTATAATCAACATCACCCACAGGAGAAACACGGCTATGCCCAGCAACAGAGGCAGGTGCCAAAAGAGCAAGTCCATATGAGGACATGGCCCTCCTATCACCGGCACCACCAGCCGAAGAAACCCGGCACCTCCCAGCGGCCAGGGCAGGAACACCAGCCACCGAGCCCAACGGCGACGTGACAAAAGATTGGAGACAGAGTTTGGACTAAAAAGAACTGCTGCTCCCACAAGCTAGATGACCAATGGGAATTTGGCCCTTACATCATCACCAGTATCCCATTCCCAGGGGCGGAAGTGTACTCAATTACCAGGACACTTAGCAAGAAAAGGTGGTCAATCACAGCCAGATCAAGGCTTGCACTACCCAGGGAGTTCCTGTCCCTCCAGCTTCTACCCCTTTTGCACCAGAAGAGGCTCCCAGGGCCTCCACCATCCCTTTTGTTTGGTTTCATGCACCTGGTCTCCAGTTTATTATGCCAGCTCCTCATCCTTAAGAAAGAAAAAAGTATGCTTCAGAGAAGTGCAGCTCATCCTTAGGAACGCATAGAGGATTTCAAGAAGGGAAATCTGAACTAGGATTTGATGAGAAGCCATCTTCAGTGGTCTGCTTGTCTGGGTCAATGTTTAACTGTAAGTGTGAACTCACTGTCCTCCTATTACCTACCATCTGTAAATAGCTACATACCCATTACTGCCAGTAAAGAGACTGTTCATTTCCAAATCCTGTGTGTTCCTTCATGATTGGAGATTAACTACACAAACAGCTATCCCACCATCATATTCCATTTTTATTGAGGGACTTTGTGTGTGCGTGCAATTTGGAGGGGATCCACCGTGACAGCAAGCTTAGCCACTGTGAGGTAGATTACAGTCCTCCGGGAGCACACCACATGAGGTTACCACAAACATTTAAAGAGAACCCAATGTCCTACCTGTAAATTTAGGGTTATTCTGCAGGTAAATAGTGTTTTATCGTTGCTCAGCTCCCTTGACTGAAGACTGAAAGTGTGGCCACAGGGAGAAAATGAGATTCTGGGAAGAAATTAGTAGTGATAACCAAAACCTTTTGAAGTTTGGGTTCGGCTCAACTCGCTGAATAGACATAAGTTCGCCAAATAGGTTAGGGACCAGTTTGCCGAACTTCCAAACTCCATTCACATCAATGGGAGGCAAAATCAAGGGCATAGAAAACACCTTCAAAGAGACCAAAAGCTGCCAAACATAGCTCAGATGGCTTTACAGCCCTGCTGTTTTGGCACAGACATTATTTTCCTACACTATTACTTAGCAAGCACCACTATCACCATTCTTCAGTGCCCGCTCATGAACCTCAGACATATTCACTGCTTCCCCCTCCCCTAATTGGTTAAAGACAGTATTTGTCCCGCCCACCTGCTTTGCTGGC
>JARQOC010000002.1:250848117-250957309 GCA_033576535.1 Allobates femoralis | reverse complement strand
CTAGTTTCCAAAATGGGGTCACTTGTGGGGGAGCTCCAATGTGGAGACACACAGGGGCTCTCCATACGCAACATGGTGTCCACTAACAATTGGAATTGTTAGCGGACACCTTGTAGGATATGAAGAGCCCCTGTGTGCCTAAACATTGGAGCTCCCCCACAAGTGACCCCATTTTGGAAACTAGACCACCCAAGGAACGTATCTAGATGCATAGTGAGAACTTTGAACCCCCAGGTGCTTTACAAATTGATCCGTAAAAATGAAAAAAGAAACTTTTTGTGGAAAAAAAAGTGCTTTTTAATTTTTATGGATGAATTTGTGAAGCATCTGGGGGTTGAAAGTGATCACTATGCATCTAGATACGTTCCTTGGGTGGTCTAGTTTCCAAAATGGGGTCACTTGTGGGGGAGCTCCAATGTTCAGGCACACAGGGAGGGGCTCTCCATACCCGACATGGTTTCCGCTAACAATTGGAGCTAATTTTCTATTGAAATTGTTAGCGGACACCATGTCGCATATGGAGAACCCGTGTGCCACCAGCACAAGGGCAACTGGTAGAGTTGGGGTACAGCACCAGAAAATGCCGCCTCTAATGAGTGCGCTATTTTCTTGGGTGGCTGTGGGTTGAGATTTGCAGCGTGGGGTACCCACAACATTTGAGTCTCTCCACGCTGAGGATTCCAGTCAGCCAGCTACCAAGTTGTACCTGGCTGGCTACAAATACAGCGAAGGCTTTTTTTTACTTCTAGAACTAATTCTAGAAAAAAAAATGATGTGGGGCTCCGCCATATTTTTGGTCCAGCCAGGTACAACTTGGCAGCTACAGACTGCCAGCAACCCCCAGCTGTCTCGTTGTACCTGGCTGCAACCAAAAATACAGCGAAGCCCATTTTTTTTTATTTCCAGAACTAATTTAAAAAAAAAAAAATGACGTAGGGCTCCGCCATATTTTTGGTCCAGCCAGGTACAACTTGGCAGCTACAGACTGCCAGCAACCCCCAGCTGCCTCGTTGTACCTGGCTGCAACCAAAAATACAGCGAAGCCCATTTTTTTTTATTTCTAGAACTAATTCTAGAAAAAAAAATGAAGTAGGGCTCCGCCATATTTTTGGTCCAGCCAGGTACAACATGGCAGCTACAGACTGCAGCAACCCCCAGCTGCCTCGTTGTACCTGGCTGCAACCAAAAATACAGCGAGGCCCATTTTTTTTTATTTCTAGAACTAATTCTAGAAAAAAAAATGACGTAGGGCTCTGCCATATTTTTGGCCCAGCCAGGTACAACTATGCAGCTGGGGCTGGAATCCTCAGCATGGAAAGGCCCAATCGTTCTGGGCCCCCCATGCTGCGAATTGCAGCCCGCAGCCGCCCCAGAAAATGGCGCATTCATTGAAGCGCCATTTTCTGGCGCTGTACCCATGCTCTTCCAGTTGCCCTGGTGCCGGTGGCAAACTGGGTAATAAAGGGGTTAATGCCAGCTTTTTATTGGCAGATGGCACTAAGCCCGAGATTCATAATATAGGGCCAATGTTAGACCCGCCATTAGGAATCTCTGGTAAATAGTCAGAAAATACACACATAGAAAAATCTTTTTATTTGAAAAAAAAACACAAACAAAATTCGGACTCCATCTTTATTATAAAGATCCGACGTAGTCCACAACGAAGGTCCCACGACGCTCCATCGCCTCCGACGTAGTCCACAACGAAGGTCCCACGACGCTCGATCGCCTCCGACGTAGTCCACAACGAAGGTCCCACGACGCTCGATTGCCTCTGCTCAATCCAGAGACTGCAGCAAGGGATCAAGTGTCCTCTTCCTACAGTCTCAGGGGTCAGAGTTATGGTGCACTGTATGACAATGATCAGTTATACAGTGCACCATGACTATGATCCTAGAGACTATAACAAGAGGACACTTGATCCCTTGTTGCACCCATCCATCCACCTATGCACCCATCATCCACGCACGCACATCCACGTACGCACATCCACGTATGCACATCCACGTACGCACATCCACGCATGCACACAACCACGCACGCACATCCACGCATGCACACATCCACGCACACATGCTGACATCCACGCACATCCACACACACATCCACATCCACGCACATCCACGTACGCACACATCCACGTACGCACACATCCACGCACGCACATTCACACACGCACATCCACGTACGCACATCCACGCACGCATATCCCCGCACGCACATCCACGTACGCACATCCACGTACGCACATCCACGTATGCACATCCACGTGCTGACATCCACGCACGCACATCCACGCACGCACATCCACGCATGCACACATCCACGCACGCATGCTGACATCCACGCACATCCACACAGACATCCACGTACATCCACATCCACGCACATCCACGTACGCACACATCCACGTTCGCACACATCCACGCATGCACACATCCACGCACATCCACGTACGCACATCCACGTACGCACATCCACGCACGCACATCCAAGCACGCACATCCACGCACGCACACATCCATCCATTCACCCATCCATCCACCCATCCATCTATTCATTCATTCATTCATACTTACCCACCGATGAGAAGGAGGAGCCACACCGGAGACTGCAGAGGACTCGTAGGCCGACGGTGCAGGCGCGTGCAGCCCGCCCGGATAGTGATAGACAGGGGGTGAGAGAGCAGGGTGGCAGAAGCAGGGGGGGTAGGAGCACGGTGGTAGAGCAGGGGGAGGGGCCCTAGCAGGCTTGACGGTGGAGAGCCGGCGTGGTAGAAAGCAGGGGGGGGATGGGGGTGCAGACTGCGCGGCACACAGGAGGGAAAATGGCGACATGGGGGGGCTGGGACAGCAGACACAGGGGGGGGCAGACAGGACAGAAGACAGAGAGGGGGCTGGATGGAGCGAGGACAGGACACAGGGGGCCCGGAGAATTAGATAATGGCCGCATAATGGTGCAGTGCAGCCCGCCGGCAAATAAGTATGTTTGGGGGGAGGAAGGGGGGGTTAGGGGTTAACAGGGGTGCCCACACCTCTGCCCCTGACCCTCAGCTGTCACTGACAGCTTTTAGATTTGAGCTGTCACTGTTCGATTAGAAGCAGTGACAGTTCAAAGCCATGACGAGTATACTCGTCATGATGCGGGAACTGACAGCTTTTCATGACTAGTATACTCGTCATTAGTCGTAAAGGGGTTAAGAAAAGTCCCACGAAGATCTGCAGACTCCATTACAATAGAGCAGAGTCCATTAAGGGCTTTGGAGGTGTAGCCCAAAGGCTGCAGTCCCGCTAATCCAGCAGGGGGAAGCACAACTGGTCCTAAATTTGGGAAAAGGAAAACTAAAATAAAAAAACAGGCCTTGCTCTTCGAAGAACTCAAAAACAAATGAAAAAAACTCCTTCTCTGAACAAAATGTCATCTATTGGCCCCTTTACACGCAGCTACAGGTAAAAGGTTTTCCACAGGTAACTTACTGGTTGCAGTGAAATCATGGAGACATGGTTCTATCTTGTTGCTGTGTACAAATGGAACTATGTCTCCATGATTTCACTGCAGCCAGTAAGTTACCTGTGGAAAACCTGTTACCTGTAGCTGCGTGTAAAGGGGCCATAAGAGATAGGTCAGTGACCCAACGACATGCTTTTTTTAGGGAATTCACCTTTAATTAGAGTAAAAACTGTCTAGCAGCTTTCTCATCGCTGCCCAGAATGGAGGTTGAACTTCCTTCTGGTACTCTGTTGCCAGATGGTCTCGAGGGGGTCGCAGGGGCTTCTCATTCTGGGGTATTTTCTGCCACCACCTGTTCCCCAGTACAACCCATCATGACCAATGCTGGAGAACAGGATGGAGGAAATAGGGGATGACCACCTCCTCTAGGAGTGATGGGAGCAACCTAGACAACATCAACGGACCGTTCAGGATTGAAGGTCCCTGTTAGGTTTGCGTTCAGCTAGCTTGCTAACCAAGAGAGGCCTGGTCTCCAACTGATGCAACATTTTCTCCAGGTTGGCCTCCTGCTGCCAGCTTTCAATCTTGGTGGCAGTCACAGCCCAATTTACGCCAACCAAAAACCACCCGTTGCTGCCTTTCACCTTCATGAAGGTGACCTTCTCCACAAACATAGAGAGTGCAGCGCCTTTTGGGAAGATGGTCATGTAGCAGGGTGGACCGTTTGAGGTAGCACTGATGAGCAGTGCCTTCTTCGGCTACGAAGCCAAACCCCCTCTGCCCCCACCATGCATCGGGTATACGGTTATCAAAGTCATTGAACCAGGTGATGGCATCTGCAAGCAGAATCTCCTCAAGAAAGGAGACAGGCCAAGGTGGTTCATGCCGTATCAGATAGTTTCTTGGAGAGGGTAGGGGTCCCCACATTGCATTCTTCCACTCGAAGGCCTCTGGCGGGTGTGCTAAACAAGGGATGAGAAATAGGGTCTCCTGCCTCTACCTCCTCATCTTCCTCCTCATCCTTCTCATCATGCTCCTGGATTTGCTGATCCAGTGGCTGCAGCACCAGCTGCAGGTGTAATAACACCAGGCATACTGCAAGATCCTCCTGAGTGTGACATCTGCTGCTCCCAGATAGCATGAAGAATAGCTTACCTCCTGTGACCTCCTCATGACTTCTTCTGACATCAGAGCCCAGCGCTGGATCCTGACTTCGTTGCATATGAGACCCCATGCAGGTAGGGCGGAGGAGCTCCAGGTGACATGTGTAACCTGTGTGGGCCGTAGAAGATGACATCCTACAGAGCAGACATATCTTGGGGTGGATCCTTCATTAATATCACTGGCTGCATACTGCAGGCAAATGGTAGCAAAGTGTATCACAATGTAGCTGCATTTAACTACACTGCCAAGATGGTGTCTGGTTTTGCAGTGACACCTCTTTGCTTTGCCTAGGGGCCTGCCTCTTTCAGTGCCAGGACACAATCGCTTACAGGATATTAGTGTTTGCACAATCTTGTTGCCTAGCTCCTCATTAACCCCTCCATGGGGTGGACTGTAGAAGCACCTAACTTACAAATTTCATTCCCCATGCCACAGGTAACACTTGAGCTTGCGGTTGGGTGGAATGATTATTGAAGCCTGACATACTTGGAGGATAAATAAGATAAACAAAATAGTTTATTCAGCTCACCAATTCATCTGGAATGTTAAAAAAGGCTAGTGGGCAGCAATATATGGACAAGTTCAATATTAATGATACATAAAACACACTTGAGCACATGCCAAAAATATGTATTCTAGACATATGTAATGAAATTAAATAAAGTGACTGCACATTTTCAAGAAGCAATATCCATAGGATGGTGTTTCATGAGTGTGAACAGACCTACATGACCATGTATGTGGGGCATATAATGACCATATGCTATTTTTAAATGAATTGCTATCAAATAAGTGTAGAAGAGATGGCCTTGCCCGCTGCTGTCCGTCTGCAATAATAAAGGTTTGCTCTGCAAAAAAGAAAAAATGGTAATTAAAAAAAATTAATAATAATAATAATGACATTGAAAGGTTCCTGGACTTAACAGCTGTGGTCACATCTGGTACTTTCAAAAACTCACACCCTGCAGGTGTCAAAAAAACCTGCAAACTCTAGGAAGCTTAAAAAATTATTTTAAAGCTCCAAAAAATTCTACAGGTTGAAAGAAAACGGTAGACCCAATGGCTGAAAACACTCCTTAGGGTGGAGGCACACTATCATGCATCAAAAACGCCGCATTTTTGATGCATGACAGTGATGCGAGTGCTGTGCCTGTTTGTGGGTATCTATGGTGCGAGTATGGTGCGTGTGGTGAGTGTGGCTGGCTGTATGTATGTTAGTGTGCTGTGATTGTGAGGTGTGAGTGCGTGTGTGGTGCGTGATTGTGATGCTGTCCACGGTCCTGAAGGACCGCAGACGGCATTTGTCGGGAATAGAAACTCGCTGGCTGTCAAAGCCGGCAAGTTTAAATTTCCCGCTGTGCTGTACAGTAAGCTGTCATCTTGTACCACTGTGACAGCAGCGGTACAAGATGTTTGACTAAGACAATGATGATTGTAGTAAAATAATGTAGTCTGGGGTTATTTTACTGATTAACCCCTTCAGCATCCTCTGGACCGCATGTGTGCGCAGAGGATGCTGAGAGGCTGTAAACCCAGTGCTGAAGGGGTTAATATGCAGCTGGTGTAGTGACACCATGTATGTGGAGAGTGTCCTCACTCTCTGCAGACATGGTGTCATTACACCATGTGTGTGAAGGGGTTAATTTTTATGTATAATGGGTTTAAAGAAGTGTCGGGAAAGCCGGCTCTCTGTTACTGTCTATGGGGAGCTGTGGCTTCAGAACCATGAGAGGGGACAGCTCCCCATAGACAGCAACATAAGCCAGCTTTCCCGACACTTCTTTAAACCCATTATACATAAAAATTAACCCCTTCACACACATGGTGTAATGACACCATGTTTGCAGAGAGTGAGGACACTCTCCACATACATGGTGTCACTACACCAGCTGCATATTAACCCCTTCAGCACTGGGTTTACAGCCTCTCAGCATCCTCTGCGCACACATGCGGTCCAGAGGATGCTGAAGGGGTTAATCAGTAAAATAACCCCAGACTACATTATTTTACTACAATCATCATTGTCTTAGTCAAACATCTTGTACCGCTGCTGTCACAGTGGTACAAGATGATAGCTTACTGTACCAGCAAAGAGGGAAATTTAAACTTGCCGGCTTTGACAGCTGGCGAGTTTAAAGCGTTTTTGGCTGCACACTCGCACAGTGTGCTGTATGGGGGCGAGATTTTCTCGCCCCCATACACTTGCATTGCCCTCACGCGCGTCAGAATTGCGTGCAATCGCAGCATGCTGCGATTGCACTCGCTTCTGACTCGCAGTGCGAGTTAGGTGCGTGGGACTCGCACCAGTGTGCCCTGCCTGATAGGGCAACACTGGCCCGAGTGCAATGCGTTTTTTTCATGCATTGCACTTGCGTGAGTCTCACGCCAGTGTGCTTCCACCCTTACTGTAAGGTTAGGTGTTGCTCCCAGCCAGCAGATCTTTTGGTGAGCATTTTAGCCCCAATCAGGAAAGGTTTTAGATCCAGTTAAAATTTCAAACCTTTTTCCCAAACAAAGCAAAGTTTTTTGATTTTGTTTTAAAATGTTTGCGAACCTAATCGTCAATTTTTGTGCCAAATTTTTAATTGGCAAATATGTTTGGGGAAAGTTTGCTCATCTCTAAAAATTAGTTCATTTTTCAATAGCCACACTTCAGTAAGGCAGCCGGGAAGCATTGTAATGCTATTTACATATAAGAAAAAATGTAATGTGAATATTTGACCTAAGAATATGATAAGAATTACTAATAATATGATCAATTTCTTTGGCTATTTGCAGACAGGTGCACTACAGAGCCTGGGATATTCTACGCTGGATATTATTTTTATGCATGGCTCTGTGTGTTGTATTTTTCAGCTATTACAAAACGTTTTCAGGTGAGTTTGCATTATATTTGTATTTACATTCCTCAAAGTTTAAAGTGTAACACCAAAAAGAAAATTTGTGGAACTATGAAAACAATAGATTGACTGACATGATATGATATGGCAATGGTAAAAAAACAGAGTTAGTCTTATCAGTAACGATGTTACCAGGAGTCCACATGACAGCACCACAGGAGGAGTAATCCCATATCCTTCTGTAGGGACAGGAAGCACAAGAGGTTAAAAGCCCTCCCCTGGTCCCACCTCCTCAGTTATTTTCCAAGAACCACATTGGCAGGGTACAACACAATTTTATTCTAGTAAAGACATGCATATGTTAAATTCACATACAGTAGAATATTAGGGAGGGAAATAAGGGTGCTGTCGTGCACTCCTGGAAACATCATTACCGGTAAGACTAACTCCGGTTTTCCAGTACATCCCCATGACAGCACCACAGGAGTATACCCAAGAACTCATAGCTTAGGGTGGGACAATGGCCTGAAGCACCTTCCAACCAAACACAGGTCTCTTGGTGGGTTTACACACACCAATCATTGTATCCAATCTCTGAACCAATCTCTGGTTGCAGTGAAATCATGGACACATAGTTCCATTTTGTGGCTGTGTACAACATGGAGCAATCTGTTCATGATTTCACTGCAACCAGAGATTGGTTCAGAGATTGGATACAATGATTGGTGTGTGTAAACCCACCATCTGTTGTGAGAGAATAGTGAATTTGTAGTGTCTGCAAAATGTAGTATGGCCTGACAAGGAGGCTTCGGTACATATCTGTTCAATGTTAGCACCCACTCCAGTAGCCCATGACGTGGAAACTGTCCTGGTGTGCATTGAAAATTTCAGGGTGATCGCCCATCTGAAGGATACGTTAAATGAATACTGAACCTGATCCATCCAGCTAAGGATGGTTTCGAGGCTTTCCTGCCTCCATTGTTACCCCCCAACTGTATAAAAAGATTAGAAGCTAAACTCCAGTACAGAGTGGTTTCCACATGAACTGTGGACATGGAGACAGTGAACAGCCCCTTCCTCCGGAGCCATAGGGTTGTCGCAGAATGACGGAAGAACCACTTCATGGATTAAAGTCAGCGAGGACTCCACCACCGGGGAGAAACTCGGATCTAGTAAGAAAATGATACAATCTTCTCGTACCTGCATATATGGCATGACCACAGAGAGCCTGGATCTCACCCAACCATTTAGCCGTGGTGATAGCCACCAGGAAGACTGCCGTCAGAGTTAAGTTCGTTATGTCCAATACCAAAACTGGTCCAAAGGATGGATTGCAAAGGACTCTTAGGACAAGATTCAAATCCCACAGAGGGGAATAAATTCTCTGGGCAAGTCAAAGTCTCTGGACTGCCTAGACAAATCTAAATATCCAAGGATGTGAGGGCAACGACCTGTTGAAGAAAGTACTTACAACGATCTGTACCTTCAAGGTACGTGGACTAAGCCCTGTGTCAAATCCCGCTTGAAGAAATCAAGTATCCAGGTGAGAGGTGTCTACTGTTTTGCAAAACTAACAGAAGGTCTTCCAGACCTTTAGATATATTGCCTGAGAGACAGGGTTTCTAATAGCCTGCATAGGCTGGATTACTTCATCGTATAATCCAGTGGTCTTTAGGTATTCCCCATCAGAAGCCAGGCCGAAGCTGGAGTAGGTGTAGATTCTGATGAAACTGCGAACAGTGCGTCAGAAGATCTTCCCTCTCAACAGTAGCAAAGATTAGGTTTCCAGTGCCAGATAAGAGCGAACCAACTCCCCTTGGCCAGAATGGGACACAGTTATAACTGTCTCCACGTCTACCCGATGTTCTCGCATGACCCCTCAAATAAGGGGAGTAGTTAGGAAGGCATATGTTAAGCCCTTTCCCCAATACAGTGAGAGGCGTCCACTGTCAGAGGATGATCTCCAGAGAGAGAAGAAAGATGACGTCTTCGTTGTCCTGGACACCAACAGATCTAGTCGAGGCTGACCCCACCAGTTGCGGGAACACTTCCGTGTTCAGTTCCCATTCCAGAGCCTTCATCAGACGCCTGCTGAGGTAGTCTGTTCCTCGAATTTCGGATCGCCGAAGTTGAACCGCAGAGATGGAGCTCGCCATCTTTCCCATGTCCAGGAATATCCTGTTGGCCAAAGACCTGAGCATCGGATGCCTTGTTGGCCTGATGTCTGATGAAGGAGACTGCAAATGATGTTGTCTGATAGTATCTTCACCTGTCTGTCCGGCAGAACAGCTCAGCTCCGCCTTAGGGCTTCTCAACTTGCCTGTAATTCCCAGAAATACGATGATCGGGTCTGAACTTTGTGGACCAAGTCCCACGAAGAGAACTATTCCACACTGGAGCTCCTCCTCTGGAGAGGCTTGCGTCTTTGTGGTTACTAGCAGACAAGGCTCCGAGGTCTATTCCACTCTTGTCCGTAGATTTACCTGGTTGAGCCCCCAATGTAGGGAGTCCCGGGCGTCAGTGGACAGAGAATATCTTCCTGCTCAGACCAATCTGGTGTTTGCCCATCACTGCCAGGATGGGGTACTGCAGAGCCCTGGAATGGACTTGACTTCATCTGTCAAGATTCCCAGAATACGCATCGCTTCTTGGATTGATGGGAGTTTCTTCCTTACCGAGAAACAAAGCCTGTGAGGGATTGAGATCAGCTGGTCTTCTGGAGAGAAGACATTCCTGTACGAGAGACAATCTCCAAAAGGAAGCCTGAAGTGCTTGGGATAAGATTTCATTGGTCCTTGTTCAGGATCCAGCCCAACTAGGGTAGCATCAATAAGACAAATTCCAGATGCCGTGTCAACAACTGAGGGGAATCCATCACTATCAGGAATGTGTCCAGGCAGATAATGAGTCTAATACCTCTGCCCCCTAGATAAGTCACCACATCTACCCTGAGCTGTTTAAATTTTGAAAGCAGATGAGAGGCTGAAAGGAAGACACCAGAACCTGTAGTGGAGAACCCGACTTCTCGACCCTAAGGTATACCTCCTATATCAATGACCGAAGGAAGAAACGACAGATGATAACAGCCATCCATCGGGCCTAGGGCAAAACTGCCATGTACATCAAGCCCTGTCAGATTTTTGAGTCCATGCAGAACCGTGCGTATCTGACCCAACGATCAAAATACGGGTCCAACATGAATAAGTACCCCCTGAGGCAAAGCAACTCTACGTCTGCTTCTAGCAGACTGAAAGAGGTGTGGGGACCCTTAAGCAACCTGAATTTATGAGGTAAAATCTAGGGATTCACTTGAGACCTGTCCTGTTCCTGTGAACAGGAGAACAGAGCTGGAATCCCCTATGCTTGTCCCCGTATTAAAATAGCATTGTAGAGCTAGTTCACAAAAAAGGACTGAGGCCTGTCAATAGAAAACCCAATAAAAAATGGGGACCCCAGGGTATTTTGGAGGGGCATCATATATTGATGAATCCTCCCATGTATAGCACGACCTGACCCAGTACAGTTCAGTACAGAAAGACATGGTCCAGCACAGTACAGCAAGATCTAGCATGGCACAGCATGGCTCGGCCCAGTACAGTAAGGCACAGCACAACACGGCACAGCACTGCCTACTACCGCAAGGTACAACATAGTACAGCATTGCACCACATGACACCGAACAGCAAGGTACAGCACGGCACAGCATAGCACCGTACATCATTTCACAGCCTGACACAGAACTGTACAGTACGGCACAGCGTGGTACAGCAAGGCATAGTACCGCATGATACAGAAAACCATGGCACAGTATAGCATAGCACGTCCCAGCATGGCAAAGCTTAGCCTGGCACAGCATGGGACAGCATGGCTTCGCATGTCCCAGCCTGGTACCACAAGCACAGCATGGCACGTCATGGCTCAGCATGGCACACCAAAGCACAGCGTGGCACAGAAAAACACAGCATGGGACAGCATGTCATAGTATGGTACGGCATGGCCTAGCATGGCATGGCCTGACCCTGTATGGCATAGCATGAGACAGCATGGCCCAGCATGGTACAGCATGAGACAGCACAGCACAGAATGGCCTAGCCCTGTGACAGCATAGTATGGTATGGTACTGCTTGGTATGGACGGAACATTACAGTATGTTCAGCAGAGCACAGTACGGCATGATACAGCATGGTACAGCATGGCAGGCCCAACACAGCACAGTATGGTACAGCATGGCATTGCTTTTGGCACAGCATGGCTACGGCACAACACAGCACAGTATGGTACAGCACGGCATTGCACAGTACAGTACGGTATGACACAGCACGGCACAGCATGGTACAGCACAACACAGCCCAGTATGGACAGCATGGCATTGCATGGCACAGTACGGCATGAACAGCACAGCATGGTACAGCCCAGCATGGCACAGTATCGGCTTGACACAGCAGGCATGGTACGGCATAACAGCACTGTACAGCATGGCATTGCATGGTACAGTACGCTGACACAGTGGTAAACACATGGCACGGCACCACACAGCCCAGTATGGTACAGCATGGCATTGCATGGTACAGTACAGTATGGCAAAGCAGGGCATGGTAGGCATAACATGGCACAGCATCACAGCTCAGCATGGCATGGCACAGCAAGGCACAGCCCGTACAGGATGGCACATGACATGACACATCCCCACATGGACCTGTACAGCGTGGCACCACCAGCTCTTACCCCCAGGCAGGTCAGGTCCCCCTGCCATGTCCTCTGTTCCTCTGGCGCCCACCACTGGCTGGCACTTGAATTTTCCCGCTGGAAACCGCGGAATGGAAGTGCGTCAACCCGAACTTCCAGTTTGGCGCTGAGCGGTCCCCCCAGCTGTGAGAACAGGACGCCCAGAGCCTCCGACGATGGAGGAAGCGGCAAAAGGAGGCTCCTGCCCCCGCAAGGCTGAGGGATTTACGACAGGGAGTGTCGGTCCCGGGACCTGCTTGACGGCGGGGAAGGGAGACGCAGCCACCCTGATCGCACCGGTCCCTATGAGTAAATTCAGCGCTCATAGCGCTTCTTCAACCAGTAGTCCCTGCACCAACATTCTCCTGTACTCCCTGTCCTGTGTAGGGACAAGAAAAACACTGAGGAGGTGGGATCAGGGGAGGGCTTTTAACCTCTTGTGCTTCCTGTCCCTACAGGAAGGATATTGGGATTACTCCTCCTGTGCGCTGTCATGGGGACGTACTTGAAAATGGAAACAGAATTTTCCAAACATTTTGAGGTATTCAGTATCGAGAATAAACGCAAACCCAGAAATATACACACTTTCATGGCTTGACATGGTATCAGCGAGGTTATTAAAGAAGTCTATCTTAGGGTCCTTTCACATCAGCGTTTTTTGCCGATCGCGGCAGTTGCGGTGAAAAAAACGCAACTGCCGCGATTACCGCATAACAGGCTGCACTTGCGGCACACTTGCGGCAAGCCCCATACAATGTATATGCGGGCTTGCGGCAGGTGCGGCAAGTGCGGTATCAGCACTTGCGGCAGGTGCGGCCGCGAAAAAAACGTGCCGTTTTTTTCGCTGCCGCACCTGCCGCAATGCCAATACCGCACTTGCCGCACCTGCCGCAAGCCCGCATATACATTGTATGGGGCTTGCCGCAAGTGTGCCGCAAGTGCAGCCGTTATGCGGTAATCGTGGCAGTTGCAGTTTTTTTCACCGCAACTGCCGCGATCGCAAAAACCGCTGATGTGAGAGGACCCTAAGCTGTCTAAATGGGCATGTACAGTGCCATGCAAAAGTACTTCCCCAATCCACGCCTCCACCCCCACCTCCCCCCTGCACACACACACACAAAAATTGCGAAGTGGATATGTATTCACCTCTTTGGCTATGAAAAAAATCCTGCTACACGCTTCATAAGCCAAATGCTTGCTGAAAGGAAGACACTTCGTCAGTATATACACACCTTTCTAAAAGGTCACAGAAGCTGCAACTCCATTAAGTAAGGTGCACCACTAACCAAACAAACAACATGAAGAAAAAAAGATCTCCAAACAAGTCAGGGACAATAGTTTTTGATAAGTACATGTCAGGGTTGGGTTCAAAAACCATATCCCAAGGATTCCCCGAAGCACCATCAAATCCATTATCATCAAATGGAAAGAACATGATACCACAAACCTGCCAAGAGAGGGTCGCCCAACAAAACTCTCAGCCCAGGCAAGAAGGGCATTTATCAGAGAGGCAGCACGGAGACCAAAGGTAACCCTGAAGAGGCTGCAGCGCTCCCAAGGAGAGACTGGGGTATATGTCAATTCAACCACAATAAGCCATACACACCATAGAGCTAGCCTTTATGGAAGAAAATCCAGAAGAAAAGCCTTTACGTACAACCAAAAATTGGTAGGCTAGCTTTGATTTTGCCAAAAGACATGTGGGAAACTCCCCAAATGTATGGAGGATGGTGCTGTGCTCATATGGCACCCCTGCGACCAGGGTGGCCACATAGGGAACTGCAGCCAGGCAGAAGGTAGACAGTTTGTGCAACAAACACCCTCACAGCACACACATCCACAGGAGCACAGAACCCAACCCGGAGCCTGGGACTCTAGGCAGGCAAGGGGTGGTGGGGTTTAGAGGAAAGTGGGTGGGAAGGAAGGTCAGGTGGTAGACCAGTACAAAATGAAGGAAAGAGGAGGAAGGAGTTAGTAGGCCATAGTGAGCTGACCAGAACAGACAAGAGCAGACAGACAGTGACAGTTCCGGAAGGGTCAGGGCTCCCTGGAGACGCAGAATCAGGATAGACACCGTTCCCCAGAGAGAAAGCCCGCTCTACAGCCTGTAGCCCCCGGAAAGGAAAGACAGAGACCAGACTGGCGCCACCGAGTCCGAGGAGTACGGCAGCGTTGACAGACTACCGGCGGGGTAGTTTCCCCTAGTGGTACCTGGATAACCGCACGGGTGGGAAAGAGCCGGTGATCCCTTGCTAGACAGGGTCACCCAAGCTAGGCTAAAATCAGAGTGTCGGCTCTGAGGGGGACTGCTGCTACACGCTGGCTTCCCAGACAAACCGACGGGGAACACTGATTCCAGATCCGCATTTCTACCATCAGGGTTGGAGGCTCAGCAACATCCTAGAAGACCCGGCTTACCGCCCATACATATAGGGGGAAGCTACACAAAAGGGACCGAGTTGCCGCCAGCCAATCCACAAGGGAGAACAGAGAGGAGAATAAGCCTGAAAGGTTATGGAGAAAGAGTGAGGGGCCTCAGAGTGACAGCTTAGCTGCAGAGGGTTCACTGAAAGCACGGAGTTATTTGGTGTACAAGAACTGCATTGTGAACTGTTGTAAACTGTGTGACTTGGAAGAACTTGTAAGTAAACCCGGTGAACCCTGCTTCAGTCTCCCGTGTATGATTCCAGGTATACAGAGCTGTATTTTATCTTTACATCCTGTCAGGAGCTGCCCTGACCCGCGGCGGGCTCATCCACCTTGCTGCAGCATCCATCCATCCTCCTGACAGAAGCACACTGCAGCGGTGGTCCCCTCATTGACCATAACCCGTGGGTGGCATCACGACAAACAATTTCCCTTGTAAATATTCCCTTTTACTTGTGAGAACCCTGGACACGGTTCGGACCAAGACCGCCATGATATCCCCAGCAGTACCCCGGTCCGGTACCGAGTACCCTGTCCCAGTGGGCTCCACACTCAGATGAGACCAAAATGTGTCCACCAATCTCTGACAAATCAACACAGATAGAGTGCCACAAGAACACCATTCCCTCAATGAAAACTGGTACTGGGAGTATCTTGTTGTTGGGATGTTTTTCGGCAACAGGGACAAGGAAAATGGTCCAAGTCAAGGGGAAGATGGATGGTTCAAAATACAGGGATATTCTTGAGCAAAATCTGTTTTAGTCTGCCAGTGATTTGAGACAGGGACAACAAGACAATGGCCCAGAGCATACAGCTAAAGCAACACTCGAGTGGTTTAATGGGAAACGTGTAAATGTATTGTCATGGCCTAGTCAAAGTCTGTACCTTAATCCAACTGAGAATCTGTGGTCAAACTTGAAAATTGCTGTTTACTAGAGGAAACCATCTAACTTGTAGGAGCTGGAGCAATTTTGCCTTGATGAATGGGCAAAAAGTCATTGTGGAAAGCTTATCATAGAAAGCAGCTTGCAGCTGTAATTGCCACAAAAGGAGGCTCTATAAATTACTGACTTTAAGGGGGTGGGTGTATAGTTATGCACACTAAAGTTTTAAGTTACCGTATTTTGTCCTATTTTTTGTGTGCTTCACAATAAAAGAAAACCAAATGTTCACAGTTGCAGGCATGTTCTTTACATAAACTGATGCAAACCATCAAAAAAATAGTGAAATTCCAGGTTGTGAGGTAGCAAAATATGAAAAGTGCAAAGGCGTGAATACTTTGCTATGCACTGTAAGGGTACCTTTACACGCGGCAACTTTTCTAGGAATTTCACTGGCAACTTACTGGTTGCAATGAAATCATGAACACATTGTTCTATCTTGTTGATGTGTACAAATGGAACAATGTGTCCATAATTTAACTGCAACCAGTAAGTTGCCAGTTAAATTCCTAGAAATGTTGCCGCGTGTAAAGGTACCTTAAGGGATAGAAAGCTGATAACTTGATATCTGTGATCCAATATCTTATTTAAAAAAAATCCACATTTTTCTTATATGGAAATGAGCTCTTAATATCTATGGGCCAATACTTTTTTTTTTTTTATATATTTTATTTTCATTTTCAATTTTTTTTCCACATAATTTAACAACATGACAACAAACAATAGAAGCCAAATCACATATAACAATAATAACAATAAAGGAAGAAAAGAAGAAGGAAAAAAAAAAAAAAAAAAAAAAAAAAAAAAAAAGAGAAAGGAGGATCATACATTCAATGTTGCACCAAACACTTCCGGGTAAAGTGCAAATTGTTATAAATAAATTAGTATTATGATACAATAAATCAAAACTAGCTTATCTGCATCGTAATCAAATCAAATCAACCTCATCATGACATCATAGTATCCATACCCTTTTCCTAGGCTATATAATATTTACTAACCACCCAGGGCTGCCACATCATTGTTACCTTTCTTTTCCTTGAGTTAGATTGAACCAACATTAATTCATATTTACAGTGTAAATTTACTCTTTCTATTATCTCTTTTATATTTGGAGGAGGAACTTCTTTCCATTTCGTTGCCAGCAATATACGGGTTGCTATCAATATGTGTGAAACTAACCCTCTTATTTGACTTGGAATATTTTCCAAACCAATATGAAGAATCGCCATACATGGATTAATTAATACCGCAACTCCCGTAATTTCCAAGATCACCTGCGCTATTACTGCCCAAAGAGGGGCAAGAGCCGGACACGCAAACCAAACATGTTTCTGAGAACCTACCTGTCCGCAACCTCGCCAGCATAAGCATGAGAGGTGCGGGCTGAACTTAGCAATTCTATTTGGGCACCAATACCATCTCAATTGCGTTTTCTTCAATTGTTCCATGTGATTTATACATGAGGACACTCTTTTAATCTCCTTTATACTATTCCCCCAGGCTTCTAAATCTATTGATTCTCCCAGCTCTATGGGCCAATACTGATCTCTATGAAAGTCTACCTCCAGAGCTTATTCTAAATGAAAGGGGGTGTTATCCATGTGAGACAAGTAAATCAGGAGAGCAGACTGTCAGCCATTATATGTCTCACACTGGTAATGCACCCTTTAGTTTAAAATAACCACTGGAGGCAGATTCTCAGTGAGATTTATATCCATCACATAGATCTTAACAGTTCATTTACATATTAAGAAAAATGTGGATTACTCTTGAATTAGATATTAGATGGCAGATATCAAGGTATCAATTTATTCAACCTCCCATATAGACAGCTTAGAGGGTGGATCTTACTAACAGATTCCCTTTTAATGGTTGTTTGAGAAATGTTTAACCATGTTGAATATACTTAGAAACCCAAATTATCATGATACACTGCTGGCAGTTTCCTTAGCAATTGCCAACCAACGATACCTCAGATGTGCTTGATGTGAGTCAAGTCAGAAGACGCTGCAACTCATGGTAATATGTTTAGGCCAAAGAGGCTGCTCACAGTAGCACCAGCAATATGTGACCTGACTTGTTGGGTTGAAAGATGAGTCCTGGGATACTTTGAAGAAATGGCTGTACCACTGATTCAACCATCAAATCAATGTAACATCAAGCTACTAGTGTACCTGAATTAAATACTAGAAAGGTCAAGCTACCACTCTCTCATAATAGCTTCTTAATAGACCTTGGCCACATGGTCTCCAGATGCAGACTGAAGTCTGGAATGGGGATATAAAGGCTGGAGTGGAGGTCTATCTTCTTCAGCAATGAATCCCAATTTTGTATTGGATGTCATGCTAGGCATAGATTTTTTGGAGACCTCGTGGGCAATGCCATAAAGAAGCATTTATGAGGGAACATCACATACAATAGCTTCTACTTATGTTGTGGCGTGGCATAATGTACTTTACTCAAACCTCTCTTCTTCATTCCAGGTACACTAACAGTTTATTTCATTGATTTGGTCATGGAACCAGTGGTACAGCTATTTATTCAAACTGTTCCAGGAGCCATTTTTAACATGACAATGTCTCATGATGCTTGAGTTACTGTTAGCAAATATCATGGCCTATATGTGCTATCATGGCCTGCAGCTTCTCCAGACTTGTCTGCCATTAAGCACATTTTAGACGTAATTGATCAGGGATTGATAGGGAGCTGCCAACGATGGATCTTGATAATTTTCATGTCCAAGTAAACGCAGGATGGTAGAACATCCCAAAAGGAAACCATTAATAACCTCACTGATAGCTGCTGAGGCTTGTGTGTACATTTATATGTGTAGTGGTCATACTTGATACTACCTAAATAAATCAAGATGTTTTGCAAAATGGTTCCATATTTTCATAATTTACATATTTACCATTACATTACATATCTACCATTACATATCTATCCATTCTATAAATGCCGTAAATCCATGACTTTTCCTTTTTGCTGTTGTAATTCCAATATTGAGGTGGAGAATGTATAAAATTTGAGGCTGTGTGATACTGACATTTGTTTGTATCTTTTTTCAGACAAATTAACCCATGTGCATCAGATGTGTAATCGCTCATTTAACAAGGCCTAATCCCTAATCTGAGTCTTGGATATGTAATTGTTCAAGCATTGTCATACCCATTGTAATTATGCATTTATTTTGTTATCAGGTTCATATAAATAAATTAATAAATAATTAAAAAAAATAATGTGTTCCTATTAGCTGGGAAGTGTAACTATTTTTGTTTTAGTGGTAGTGGTGGTAGTTTATCTACTTTCTCCCTGAATAGACAATTTACTTATTTATGTTTCATGAAGATATATAGGGAAAATAAGAAAATACACATAAAAATGAAGACATACATGCCAAATATATTTACAGAAAGATCCCTTTCTGAGTTTATATGAAAGGATTTAATGTCATTGATAAGCTTTAAGTATACAGCTTAAGCGGCCGTCACACGCTTCCATATCGCTAGCGATATTGTTAGCGATCACGTGCACGCGGGATCTCTAACAATATCGTTCACATCGCTGGTGAGCTGTCACACAGGCAGACTCACCAGCGATGTGGAGCAGTGAGATCGCTGGTAACTATGGTACACATCGGGTTACTAGGTGCCGCGCGTCGCTTAGTAACCCGACGTGTACCATAGTTACCATCTCCCAGCATAGGCTCTGCCGCTGGGAGATCGTTCATCGTGGTGTCATACACCACGATGAAGCAGATCGTCACATCGTTCATCGCAAGATCTGAGCTCCGGAGCTCAGATCTGCGATGTCACGATCAAGCGATTTTACATTGTAAAATCGCTTGATTACATGCAACGATGCCAAAACGATATTGCTTAAGCGATCAAAACGCAGATCGCTTCAACGATATTGGGCAAGAAATCGTAGCGTGTGACGGCCGCTTTATACAGGTGTGTGGACTCAACCCCAAGTACAAAAGCTGCCGTTCCCACTCACAGTCTGCAGACTAGGATTTCACACATTCAATTCTGCCTGCTAAACTAAAGAAAGCATAATGCTTCTTGGTGATTCAAAGTTGTGGTCAGTACCATTCCCATAAAATCTGAGATTACTTACCGGAAATTGTATTTTATGGACTCCATGATAGCACCCACCGAGAGAAGGGATCTGCCCACAAGGACAGGAAACCTACAGATAAAAAGGGGCGGTCCCCCTCACCTCCTCAGTTGGTTTACAGAGAAATTGGAGGAACCGCCCACCGTATAAATACACAAACACAATGATTTATAACATCAGAAGACCATCACCATAAGGTGTGAAAAGGGGCACACAAAACCCTCTGGTAATAAGCGTCAACCCGTGAAATATGATAATAATCATACGAATAATAATAATGCTAATAAGCAATTTTAAAGGGAGGGAAGTGAGTGGGTGCTGTCATGGACTCTGTAAAATACGATTACTGGTAAGTGATCTCAGATTTTCCTATCGCCATGACAGCACCCACCGAGAGACTTGCAGAGACCATACAGAAAAAGAGGGATTTAGGGTGTCACCATAGCGTGATAAACCAGTTACACGTATAAAAACAAGGAGTAAAGAAGACGTAAGTAACGTGTATGTACAAACTGGCATCTGGCTCAATTCAATAAGTGCTGAAAAAATGTTATTCAAAATATGAAGTACACATAAGGACACAACAATTAAAAACAATTAAAAGTGGTAAAACCACAATACAAAAACCACCATGGCAATGTTGTTAGTAATACAATAACACAGGGGTAGTAGGGAAACCACCAAGATGTCCCTGAGAATGCACCTCTGCATACAGAAACAATACAAATAAAGTAGAGAACCTGAGATGGTTGGATTAATTACAACCATATAAGCCAGTAGTTGCTAGATATAAACGAAGGCCTATAACCTGATAAGAAATTTCATGTTAACAAAGAACCAATAACTTATGGAATCAAGGTTAAAGTGTCACACATTGGTAAGATTGTTCAGTCAATCATGTAACGGTGAACAATCAGTAAACTGCTGAAACAGTTAAAATGTGACCATCTCAGGTTCTCTACTTTATTTGTATTGTTTCTGTATGCAGAGGTGCATTCTCAGGGACATCTTGGTTGTTTCCCTACTACCCCTGTGTTATTGTATTACTAACAACATTGCCATGGTGGTTTTTGTATAGTGGTTTTACCACTTTTAATTGTTTTTAATTGTTGTGTCCTTATGTGTACTTCATATTTTGAACACATTTTTTCATCACTTGCAGAGACCATCACCTGGTAGGGACCACAGTATTAAGAACTGCCCTCCCGAAGTCGAGGTCAGACAAAGAGGACAAGTCAAGGCAATAGTGCTGAAAAAAGGTAGAAGGAGATGCCCAGGTAGCCGCCTTACAGATTAGCTTAATAGGAATACTAGCACGTTCTGCTCATGAGGCAGACAAGGTTGAATGGGCTTTAATGCCGTCAGGAGGCTGCTCACCTTTTGCGGAATAGGCCGAGCAGATAGCCTTCCGAATCCATCTGGAGATGGTGTTTTTTGTGGTGCTAGCTCCCTTCTGATGACCCTGGAATGAGACAAATAAAGCCCTACTCTTCCTTCAGGGTTGAGTCCTAGCAATATACTCAAGGACCATCCTTCTCACCTCTAGTGTCTGAAACTTCAGCTCATAAGTGGTAGATGGATTATCATAGAAGGAGGGCAGGACTATTTCTTGGCTCCTATGAAATTTAGAGGAGACTTTAGAGCAGTGTTTCTCAACTCCAGTCCTCAGGACCCACCAACACGTTGTGTTTTCAGGATTTCCTTAGTATTGCACAGGGGTTTGAATATTCCCCAGTGCAGGTGATTAAACTATCACCTGTGCAATACTAAGGAAATCCTGAAAACAAGATCTGTTGGTGGGTCCGAGGACTGTAGTTGAGAAACACTGCTTTAGAGAGATAAGATGGGTCCGGTTTGAGCACTAACCTATCTGGGAACACCAGCAGGAAGGGGGGGGGTCTACCGATAGAGCCTGTAGGTTGACCACCCACCTAGCAGACATCAAAGCTACCAATAAGACTGTCTTTAAGGTCAAATGCTTAATTGAAGCCGTAGCCAATGGTTTAAATAGAGGACCAGTCAAAGCATCCAGTACCAAGTTCAAGTCTCAGGGCGCTAGTCTAGGGATGTGTACTTGCTCACTGCGTTCACATGCCTGGAAAAAACGAGAAATCCACCTATCACCAGCCACATTACAATGAAACAGGACTCCAAAAGCAGAGACCTGGACCCGTAAGGTACTGACGGTCAAGCCTAACCTAGTCCTGTGTTTGAGACTCCTAACCGAGGCTCCACAGACTTATTTGCATATTCATAATTCCCAGGAGGCAATGCGCCTAAGAATTCACTGTGTTGAGCGCTTTAACCAGCTGCCCACAGTGTTTCCTTGGACTGGTCTCCCTGAGATCAGTGAATACTTTGTAAGCCTAACCTACGGCCATTCTGTAAAAATTCTACAATGGCCGGAATTGGGTCCCGATCAGCGAGGTCCCCAGAATAAAATTATAAGAATTTCCTCCAAATCTTGCAATACAGGTTAGTGGTCACCTCCTTTCTACTGTGGAGGAGGGCAAAAATTAATGAGTCTGAGAACTCTCGCCGCTTCAGAAGCTGCCTCTCAAATTCCAGGCCGTTAAATGTAGACCGCCCGCCTAGGGGTGATAAAACGGACCTTGAGAGAGCAGCTTCCGATCCACCAGGAGAACCCAAGGGTCGGACAGTGACATGGCTCTCAGTCATGAAACCAGGGTCTCCTGGGCCAAAAGGGAGCGATCAGGATGACTCTCGCCGCCTCCTCCCGGATTTTGCGAAGAACCAGAGGGATCAGACATAATGGAGGAAAAGCATAGGCCAGGCGAAAATCCCATGGCACCCGCAAAGCATCCACCACCTCCGGAAGGTCCAAAGGGTGCAAGGAAGCAAAGCGCTGAACCTATCTGTTCCCCCTGGTCACAAACAGGTATATTTCTGGTAGCCCCCACAGGTGCACTTGCCTGTTCATAACCCACTCCCCTTGTCTGAGAGAGTGACGGCTGAGGAAGTTGGCTCTGACGTTTTCTACTATTCTGGTATGCAGCGCCATCAGGGAGAGAACATGCTATTCTGCCAGGTGAAAAAATCTAAATTACTTACCGGTAATGGGTTTTTCCGGAGCCACGACAGCACCACCTGAGAGAGAGGACCGCCCATCCAAGACGGGAAACCTCTGAGATAAAAAGGCGGGACCTCTCCTGGACCTCAGTTTTGGTTACAGAGACCGGAGAGGGGAACCCAACAATCATTAGTACACAACCACCACCAAAAGAAATCAACAATTCAAAACCCCCCAAACGTGACCACACCAACAGGCAATAGGGAGGGATGCGGTGGTGCTGTTGTGGCTCCGGAAAAACCCATTACCGGTAAGTAATTTAGATTTTTTCACCTGGCGGAAGAGCATGTTCTCTCCCTGATGGCGCTGCATACCAGAATACCATATCATCGCCACGACAGCACCACCTGAGAGATTTCAGAGAAAAGAAAATTAGGGAGGGACCACCGCTTGCAGAACCCGTCTACCAAAGGTCACCTCCTCGGTGGAAGAAAGATCAAGCCTGTAATGCTTGAAGAAAGTAGAAGGAGAAGACCAAGTAGCAGCCCTACAGATCAATTCTAAGGGGACATGAGTCTTCTCAGCCCAGGACATAGCCACCGCCCTGGTGGAAAGTGCATTAAGGCCCACCGGGACCGGCACCTGACTAGAAGAATAAGCTAGAGCAATGGCTTCCCGCAACCACCTAGCCAGGGTACCCTTGGACACTGCCTTACCCCTAGAGGCCCCCTGAAAGGAAACAAAGAGGGATGGGGACTGACGCCAGGCAGCGGACTTGTCCAAGTAGGTAAGCAACGCCCTCCTGACATCTAACGTGTGGAGAACCTCTTCCTTCTGATTTGCAGGATGATCACAGAAGGAAGGGAGGACAATCTCCTGCATCCTGTGGAACTTGGTAGCCACCTTGAGAAGATAGGAAGGGTCCAGGCGGAGGATGACCCTGTCCTGCAAAATCTGAGTATAAGGCCCCACCACCGACAAGGCCTGCAGGTCACTAATACGCCTGGCCGACGTCAAAGCCACCAACAGGACTACCTTCAGAGTAAGGACCTTAGGTGAAGCAGAAGATAAAGGCTCAAAGGGAGGCTTGGTTAAGGCATCAAGAACTAAATTGAGATCCCAAGGAGGCACCTTCAGACAGGGAACATGAGTGGCCCGCTTGCAGGACTGAATAAACCTCATCACCCAAGAAGACCCAGCGAGGGGACAATGGTACAGGACCCCCAAGGCCGAAACCTGGAGTTTCAGGGTATTGACAGAGAGACCCATTTCCCACCCCCTCTGGAGGAATTCTAAAACACCCGGCACAGGAGCCTCACCCTCCGGACTCGCCCCTGAAGAGGACAGGAATTTCTTCCACACTTTACCATAAATATTGGTGGTAACCGGCTTCCGATTGGACATCAGTGTACGAAGAAGGCCGTCCAAGAACCCCCTACACGACAGGAGACCCGAGACCTAAGACCTGCGGATGGTGGATCGGCCCCTGAGACAGGAGAGACGGGGACAGGGGGAGAGTCCAAGGAGCCTGCACGGACAGGCGGCTGAGCCAAAAGAACCAAGCTCTCCGGGGCCAGAAGGGCGCTATCATGATGAGTCTGGCCCCGTCCTCCCTGACCTTCCGAAGGACTGCAGGAATCATGACTAAGGGAGGGAAGGCATACAGAAGACCCGAGGACCAGGGGATCAGCAGAGCGTCCACAGCAAAGGGCCGGTCTCCGGGATTCAGAGAACAGAACCAGGCGTACCTGCCTGTTCTCCGAGTTGCAAATAAATCTTAAACAATCCTCTGGAAGAGGGACTTTGCAGATAGCACAGTCTTTATGCCTTTGTTTAGCCGCCTTTTTCTTGCCGTCCTAAAAACAAGCAAGAAGGCGGTGTAAATACAGATATCACAGCCCGAAGGCACTCACCCACCAGAGGCATACCGACTTCCGGGGGGCTTTCGGGTCCACATCCTGCCTGGACCCCTTCAGAGAGGACCTGTGGCTGCCAGCTTGCTTGTGCTCCCCGGGGCGGGCGTCGCAAGGGCCTGCAGCTCCATCCCTCCGTTGTGGCCGGCGCCGCCCTCCATGCACTGCCCCACACTTCCGGCCGCTGCTGCAGCGTCTCCCAGCCGCCATACGCTGGGCGCCGCCATCTTGGGCTGTACTGCACAGACGCTAGCGTCACTTCCGGTCCGCGCCCGAAACCAGAAGTAGCGGCTCCCGGCACGAAATTTGAAAGCTGCCGCTGGGAAACCGCTCCCAGGCCCCTCACAGACCCAGGAACGCTGCGCCTAGCCAGGAAAAGGAACCTGTTCACCCGGGGCACAGTTGTGCAGGGCAGCCACCAACCCTGCAGCTGCGACCCCCGGGCGGCAACAAGGGCCGAGAACCGGCCGCTGGTGGCCCTCTCCAGACCCCGTGCCCTCTACCACTTCTGCACCCAAGTCCGGAGCCACTGCCTAGGTAAGGACAGTTCTTCCAGCTAGTGGGTCAGGCCAGGCCGCATGAGCTTCAGAGGTCTCCCACTTCCAAGACAGGAAACCTAAACTGAGGTCCAGGAGAGGTCCCGCCATTTTATCTCAGAGGTTTCCTGTCTTGGATGGGCGGTCCTCCCTCTCAGGTGGTGCTGTCGTGGCGATGATGGAAAATATTGGTAGTGGTGGACAGCAGAGAGGGTGACCGGGTATCCCTCTGGTGATTTATGTATGCTACTACTGTGTTGTTGTCTGTCTAAATTCTGACGTGGAAGTTGCTGAGGTAGGGTAAGAATCGGAGGAGAGAATACTTGACTGCCCACAACTCCTTCAGATTGGAAGAACCCAATTCCTCCTCTGGAGTCCCCAAATGGGCCCCCCACCCCGAGGGACTGGCATCGGTTGTCACTATAGAGTCCGGAGCAATGAGCCAGAGTTCCCCTTGGGTCAAGTGAAGTGGGTCCATCCACCAGGACAGAGAGTCTATTGTGGAAGCAGACAGACGAAGGCAACCCTCCAAGCGACCCTACAGGGAGTCTCCTGTCCTTATTACTTCTTGTTGGAGACTGCGAGTGGAACCTTGCCCATGGAACTGCCAGGATACATGAAGACAAAGTTCCCATTAGGGACATAGCCTGCCTCAGGGACAGGTCATGTTTGTCCATAACTCTGCCTACTTTGGCTATCACTGAGGACACCTTGTCATGCGGCAAAAAAACATTTTGGATCTCGGAGTCCAAGAGAAGACCCAGAAAACATTGGGCTGGAACTGGATGGAGTCTTGACTTCTTACATTTATTATCCACCCCAATTCCTGTAGGGATGACATGACATAATTTAGTCGAGGTTTACACTGAGCCTCAGAGTTCCCAGCAATTAAAAAATCATCCAAATAAGGGACAATCAGAGTATCCTGTTGTCTTGCATAAGCCATTACTTCCGACATCACCTTCATAAAGATGCGACACTGCCATGAAACACCTAGGGAACAAGACTCGAATCGTAGATTGGATTAACTCCATTTTAAAGGACTGAAATCGGAGGAAGGAGTTTAATTTTTGAAGATTAATGATAGTTGGAAAAAAAACATCCGGTTTTGGAACCAGAAACAAAGGGGAATAAAAGTCCCTTCTACCTGGTTGCCAGGCACATTTACCAAAACACGCTTACACAACAACTCTCCAACCTCCAATTCCAGCGCCTGTTGTTGGACAGGACTGGACAAAACAGTTTGAAGAAAGGAGTCCCTTGGGACCCTCTCAAAATCTAACTTTAGCCCAGATGAAATGAGGCTGAGGATCCATTGGCTATTGGAAATTTGGGACCACTGATGGAAAAAATGACCTAATCTACCACCTACAGGTGGGTCAAAATTATCGGTATTTAGGCTTGTTCTTGGAGATCGAGGAACCTCCGTAATAAGCACCTCTCGGTTTTTTCTCGGTCATCTCCTAGTTGGTGTCCGACTTCTCTCTTGCAAACTGGCACTTCCAGAACCCTCTCCTATATTTGGGGACAGAAGGATTAGGAAACCCCTTTTTTTACTTCTCCTGCCTTAGATAGGATCTCATCGCGCACAGGGCCAAAGAGGTACTTAACCCGACACAGAATAGTGCACAATTTGCTCTTAGCATGTGCGTCCCCTTTCCACTCTTTCAACCACAGTAATCTGCAGACCGCATTAGAGAGTCCCGCAGATCTAGCCGCCAAGTGAAGTGAGTCAGCTGACGCATCCGCCACATATGCAGACCCTTTCCAAATCTGAGGAATAGCTGCCAATAACCTGTCTCTCGGTACCCCGGACCAAATCTGCTCCTCCAATTGGTCCAGCCACACCAACTGGGAGCGGGCTACACATGTAGAAGCAATGGCAGGCTTAAATGCTCCTATAGCTGATTCCCAGGATTTTTTCAGCAGGGTGTCAGCTTTGCGATCAGATGGGTCTTTCAACAGACCACCGTCCTCCAAAGGAAAAAAATTACTTCTAGACAAGGTAGCAAAGGCCGCATCAACTTTAGGGATTTTAGACCAGTCCACCAATTGTGAAATACCTCCATTTGGAAGATGAAGGCAAAAAAAACCTGGATTCCTGCTTTTCCCACTCAGACTTGATTAAGGTCTTAATGGCCTCAATGACGGGGAGAGCACATCTCCTCTTTTGAGACAACCCAGCAAATATAACCTCTTGGGCTGTTTTGGATGATTTAATGTCTACAATCCCTTTAGTGGCACAGACTGATTTCACCAGACCATCAATTTCTTGGATGGGAAAGCAAGAGCCACCCTCTTCTTCCGAAGAAAAACCCGAATGGGATGAATTAACTAGGGATTCATTATCCGAGACACAAGGAGAATGATGCTGGGTTATAGGCAAACCGGGCTTTGGGATTTGGGAAAGGGAATTCCTGATCTCCTCCCGAATAAAAGTCTTAAGGTCAGCTCTATGGACAGGAGCATCTTCGTCAAGAGTCTGGGCTATACAGGACTAGCATAACCACTTTCCATAATCATCTGGCAGGGGCTGCATACATAAAGCACAGTGCCTATGTTTACATTTCTCTAATTTCTTCCTTGCCTGGGTTGGAATCATAGACAGAAGGAGAGAGAGAGACTGGGGGATCAGCACAGTAGATGATCATGCAGATATCACTCACCACTGATGCTGACATAAACAGGTACTGGCTCTGGAGGTGCAGTCCCAGCACTGGACTTGTAGACCATCCCCATCTGATCCTCAGTGGAGAGTTCTTTACTTAAATGGCCAGCCTTGGAGGCCCACCTGCTGCACTGCGCCGATACTCATGCTGCCACTGGCCTGCTGGCTGACACCCTCCGGGTGCCTCTCCGCATCTCTGGGGAAGACATGTCGGATTACATGATCTATCATAGAACGCTGCTTAAATCTTCATTTCCCGCCGTCAGATGCATCCTCCTCCGAACCCCCGGAAGTGATGCGCACTTCCTGTTCAGGGGGCGCATTCATGTGCTACGCAGGGCAGCCAATCTTTCCGCCCAGCCCACTCCTGGCTTTGGCACACAAACAAAGAGGCAAAACTACTGACATATGAATGAGGCCTTAATGAGAAAGGACTTATTCATCAGTCATTTATGTCCAGAACTCAGAAAAAACCTATAATACAGTTACGCTTTTTTACCTTGCTACACTACTAAATTCTTGAGCCATTGCAGCTATGCAAAGTATTGTATAAAGGCCGGATCATAGATTGTGCCTCCATTTTACTGTGAATAGTGCAGGGATAGGATGCTACTAGAGTGAGGGACAGTGTTAGGTTATATTGGGGTGTACTCTTAGAAAAGGCTCTGTGTGGTGACTCTGCTCCAGGCACAGTAGTTGAACTCTGTATATTGAAGGGAAGGAATCCCAAGTACTGAAACAGATCAAGATAAATCTGTTTAAAGATAAAACACAATTTTATTGAATGTTCAAGTTAAGAAACACAACAAAAAAAGAAAAAAGCTATAGATATAGAAAAAAAATATATAAAAGAGAGGCAATGTCCAGGTAGTTGTGAGAATAATCCCTATAGGGGGTCTAATACTCACCCTATCTTGTCCTTATATGTTCCTACTTATTTTGTGGCGGTCAGCACCCTAATTGATGATATGGTGCGGCCAGCCGTCGACAGCTCGCGCTAAGTATCCCTTAATCACCCTGAATCTAGTAATTGGTGATATATGGTCTTGATATACAGTATATGACCCAAAAACACTACCCTGAATAGAATATAGCCTGTAAGGCAATCTCTCTATCTCTGGGTATATAAGAAGGAAGGCAGAAAGGAAAAAAGTGCTATAATCTCATAATAGAGTAATGCTTCAAGATAGTAGAAAAAAATGCCACGTGCATAAACAGTGACATATGCAAAAAAGTGTACAGTTGAAAAAGTGCCAGAGTCTTAAGAAAACAGACATAAAAAATTGTGACGGGGTGTGCGACAAAGCAGGAAGGGACACCAGGCCGATGATCAATCCAACCAGTTTTATTAAACAGGGAAAATGGAACCGCACAAATGAAGACAATTCTACCAAGTCCACAATGAGTCCCCAATGAGTCCACACAAAGAGAACAGATCCGGGGAGTCACCCAGCAATCCTGACGCCAGGTTAATGGAAGAAATAGTCCCGATAGAGTCCACTGGATCCAACCAAGGAAGGACACTGCACAATCCCACGGGCACCAAGATCTCGCCTCAGCTAAGATCTCAGTCTCTTCCACCTCTGCATTCAACTAACAGACTGATCCTAACGATGAGTCTATTTTCCGGACTCCTGGGATCAGCCCATGTATAGGGGGGTTAACACCTACTATTGAATGGTTTGCTCCAGTCAGAAGATTCTAGCAACTTCTGGCTCCATTCTGTCTAGCAATTTGTATATTGGATGGGTCCCCTGCGGAGAAGAACAAATACACAATCTGCCACCAGAAGTAGTACATAGGGAATGGACACAGGTTACATTACAATACATTAAATTGCATAGGATGCATGAATACAGGACAGAGAAAAGTATACACCATTACAAAAATGTCTTATGGTAAGTAAAAGAAGAAATCAGCCTCATCGTGTCCTAATATTAGGTTAAGCCGTCCAGCAATGATGTGGGTCTCAAGCCAGTAGCCTTGACTTCAGCTCCAAATATAAAGAATTTTTGGCGAGTCCCAATTGTAATAAAATCCTCAATTTAGTTCAGGTACATTAAAAGATCATATGACCCATCCCAGGGCTGGGGTACTCGGATCCCGAGCGTTGATTTATGGGTGCTGTCACTGGTGGCCGGTGCCCGGGTCCGTGGCCTTGGTGGTCACTGTAAAGTGTTGAAAATAAAATAATACAATTATATTGTTCGTGACGCCATGTGGGGTGTTTGGTGAATGCAACAACGCTGCTGCAGACCTCTGGGGACGATGGATAGGCAGTTGAATGATGTCGCTCCTCGCAGGTGGAGCGGAGTCCCCAGGGTTGTATAGTAACTGATGTTGTAGTAGGAATAAAACACATTCTTGCTCTGCACGGGTGCTTACTGGTCACTTTCAAAGTTGTTCACAAGGTACACAGTCATGGGTAGCTGGCCGGGTAGTCACCAAACGATAAAAAGTCTCTATGAGGCCCTCAACGATGTTCCTTCTAGTACAATCTCTGTCCTTTTCAATAAATCCAAAAAGCTGATTTTTTCCTGGCTAACTTGCAAAAGTTTTTTTTTTATATGTGCGTACCCTAAATGCACAATGTGTCAATATACACTGCAAACACAAAAAATTGATGCGGTTAATGACATAAAAAAAATTCATCAACTGCAATACGAATTATGTTGTATACTGCATATTTTGCAAAAAATGTAAAATAAAATATATAGGTTGTACAATAGGTAAATTAAAGAAAAGGATGGCTGAACATGTTACCAATATTAAGAATAAAAATGCATCCTATTCAGGAGCATGTAAACTTTTTGTGGAAAAACATAACGGGGAATTACCGTATATACTCATGTATAAGCCGACCCGTCTATAAGCCGACCCCCCTACTTTTGCCCCCAAAACCTGGGAAAACCTATTGACTCGTGTATAAGCCAAGGGTGGACCCCAGCACAGGTATACAGCCCCCAGCAGTGTGGTATACAGCAGCCCCAGAGGTATATACAGCGGCCCCAGTGGTAGTATACAGCAGCAGCCCCAGTGGTATATACAGCAGCAGCCCCAGTGGTATATACAGCAGCAGCCCCAGTAGTTAGTATACAGCAGCCCCAGTGGTATATACAGCCCCAGTGGTAGTATACAGCAGCCCCAGTGGTATATACGGCCCCAGTGGTAGTATACAGCAGCCCCAGTGGTATATACAGCCCCAGTGGTAGTATACAGCAGCCCCAGTGGTAGTATACAGCAGCCCCAGAGGTATATACAGCCCCAGTGGTATATACAGCCCCAGTGGTAGTATACAGCAGCCCCCAGGGGGTATATAGCAGCCCCCAAATGCTGGCACTCGCCCCCCTTGTAAGGGCGCCCCCCCCCCCCCGCTGCTTATCTTACCATCCCGATCTTCTGCACAGCGCCGCTCCTCGGTGCTCCGTCCTCGCTGCATCCGGGATCCCCGGCCGTCGCGCGATGATGTCATATGCCTGCGACGGCCGGAGATCCCGGATGTAGCAGGACGGAGCACCGAAGAGCGGCGCTGTGCAGAAGACCGGAATGGTAAGATACGCAGCGGGGGGGGGCCCTTACAAGGGGGGAGAGTGCCAGCATTTGGGGGCATATATGCACTGCTTCCCCCTGCCGCTGATTGACAGGGGGAAGCAGTACATATATAATGAGCGGCCCTACCGTATTGACCCGTGTATAAGCCGAGGGGGAGACTTTTGAGCCCAAATTTTGGGCTGAAAAACTCGGCTTATACACGAGTATATACGGTAAGTGAATTTTCATTCTATGGCAAAAAAAAATAGATTTTTGTGTTAGACGAGGTGATTTGAGGAAAAAACTTCTGTTACGAGAATTATTCTGGATTATAAAATTGGACACAAAATATCCTAAGGGTATGAATTATAGGATGATACACTTTATTTGTATTAATCATGCTGCTTTTTTTTTTTTCTGTGAATTTACTTGTGATTGTATGACTTGTTCTCAGACGAGATTGACTGTGAACATGTGTGTCTATGATCAACGGTTGGTCACTAAAGGCCCCGTCTCACGCTTCAATGGTCGAACGATCCAATCAATGATCCGACTTGACCTAGATCGCTAGAACGACGTTCAATGATCACTAGTGAAATGTCACACGTATAGATATCGTTAACGACGCAGCAACGATTCCACGACAAGAAAACGATACTTGCGGTCGTTAGCTCGCCTACATCCTTCACTTCTCAATAGGCGAGGTCGTTAACGACATAGTTATCGAGGTGTCACACACACCCACGCTGCAGGTTGGACTGACGATCATCGTTTGGTTTAAGGTCCGGTTCACAAACCTCCCATCAACGATCTGCCTGATTATCGTTGATCGGATGTACATGTCAAACTGAAAGACGTCGTTAGAACAACTGAAAACCCGTGACGTTTCAACGATATCGTTAACGATATTGTAGTGTGTGACAGGGCCTTTAGTGTTTTTAAACCATGTATCTTAAGGGATCTGTATCTCTGTGAATAAGGGCTTGCGCCAGAAACGTGTTGAGATGTATCCCCAACCTGTTTGATCTTTTAATGCACCTGAAATAAATTGAGGATTTAATTACAATTGGGACTCACCAAAAATTCTTCATAAAATGTCTTAGTATATCTCCTTCATGAAAAAACAGGGTCATGGGTCAACAAGCAGCAATTTAGAGACATTAATCAATACACATATCTAATTTCAAAAATGCAATATTTAACACTCTCATTCAAACTTCAGAAGGTCCCCACTAGTACTTAGCTTATATATTCTGGTAGATATCATCCATATCTCGTATCCCTATATGTTTCCCCCCATCCATATATTGGGGTTCATCAGGGCATTGTGATGCATGCATTATAATAAACGCATCAAAACATGATTCAGGAGAGTGGTGGGACACATCTCCAAATGCAGTGTATATCAGAATAAATAGCGTCATCCCCTCAGGACTTCCATAGGCAGTCTAAGCATGAAAGCAGGTGTGCATTCCGTAGTCACGGTTAGAAGTCTAGGAAGCTGCGTATCAAATGTGATGTCTGCAATGGGGCGCAGAGTAAATGCGAGTGGAAACAAATTTCTTCACGGCCGGAAGGGAATGCTCACTATAGCTTCTGCGTGTTCCTCTCAGACCTTGTTGAGTACTCTCAGAATCAGTGGTATAGGAGGAAAGACATACACCAATATGTCCACCCAGGACATGGTTAGACCCTCTAGGACCCGAGGTTGATTCTGCTTCTGGAGTGATGCAAAGCGTTGGCACTTTGCATTTTGCCACTTAGCCATGGCATCTAGCTCTGGAACTCCCATGATGCTGGTGATCTGCACGAAGATCTTGGTGTAGAAGTTCCCTTCTGGTGTTGGAAGATCCTGATCTATGGACTGCTGTAATACTGTGGAAACTATAATAAATGGAGAGGAAGCGCACAATAGGGTCTTATCCGATATAATCAGTCAATATAAAAGTATGGTCACACTCACCTGGTCGGGTTGTGTGTGACACAACCACTGATAAACCAGACAATTGGATCCTGTCGAACGCAGCAATCAGCCAGGAGAGTTGTATAAATTTTATGTGTTGATATAGGAATCCGGCTTGTAGATCGCGCTGTTCGAAAATTTGGCCAAGAAAATGACTCCAAGGACCTCGGATCTTTAAAAGGTATCCTTAAACTCCTGAGGAAGTGTACAGTGGGTACACGAAACGCGTCGAGTCTGGGAGGAATAAAGATCTTTGTTTTAAAGATCCGAGGTCCTTGGAGTCATTTTCTTGGCCAAATTTTCGAACAGCGCGATCTACAAGCCGGATTCCTATATCAACGCATAAAAGTAATACTGTGGAGATTGTACTCTGATGATCGAAAGATCCTGCGACACTGCTGCTAGTAAGGGACGCCTGATACCTCCCTGTTAGTTTATGTAAAACACAGATGCTAGATTGTTGTAACGAATCACTACCGCCAGCTGGTACAGAGATTGATGAAAATGGTGACATGCAAGTCTCATAGCTCTCGATTCCCTCAGATTGAATGATATGCTGGCTTCCGGCTCTGACAAAGGCTTTTGCACCCAGTAATCCCCCATATTGCATCTCAGGCTAGTGCTGAAGCATCCATTGTAAGGGAAAGGGAGAAGAGATCTTCCATTTTCCATGGAAGACAGGATAACCACTATTGGAGGTTTGCAGTAGTCAGACTGCAACTGATATTTGCTTTTGCGGCCTGGAAGTGATGTCTAGGGCGTGGCACCACTTCTATAGACAAATTCATCATCCCCAGAACCCTCATAGCTGCTTTGATGGTAATCTGGCAAGTGCGAGGCAAGTGAGACAGGCTGTTTTGGAGCTTTTGGATTCTTTCGCTGGAAAGAGTTGGGGAGAGATGATGGAAATTGATGATAAACCCCATGAAATTCTGTTTACTGCAGGGAGCTCTTTTTGATGTGATGGTACTACTTCTAGGAACAATAACTGACAAAATGATCATAAGTCCACATGTATGCAATAGAATAAATTACTTACCGGTAATTGAATTTTATAGAGTCCATGACAGCACCCACTGAGAGAGGGGATCCGCCCACTGGGACAGGAAAGCTACAGATAAAGGGGCGTTCCCCCTCGCCTTAATTGGATTACAGAGCATGAGAGGAACCACCAAAAATGAGACAATCTTCATAATAATCAATTAATTTACAGATATAACACCACCCAGTGGCGCACCCAGAAATTTCCCAAGGTAGGGGTCCAAGAAACACACACCGGCCCTGAAAGGGGGGTGTCACCCCCCAGCGGGGTTCCGAGGGGCAAAGCCCCCGGTGGGGGGGTTTGGGGGAGCGAAGCCCCCCTAAAAGCCAAGCGATTTTGTAAATTTGAATACCTAATTAATGCTTAATACTGCACGAAAACGGTCTTATTTGTTGTGCCTCTATGGTAGGAATTACATTGCGTAGTAATTAATTTTTTTCTAAAACACTAGTTACTTGCAGAAAAAAAGGTCTGAATGTGAAGGCAGCCTTATGGCAAGTGACATATACCTTTTTAGTCCAAAATTAAGAATTGCTCTTTTGTTGCCTCTATCTTTATCTTTTTTTTGTGACCCGGGCAGGTAAATACTCTTGTTGTCTTTGATTTGTTATATTTAGATTTTTTTGGAGGAGTATGAATTCTTTTTTCTGCGACTTTGCTTTTAATTTTAGTTTAGGGACTCACGTGGAAGAAAATAGAGGTGAAAAATAGGAGCTGAGAAATAGTTCAAAAAAACGTTAAACACCACGATGAGCGTTTAGTTGCAAACAAATAATCAAAAACCTGAAATTGTTAGACAGCTTATGCTGTACACTCTGTAGATTAAAATACGCAAAAGACGCAGAAGCAGTAAGAACAACATTGAGACAGTCAGTCACAGAACTTACCTGGTGCCGGCGGCCCCTTCAGTAATAGGGCTACCCCGGGCTGCGGCGGGGCCTTGTGTAATGTGGCTTACCCGGCGGGCGGCGGGCGTGAGGCTGTAAAGAGAGTGCGGCGGTGGTGGAGGCAGCAGCGTGCGGGGTTGTGCAGTGACGGGAGCATGCAGGGAGCCGCCGGCAGGCAGCGGCATGGGTGTCGCAATATGGCGGCTATTCTGGGGTAGGCAGGCATAATCTGCAGTTTAGTGCAGGCGCCCTTGCTTCATAGTGGCACAGTGGCCGGAAGCTCTAAACTGCCGATTATGTATAGAGACTAGTAAAAAGGCCCGATGCAATTGCATCGGGAGCGCGGTGAAATGAATTGTGTGTATACAGGCGGGTCAGTGGGTATCAGAGTATAGAGGCGGCTGTGGGTAGCAGAGCATAGAGGCGGCTCTGTGGGTAGCAGAATATACAGGCGGCTCTGTGGGTAGCAGAGTATAGAGGCGGCTCTGTGGGTAGCAGAGTATAGAGGCGGCTCTGTGGGTAGCAGAGTATAGAGGCGGCTCTGTGGGTAGCAGAGTATAGAGGCGGCTCTGTGGGTAGCAGAGAATACAGGCGGCTCAGTGGGTAGCAGAGTATACAGGCGGCTCTGTGGGTAGCAGAGTATAGAGGCGGCTCTGTGGGTAGCAGAGAATAGAGGCGGGTCTGTGGGTAGCAGAGTATAGAGGCGGCTCTGTGGGTAGCCGAGTATAGAGGCGGCTCTGTGGGTAGCCGAGTATAGAGGCGGCTCTGTGGGTAGCGAGTATAGAGGCGGCTCTGTGGGTGGCCG
Source organism: Allobates femoralis (assembly GCA_033576535.1). NCBI lineage: Eukaryota > Metazoa > Chordata > Amphibia > Anura > Aromobatidae > Allobates > Allobates femoralis. The sequence continues at coordinate 250,921,264 of JARQOC010000002.1, read as the reverse complement.
AGTATAGAGGCGGCTCTGTGGGTAGCAGAGTATAGAGGCGGCTCTGTGGGTAGCAGAGTATAGAGGCGGCTATGTGGGTAGCAGAGTATAGAGGCGGCTCTGTGGGTAGCAGAGTATAGAGGCGGCTCTGTGGGTAGCAGAGTATAGAGGCGGCTCTGTGGGTAGCAGAGCATAGAGGCGGCTCTGTGGGTAGCAGAGCATAGAGGCGGTCTGTGGGTAGCAGAGCATAGAGGCGGCTCTGTGGGTAGCAGAGCATAGAGGCGGCTCTGTGGGTAGCAGAGCATAGAGGCAGCTCTGTGGGTAGCCGAGTATACAGGCGGCTCTGTGGGTAGCCGAGTATACAGGCGGCTCTGTGGGTAGCCGAGTATACAGCAGCTCTGTGGGTAGCAGAGAATAGAGGCGGCTCTGTGGGTAGCAGAGTATAGAGGCGGCTCTGCGGTGGAGGGTGAGGAGAGATGGGGCTCTGCGGTGGAGGGGTGAGGAGAGAAGCGAGTCAGTGGTGGAGGGGTGAGGAGAGAAGCGGTTGTGTGGTGGAGGGGTGAGGAGAGATGCGGGTCAGGGCTGGAGGGGTGAGGAAGAAGGGCTCTGTGTAGTGGAGGGGTGAGGAGCTAAGCGTCTGTGTGGTGGAGGGGTGAGGAGCTAAGCGGCTCTGTGTGGAGGGGTGAGGAGATAAGCGTCTGTGTGGTGGAGGGGTGAGGAGATAAGCGGCTCTGTGTGGTGGAGGGGTGAGGAGCTAAGCGGCTCTGTGTGGTGGAGGGGTGAGGAGATAAGGGCTCTGTGTGTTGGAGGGGTGAGGAGCTAAGCGGCTCTGTGTGGTGGAGGGGTGAGGAGAGAAGCGGCTCTGTGTGGTGGAGGGGTGAGGAGATAAGCGGCTCTGGGTGGTGGAGGGGTGAGGAGATAAGCGGCTCTGTGTGGTGGAGGGTTGAGGAGATAAGCGGCTCTGTGTGGTGGAGGGTTGAGGAGATAAGCGGCTCTGTGTGGTGGAGGGGTGAGGAGAGAAGCGGCTCTGTGTGGTGGAGGGGTGAGGAGAGAAGCGGCTCTGTGTGGTGGAGGGTTGAGGAGATAAGCGACTCTGTGTGGTGGAGGGGTGAGGAGATAAGCGGCTCTGTGTAGTGGAGGGGTGAGGAGATAAGCGGCTCTGTGTGGTGGAGGGGTGAGGAGAGAAGCGGCTCTGTGTGGTGGAGGGTTGAGGAGATAAGCGGCTCTGTGTGGTGGAGGGGCCCGCCGTCTTCCTGCAGGCTCCCGCAGGCTCCCAGTGTGTGCAGAGGTCTTCTACTGCAGTATAGGACCTGCGGTGATGTCACAGTCACGTGACACCAGGTTACGTAGAAGACGGCGGGGGCTCGGGGAGAGGTGAGCATATTTTTTTTTTTTAACTGTAGTGTGGCTACGGCTTCTCAGGGCCGTCCAAGGGGGGTGTCCAGACACGTAGGTCCCCCCCCTTGGGTGCGCCACTGACACCACCACCGTAAGGAGTGCACACACATCTTTTTTTTTTATTTTTAGTTGTGCAGAAAAAAAACCATGAATACTGAGGGAGGGACGTCAGTGGGTGCTGTTGTGGACTCCATAAAATACAATTACCAGTAAAGTGATTTAGTCTTTTCCTATCACCATGACAGCACCCACTGAGAGATTTTCATAGACCAGCACCTGGCAGGGAAGACAGTATTGAGGACAGATCTCCCGAAAACCAAATAAGAGGAGGATAATAAATCAAGCTTGTAGTGTTTATAAAACGTGGACAGTAAGGACCATGTTACTGCCTAACATATAAGATCAATCCGCCTTCTCAGACCCAGAGGATGCCATGGCCCATGCTGAATGGGCCCTCACTCCTCACTTCACCTGGGGGATTTTCATCCCTTGCTGAGTAAGCCAGACAGATTGAACCTCTGATACATTGAGACAAAGAGCTCTTTGTGACACCAAACCTCTTTCTGTGACCCTGAAAGGACACAAACAAAGCCCTACTCTGCCTCCAGGACTGAGTTATGTCTATATAATCTAAAATCTAAAGTGTGGAATCTCTCTTCCACAGGTGTAGAGGGGTTAGCAAAAAATGAAGGAAAAAAAATCTCCTGACTTCTGAAATTTAGAAGCGACCTTAAGGTACCCACACACGCCGCAATATCGCCTGGCGATATGAGACGATCTAACGTGCGCATGCACATTTTTATGGTCGCCTCATATCGCCGACGGCGGCATCACACACCACAATTTCGTCCTGAAAGTAGGGCGATGTTTCGCTCCGGAAATCGCCTCACCCACAGCGGAATCCTGCCTAATTCCATCGTCGCTTCACACGCCGCAATTCGAAAGGCAATGTGGGCATACATGTTCAGCGCGGCGAGGAGATAGGTGTGCCGCAGTGGTTTACACCACGCTCCATACGCGCTCATTGGACAACGCAACAGCGTTGGTCAGCCTGCTCTGGAAGGCTGGATAATACATGATGCCATTGCCATTGTGTGGTGCTGAACGGACAGCTCTTCAAATATGGTGCGGTGTCAAGTGACAGCCAATGGGAACACAGTAGCCCGCACCAATCAGTTCAGTCGGGGCGCGGACTATAGCACACTGAGGCACGCCTACTGGAAATCATAGGCGACACTCTTTCCATTACTATCGCCCTATCAAACGCCATGACACGTAAATATCGCCTTACCGATTGCGGCTGATTACTGAGCACTGTTCAGAAATCAGGCGATAGGTGAGAGGTGATTTATCGCTGCGAAATTCCCCAATCACAGGCCGCAACTGTGAGGCAATTTCACGGCGATTGCTGCGGGGCGACATAACGCCTTTATGATCTCCAGACGATATTGCGGCGTGTGAAGGTACCTTTAGGGAGATAATCTGGATCTAGTTTAATACCATTTTAACATGAAAAACTAGAAGAAAAGGAGAATCTGTAGAAAGGGTCTGTATGTCGCTAACTCTCCTAGCCGATGTTACTAACAGAACGGTTTTCATGGACAAACACTTCAAGGAGGCAGTGTCTAAAGGTACCGTGACACACGGCAATATTGCTAGGCAATTTCACTGGCAATTTGCTGGTTGCAGTGAAATCATGGACACATTGTTCCATTTGTACACGGCAATAAAATAGAACAATGTGTCCATGATTTCAATGCAACCAGCAAATTGTCAGTGAAATTGCCTAGCAATATTGCTGCATGTGACGGTACCTTCAGGGTTCAAACGGAGGATCAATCAGGGCATCAAGCACTAGGTTTAAGTCCCAAGGAGGTATGTGGACAGGATTGCTACGCTCACAAGCTTTAATAAATCTTGATACCCATCTATCTCCAGCTATGTTATAGCTATATAAAGCACCTAATGCTGATATCTGTACCTTTAGGGTACCTTTCCCCCCCGCAACCACAGGAGACAATTATGGCAGCGATATTGCGACCAGGAAATATCGCTGCCACATTGCCACCCAAATGCCTCCTTATTTGCGGCGATGTTTTGTTGTATCCATTAATGTCCGTTGTAAAATGGACAGCCACAGATCCGATTTGGCCCCCATGTTATCCTATGGGGGTCGAATCGGATCGGATTTGCCTAATTGCCATCCGATTTTGTGGGATCCGATTTGTGTCTGATTTTTGCTGTACCCAAAATTGGAGACTGCTCCGATTTTGAGCACAGAAAAAAATCGTATCCCACAAAATCGGATGGCAATTAGGCCAAATCCGATCTGATCCATGGCCTTTAACATGGGGGTCTATGAGCACGGGTCCGAGGAAACAGCTGATCGTTCCTCGGACCCAATTTAAGTGTACTGAGCATGCTCAGTACAATAAAATTGCTCCTAACCATCTAATTTCAATTCTGCAATGTTTAATATACATTGCAGAAGTGAAATTAAGTAAAAGAAAGTTAATAATAAAAAATCTGCATGGTCACCTATCCAGGATCCACCGCTGCCTCCCAGCAAGGTCTGGATGCTTATAGGACCTGCCGTGATGTCACAACCCAGCAGCGTCATGGGTCACATGACCTCAGTTACCGCGGTAACTGCGGTTATGTGTCCCGATCAGCTGATCGGGTTGTGACGTCACCGCAGGTCCTATAAGCACCCGGACCTTGCTGGGAGGCAGCGGTGGATCCTGGATAGGTGAGCATGCAGATTTTTTATTTTTAACTCTTTCTTTTTACTATATTTCACTTCCGCAATGTATATTATGCATTGCAGAAGTGAAAGTGACCTGCTGTGTCCAGATCCGTGATAATCACGGACCCGATAGGTCACCCCCTGTGGTGTCCTTTCCTGTCCGTGGGGTCCTACAAAAAGTAGGATCCCACGGACGGGGAAAAAAACGTGATGTGAAAGCAGCCTTAGTTGTGGACTCTTTGCTCCTCCTGCTTTGGAGGAAGGTGTCAATCAAATTCTCAGAAAAGCCTCTAAGCCTTAAAAGCTGCCTCTCAACTTCCACGCTGTCAAATGTAGACTCCTCACCTGAGGATGACGGAAAGGACCCTGAAAGAGCAGCTCCAGATCCGATAGGAGGATCCAGGGGCCAGATATGGACATATGACCTGATCTTCCTAAAGACAAAAGGAATCAATAGCATTGGAGGAAAGGCATAGGCCAGATGGAACTTCCAAGGAAACTGAATATCATCTCTGGCTGGTCTGCCATATGCAGGGAGACAAACCTCTTGACCTGCCTGTTGGCTCTGGTGGCAAAGTGATCTAACTCTGGGAGTCTTCATCAGTCCACTATTTTCTTGAAAATCTGGTGATTGAGAACCAGTTCTCCTTGATGTAAGACATGGCGACTCAGAAAATCGGCCTTTAGATTGTCCACTTCCCTGATGTGAAGGGCTGAGAGAGATAGGAAATGAGTTTCAGACAGCTCGAGAATTTCGACTGCAGTGTACACTAGAGTCCTTGATCAAGTTCTGCCTTGACGGTTTATGTAGGCGACTGATGTAGTATTGTCATGTAGAATTCGAACATGGGACCCCTGCAGCTGTGGAAGAAAGTGATGTAGAGCATGTTTGATTTATTTCAATTCTCTTAAATTTGAGGAGTCATGTGCTTCTTCAAAGGACCACCGCCCCTGGGCCAGGTCATCTCCCAAGTGAGCTACCCATCCATCAGGGTTTGCATCTGTAGTAACAACTCTAGAAGGTTTAACTACCCACAGAAACCCGCTGGAAAGATGATCGTGATCTAGCCATCAGGTCAGGGAATCTAGAACATCTACAGATAGTACCAATCTGCCATTGAGGCGATCTTGCATGTGTTCTTTAATGCAGAGAATCTCCTGCTACAGACATCTGGAATGAAATTGGGCCTATTGAACCGCAGGAATACAGGTGTTTAGAAACCCCAAAAGGGACATAGCGTCCCTCAGAGACATTTGTGAGTTGTTTATAACCTTCCTCACTTTGTCAACTATAATAAGCATTTTTCCTCCGGGAGCAGACAGCACTGACTTACTGAATCTAGGTGCAGACCTAGGAAGTTCTTAAGGGGTACTGGTTAAGGGGTACACGTGTATCTCATGCAAAGTGGCATTGAATGCTAAGTGGCTTGCAGTTACTTCATGGCAGTTAGTGAGGGCGGGAGTCAGGTAAGTCACTCTCTTTCATTTTTTTTTTTCTTTTTTCTTTCTTCCTTTCTCCTTTTACCATGTCCTTTACTTCAATGACTTCAATGTCTATTGTCCTATGTGCCTTTGCCATTCAACTTTACCGCTCCATCCCCCCTCATCCACATAAGCTCCTCTCTAATTCTCTCTTCAACATACTGAACAATCTCAGACCACCATATTCCAGGGCATTGGACAGTGTGAGCCTTGAGTAGCAAGCGGCAGCAGCTAGGGGGAGCGGCATTGGAGAAGGGGGCGGTGCCAGCACCAAAGACCAGCTTCCTGAGCCACCTGCAGCGTCACCCGGTAAGAGGGCGGCGGCGCTGCAACAGTCAGTCCTCACCCGGCTACAGGGGCGGCGGGGCTGGAGTCTGACAGCACCCCCCATGGCTACAGGGGCGGCGGTGCTGGAGTCTGACAGCACCCCCCCCATGGGCCTCCGCTTGTGGCTCAGCTGGCAGAGGGGCTTGGTGCACCCGTGGTTGCATCAGAAAAAAAGTCACAACCACAACTGCTGCTCCTGTCAGGTGATATCTCTCCAAATCCTGGTCCACCCTCCACCAACTTCATCCCCTCTCTCAGCACACATAGAAACCCTACTAACCTTATCAACATTACTTGCATACCTTCATCTCCCTCTTTTAATTGTGCTCTCTGGAATCCACAGTCTGTATGCTTCCATTCATTCATAACTACTTTCTCACTAACTCCCTTAATCTGCTGGAATTTACAGAAACCTGGATCCAGGATTCAGACACAGTGTCCCCTGCCGCTATTTCTTATCGTGGCTTACATTTCTCTCATTCCCCGAGAATTGGGAACAGACATGGTGGTGGAGTTGGCTTACTCTTCTTCCACAATGTAATTTCCATGTCATCCCCCCAGCTCCATCACTCTCTTTCCCCTCTTTGAGGTCCACACAATAAGCCTCTCCCCCTCAGAGTAGCGGTGTTACACCGCCCCCCAGGGTCACCAACCCAGATTCTCGACCATTTCTCCGTGTGGCTGCTACATTTCATGAAAAAATTTTTGAGAGGCAGAATAGCGGGGCACTGATCACTTAAGATCCAAAGTAGCGGCATCAGCAGTGTAAACTGCAGCAGGGCCGGGGGTGCACAGTCTTATAACAGCCTGAGAGGTAAAATCACATTGAAGAAAGAGGCACTCACTGGTGATAGTTGTTCCTCAATGGACGACTTTAATCAGCATTAAGGTACAGGGTGCTGGGGAGGGGTGTCGGAGGTGCAGACGACGGCACCATTTCGGATCAACTGATCCTTCGGCTGGTCTTACTTCTGCACCTCCGACACCCCCTCCCCAGCACCCTGTACCTTAATGCTGATTAAAGTCGTCCATTGAGGAACAACTATCACCGGGTGAGTGCCTCTTTCTTCAATGTGATGCTACATTTCATGTCCTCAGAATTACCAACCCTTATCCTGGGAGACTTTAACATCTCCATAAACAGCCCCATCTACCCATCTGCATCCCAGCTCCTATCTCTAACCACATCTCTTGGCCTCTCACAGCTCTCAAGCTCTGAGACACACAAGGATGGTAACACCCTTGACCTGATCTTTGCCCGGCTCTGGTCAACCTCCTCCTTTGATAATTCACCTCTTCCCCTTTATGACCACAACATTCTCTCCTTCATGCTCACAAACCCTCGCCCACCCCAGCACAGTCTGACCTATCACACATTCAGAAATCTACAGACCCTCATGCACTCTCAGACTCTCTACACTCATCAGTGTCCCCAATATCTGTGGCGCCCCTGCATCCAGGAGGCCACAAAGGGAACTGCAGCCAGGCAGGTAGGACGACAGTTGCACATCAACACCCTCACAGCCCACACAACCCACGTACAGTAGAGGGCAGCACCCAACCCGGAGCCTAGGAACTCTAAGCAGGTGAGGGGTGGTGAGTTTAGAGCAGTGGGTGGGCACACACGTAGTCAGGTGACAGAGAGTAGAAATAGAGAAGGGGGTGGAGAAAGGAGTCAGTAGGCCGAGGTAGGCTGAGATGAAAAAACTGAATCACACGTCCTGGCAAAGTGGGGTGTAGGAGCGCAGAATCTGAACAGAGCCAGTGCGAGCCGCAGAGAGAAAGCACGTCTGAAGCCAGCACCCCGGGAGTGTGAGGGAAGAGAGGGACGGTGATACCGGGCCCTAGAACGACAGCCGAGACGACCAGACTGCAGGCAGAGAAGCCCTCCTATGATACTTGAAGACACAGTAGGGAGCCTGGTAGAGCCTGACACGGGAGGACTGCTGGAGGCTGGGCTGAAGTAAAGTGTCGGCTCTAGGGGGGACCGTAGTTTCACCCGGCATCCCCAGACAACCGACGGGGGACCACAGCTAAATGTTAGGGTCCCTACCCCAAAGGACAGGCAGCTCAGTGACAACCAGGAGGACCCACAGGGGCCCGAGTCACCGCGATACTGTCCGGATACGCACACCAAAGCGAACAGAGAAAGAGAGTCAACAGCCCGGAAAGGACACAGAGACAGAGTGAGGGGTCACAGAGAGGAAAGACCTGGCTGCAGGGAGCAAAGGGAACCTGGAGGGGAAAGGGTGCCCGTGTAATTGAACTGAACTGTAAGAACTGTACTGAACTGTAAACTGAGCTTGAGAACTTGAGAAGTAAACACGGTGAACCCTGAACACGACTCCCTTGCATGTCTCTGCCTGAACGCGACTCCTTCCATACAGGTTTGCAGCAGCCCTACGCCTGGAGAGCCACAGTGTGCAAGCTCCAACACTGAAGGAGGATTCCTGCAGCATCTGGACAGTAAGTGTACTGCACTCAGCACCAGGCCTGCACACTACACAATAGACTTTAACCATCACTGCCCCGGGGAATACAGTTCTGCCCACGGGAACTATTCCATCTCTGCTGCCATCACATCATCCCCGGAGGTTCTGCGGCAGCGGCGGCCCCATTACTGGCCACATACAGTGGGTGGCGTCACGACTGACATTCCCCTGTAAATACCGCTTATTATTGCCAGGGCTCGGGACACGGTCCGGACCAGGACCACCCGTGACTTCCCCAGTAGCAGACCCGGTCCGGTACCGAGTACCCCCGTCCCAGTGGGCTCGACATATCCTCATTCTCTTGTCCCGATCTGGCTGAGAAATACTTAAATGACTCTCTCAGAAGCTCCCTGGACCAAGCAGCGCCCCTCACCTTCCGAACCTCCAAACTCAGAGTGAAACAGCCCTGGCTCACATCGCAAACTCGATTCCTCCAGCGATGCTCTAGGAGTGCTGAGCGTCTATGGAGGAAAACCTGCACACCAGAAAACGTCATTCACTATTAATTTATGCTGAGAACTTACAACACTTTCCTTCATCTTGCCAAACAAACCTACTTCATCACCATGATCTCCTCACTATCCAGCAACCCAAAAAAAACTCTTTGACACCCTTCATTCTCTCCTCAGTCCTAAAGTGCAGGCCCCTATCACTGACCTGTGTGCTGATGATCTGGCTTCCTACTTCACAGAGAAAATAGAAAACATCCGTCAGGAAATCAACTCCCAACCTCAAATTTCTGTTACCCCTACATCTCCCCACATTTCCTCCGGCTCACATCCACATTCAACCCAGTTACAGAAGAAGTCTCTAGGCTCCTCTCTTCCTCTCGTCCCACCACATGCAATGGTAGTAACTGAGTGCTGCAGTGAATTATTTCCTGTTTGTTTATTCCTGCATCACAGCTTGCATCAGTTCACATTATATCTTGAGTGCTGTGCAGCTTTTTTTTTTTTTTTTTCTGTTTATACCTAATAGGTGGAGTTGCTGGCTCCACAGCTACACATTGCACCCCCATCGACCCCAGGTGGTCTGTGATTGAGACGAGTCCACCCACTCAGAAATAGAGATGGAGGTTCAGTAGAGCACAAGACTTATTGAAGATGTGGGACAGGGAGTGACAAGGAGGACAGGTATGTCAGCATAGGACCCATCAGATCTAAGATCACCGTGTAGTGGTTGATGGACAAACAGATATTGAGCAATATATGTACCAAGAACCTTAGTAAATAAAAACGTGCACATTGAGTTTTTTGGAAAAAACGCAAGTTTTTAAATTTTATTCCTCAAATATAAACTGCTTGTTAGCATATGTACATATTTGGTAGTAATTGAATTTTTTCCTGTTTGTTTATTCCAGCATCACAGCTTGCACCAGTTCACATTATATCTTGAGGGTTGTGCAGCTTTTTTTTTTTTTTTTTTTTCTGTTTATACCTCATAGCAACTTTTAGCTAGAGAGTGCATTTGCCATTATACACTCAATATACACACTCGGTTTAACAAATTACACTAGAGATCAGTAGCATCTGAGAAAGACGAAAAGGAGTGGGGACGGGATGTGGCACATGAAGGAATAGGGGTGGGAAAATTAAAAAGACAGAAAAAAAAAAAACAACAGAGAAGGGGAATAAGACAATAAAAAAAGGCGGATGAAAGAATATGGATTTGAATTCTGACTACGGGTGACCTTCTCTAAAAGACTGAGAATGTAGGGGAATCCCTGAACAAAATCCACGGACCCTACACCTGCAGAAATTTCTCTTTAGATCCTGAGATCTCAGCTTTAAGATCTTCCATGCGGAAAATGTTATCCATTTCTAATAACCAGTTAGTCAGTCTAGGGCTCTGCTGGGTTTTCCATAGCCTGGGGATCACCAAACAGGCAGCAGAATCTGAGAATATCTGCTTTTTGGGATCTGATAACGTCAGGGAGAATCGTTAATAGAGCAGCTGTGGCTGACGCCGAAGTCCATTTTCCTGAGATTTTGGAATATGTCAAATACTGAGTTCCAAAAGGGCTGAATTCCCTCACAATCCCACCAAATATGGAACAATGTGCCCTTGTCTTCGTTACATCTCCAACACAGGTCTGAGACCGAGGTGAATATGCTATGTAAAGTGGTCAGGCAGCTGTACCAGCGGGACAATAGTTTAAAATTCTTTTCCTGAGCACAGGCAGGCCATAGACATTTTATGTGCCATGATGCAAGCTTTATTCCAGTCCTCGGCAGAGAATACCTCACCCAGGTCCTCCCCCCACTTCTTCATATACGGAAGTCTATCCCCCACTCCCTTCCTACTCATCATGGCATATGGAACTGATACGCTATGTCCTGGTGGGTCATTGGACATACACAGTTTTTCGAAACGGGAGGGTGGGACAGCCCGGCCGGATCGGACACCTAGACTTTCCAGGTAAAACTGGAGCTGAGCAAGTGCCAGCCATGAGGGCTGCCCACCCCCATTACGAACACCGGTCAAAGACTCACTTGTTCAGACTCCTGTTATCTGGTATATTCGGGGGTCGTCTGAGCGTCGCCAGCCAAGAAACTCAGAGGACCTTTCTGCAGGAGGAAAATCAGGGTTAAAGAACAAAGGGGTCAGCAGGTTCCCCCCCCGATGAAAGATAACCACCCCTCTCTCCAGGTCCCACAGCCTTAATGCTACTCCACCCAGGCAGAGCGTGTCAATTTTAAGTCTCCTGGTTTGATTTCTCAGCCATGGAAGAAGATGAAGCGGAGTATCAGACTCCAGTTGTTCAATTCCCACCCACTGTATGTCCGTAGAGTGAAAATGCCAGTCGAGGAATCTGGTCAGGATCGCCGCCTTGTAATAAGTCTTAAAGTCAGGGAGGCCTGTATCCCCCTCTGCCTTGTGTCTATTGAGGGTCTTGATACTTATCCTGGGCTTACTATTACCCCACACAAACCTCAAGGTAGCTGACCAAAGGTGTGCGAAAAATACACGGGGGACATGAATCGGGAGTGCCTGAAAAAGGAAGAGAAAACGAGGGAGTACATCCATCTTGAGCATATTGATCCTTCTGAACCAAGAGAGACCCTTTTTGTCATAGGACTTCATATCTTTAAGCGACCTTTCAAGGAGAGGCGTATAATTGAGAGCGTATAGTTTATCAGTATCCGTGGTATCAGAACCCCCAGATATTTTAGGTGATCTCGTTTCCACTTAAAAGGAAAATTTTCTCTTAGATGATGTGCCTCTGAGTCTGATAGAGAAACATTCAGGGTCTCAGATTTGGAGAGATTTACTTTAAAATTGCAAATTTTGCTATAATTGGTGATTTCCTTGAGAAGTGAAGGAAAGGAGATCCTGGACTAGGTGACAATCAACATCAAGTCATCGGCAAAAAGTGCCGCTTTACATTGACCTACCGGAGTATCAACTCCATGAATGTTCGGGTTTTGTCGAATAGCAACCGCCAGGTGTTCCAAAGTGATCACGTACAAAAGATCCAGTCCATGAATCTAGTTCCAAGCCCAATTTGTCTCAAGGAGGCCCGCATAAATTCCCAGCCGACTCGATCGAAGGCCTTCTCTGCGTCTACTGATAGGAGACACATCGGGAACTATTGGCTCTAGCCTGCGACATTAACAGCAAAACCTTATTAGGGTTATCTCTAGCCTACTGACCTTTGATAAACCCTACCTAGTCATTGTGAACAATTCCCAGAAGGAGAGGCGCCAATCTGTTGTCCAGAGCTTTTGAGAACATTTTAATATCTACTTTGATCAATGAAATAGGCCGAAAATTGGCTACTTCATTATGGTCTCGGCAGGCTTAGGGATAACACTAATATGCGCCTCCAGGGATTGCTTAACCCACAGAGAGTGGGGAGAGACTGCAGAGAAGACCCTCATCAAGAAGGGCACCACCTCAGCACCAAAAACCTTGTAAAGCGTGAGGACAAAGCTATCAGGGCCTGGGCATTTACCCGCCAGGGATTGTTTGATCATGTCTCGGACCTCATCCTCTGTAAAGTCCCCCATCAAGAGCCTCAACATCGGCATGGGGTAGAACATGTAAAGCTGTATCCACCATATATTTGTCGAGTTTACATTTAAGGGATTCCTCGGACATATCACTATAGAATCCCTTAATGTTGTAAAGCTTTTTGTAATAATCCCAGAAAGTTTCTGTGGCGCCCCGCAACGAGTGCGTCACAGGAAGGTATTGCATCCCTGACTGAAGATGTACTATCTTCCGTCTCAGTGATGTAATGGTTAAATCCAGAGCTCCATTTACCACATGCACCACTCAGAGGTAGAGGGCCAATCAGGTCCTGGTGGGAGGAGTGTAAGGTGTAGTGTGGGGGAAGTTAGAGAAGAGCAGTAGTTGGAGAGAGGAGTCGTGTTCAGGAGGAAGGAGGAGAAGGAACAGGGACCTGCACAGTTCCGTGCAGCCCTGAAAAAGTAACTTAACCGGGAGGGCACCATCAAGCGGTTACCCAGACCAGAAAATGGGCAACAAAGCAACTAAGCAACGGGTTAAAAGACACCCATGCCTAGTCTCACCGGACGCAAACAGACGTCCACCGCTGTTGTGCAAACCGGAGTGACGGAGTAGCTTCTTAGGAGCGCCTCACTACAGCCGCTAACCCAGCAGTCTTACCAGCGGGGTACCTACCATTGGGCCTCGGGACCCTGCACAGCCCAGATTTGCGCCCTGACTAAGGAAGTCTAATAGAGGTTCCCAGTGCCTTGAACTGGTGCACTAAGGCTGCAATGGCAGCTAAAATAGGACAGCTAGTAAAGGAGGAACACCGTGGAGCTCTGGACAAAAGCTATACATCGCTGGGACCACCCGGCCCGTTACCCTGACAAACTGTATACCATGTACCGCACCGAACTTACAGTAAAGACCCGTTACAGAGGAGCATTGTGTCAGTGCATTTTTTCCAGAACTGTTATTAACCCTTGCACTCATCAACAACTGAGCTGCTGTATCCCATCCAGTGCAGCTCCTGGCCCCGGGGACTACTGCTCATCCTGTGGGCAGCATCCCATCTAGCTGCCGCACATCCCCCAGAGGCCCAAGCAGCGTCGGTGCCATCACCGGACACCCACAGGTGGCGTCACGACAATCAAGACTTTATTCCAATCCCTTAATCCCCTTTTATTTGACCACCGGCCCCACAGCCTTAGGCGCAGAACCATGACAAGGGAAGCATCGCCTGAGACCTGAGAACCCGGCAACGGTGAGTCATTTCCAAGATATCTGTGGGATGCTGTGATAACTCTCCCGAAGATCATCTAATTTGGTAGATATGACCCCTGTCTCCTCAAGGGTGTAGCAGCCTAGCTAAGGGTCTTCCGCATTTATCTCCGAGTTCCTATATGAACTGTTGGAGTCTTGTTTTCTGCCCGAGATCCTGCTGGTCTATTAGTTTTTTCAATTCCTCCTGTGTCTTAATAAGCTCTGCTAGGGTATACTGAGAGAGAGTCGCTTTATGAGCCTTTTCTAAATCACCAATGGCAGCGAGTAATTAATGAATCCTCTCGCCTCTCTCCCTCTTAAGGCGTGCTCCATATTTGATAAAAGTCCCTCTTACAACACATTTCAGGGCTTCCCACTGAGTAGGTGGAGAAGTGGGATCTGTGATATGGTTTTCCAGGAAGCTGTTAATCGTAGCTCGGATATCTGTCAGACATATCTGATCAGCCAGCAGGTTATCATTAAGCCTCCACGTCCAGGGCTTTGGTGACCCATCAGGCAGGGAGAGCTGGAAAAAGACTGGAGCGTGGTCTGAGAAAGTCATCAGTCCAATAGAGGACTTAGCCTTCCAAGGAAGAACATGCTGGCTAACCAGAAATTTATGTATCCTACTATAAGAGACGTGGGCCGAAGAGTAGTAGGAATAATCCCGCTCCAAGGGGTTGAGGACCTGCTAGACATCTACCAAGCGTCTCCGACGAACCTCCCGTTTGAATGCTTTAATCTTGCGAGAGAGAAAGGATTTTCGCCATGAAGAAGTATCTAGAAATGGGTCAGTAGTAAAATTAAAGTCACCCCCTATCACCAGGATTCCTTAGGCAAAGTCAGCTAAAGTAGCAAAGATAGAGAAAGATTTGGAGATGGGGTCCTGGTTTGGCAAGTATAAGTTAACTATGGTGAACAAAGTGGAGTTGATCCGGACCTTCAGGAAGAGATATCTGCCCTCAGGATCCACAACAGAGCACTCGAAGGGGAAAAAGTAAGGATGAAGTGTAATTAGATAGAAAAAAACGGATAGATTACCAATAGGGTACTATCCCAGGCAGGGTCTAGAAAATGCACAACTCTTATAATGTCCAAGTTCTGTCACAGTAAAATGTTAACAGAAATCTCACTATCTCAGGTATATACTGTATGTAGGATAACAAAAACGAATTGAACAGGACGTTCAAGTGAGCGGCGAGGTACTCTCTCCTCCTCTCCCGTCCACCAGAGCGGCCCGTCAGTTGACTCATGGGGTTCTCCCGGGCAGGCAAAGGGGCATCAGGCCATCTGTCGATGGGTATCACAGGGAGGTCTAAACCCCAGCTGTACGGAATGTCATAGTCCCTTAAGAGATCCAAAATGGGGCGAAGAGCTTTCCTCCTTAGTAAGGTGAGGCGAGACAGATCAGGAAGTATTTGAATGTCATGCCCTTGGAATTTGGTCACAGTTCCAAATCATATCTTGCTCATAATGGCATCGTTGATAGTGTACTTATGGACACGACCTATCACATCTCTAGGATGCCCGGGATCATTGGGTCTGGGGCCTAAGGCTCTATGGGTCCTATCCAATTCAATCTCCCTGTGAGGATGTTCACCCAGAATTTCATTGAATAAAGTCTGTAATGCCTGATAGAGGGCTCTGGATTCCACCGACTCTAGCAATCCCCGGATCCTAATATTGTTGCATCGCCCGCAGTTTTCCACATCATCCATAGCCTCTATAAGGTACTGGATCTGGTCTGACTGGCGCTCTATTATTTTCTGCTGGGCCTCTGATCTTTCCTACAGGATCCTAATTTTAGTTGAATGTTGCTGGCTCTGAGCATCAACCCGGTTGACTGCACCCCTCACACTGGCTAGTTCAGTCTTGTAGACCTGCTCCAGCCTGGAGATGTAAGCCTCCATGTCTTCCCTGATAGGGATCACGTTCATACGGGCTCTAAGTTCATGTAGTTCACTGAGGACTCCTGATCCCTGGGCACTCCTAAAGGGCATCTCTGCATCCTATATGAAGGTCATGTTCTTGTAAAAAGGCTGCGAGTTGGGGATTCCTGCCCTCAGGGATGGCATAACAGTGTCATGAATGTCTCCCCTATTCACCAGTGACAAAGTTCCAGTGTGGCTCTCTGGGCTGTGGGCTCAGGGGCTGGCAGTTGCAGGGCTCTGGGTGGCATGTGCAATCTCTCCTGCACCTCCGACCTCTCCCCCTCAATCTGCTGCCTCACCTCCTCTCTGCCTGTGGGGCGTCCGTCATTGCTGTCCCGGTGACACACGCCTCCAGCTTCTCCTCCTCATTCCCTCCTGGTGTCTTACTTGCAGGGAGGGTGGGGGCTCCTGCACTCCTCACCGGCCTGGAGTCCGTTCTGCGCTGCTTGATAGCCGATGGAGGATGGCAGTGCAACAGCCTCGTGTCTCCTCTGAGCGCGGGGTCTCCAAAGCGCTCCCCTCTGTCGGCCATCTTGGAGCTCCTCAGCGCCGGCTTGTCCCTACCGCCAGGGGGAAAAGCGGCGGATCGTGTCCTCGTGTCTTCCTGGACCACGGGGACAGGGCTTTGCGTCCCTTGCCACCTCCGGTCCTCCTGTGGCTCATTTGGGCAGTGATGGGTAAGCTGGGTGATCCTGGTGGGCTGGTTTAAGTGCCCGGGTTCAGGAGCTCAGGTCCGAACAATATCACTCCCTCATGGACAGGCCATTTTCCCCTCGGAAGTGACTTTAGACTCACTTCTGCATTAATCCGAACCTCCCACTCCTGGCTCCAAGACTTCTCCCGAGCTGCACCAATTCTCTGAAATGCTCTACCCAAGAAATCAGGTGTATCCACAACTTAGTTTCAGGCGATCCCTAAAAACACATCTTTTTAGGGCAGCCTATCATGATCCTTAGTCAAAGTCATCTAGACATAGCCTATCTGCTCCACCAGTCTCAAGTGAGCCACAAATAATGTTTGGTGGCCACTTATACTGCTCCTAACTGTTCCTATCTCCTCAAGTTGACTATACCATCATTGTAAATAAGCACCTGTACTTTGTGTCACCCCCACCTCATTGTTAGATTGTAAGTTCTTATGAGCAGGGCTGTCATTATTTTGCTCTAATTACACTGGGGAACAATTTGAAAAACATTTTCTGTTGAGTTAGGTTTTTGAGCTGATTTATACTAAAATTGGCATGCTGATTCCAAAAATGTAGTCAGTTTTTTTCTAGCACATCAAGTTTTTCCTCCACAACTTACCTGCCAGAGAAGCACAATTGCACTGATATCTGTAACAAGACTTGTTATCTGATTACAATTCGACTCATATAGAGCTACGTGGCATATGATAGTGTTAAAAAACATATTTGTCATGCCTATTTCTTATATATTTCATTTTTTGATCATATTTGTACTATTTAAAAAAAAACAACACTTTTTAGGTACAGTAGTTTACATATTTTTGAGAAGACAAAAATCCTATAGTTCAAAAACTTGACGTGATAGAGAAAAACTAAGATCATTTCTGGATTCAGCATCCAAAAATTAATTAAGAACAGTTGTCTGACCTAACTCCTAAAAAATTGTGTTCCCCAGTGTTATTGTTTTGTATTGTGCTTTGTATTATATTGTATCGTTTTTTGTATTGTATTGTATTGTATTGTATGTTCTAATAATTGTTTCTTATGATTGTTTAAACATGAATTTTGAATTGTGAAGCGCTGCGGAATATGTTGGCGCTATATAAATAAAGATTATTATTATTATTACTGGAACCAGTCTGGACTTGTCCAGGTTGATTATTCAGCCCAGAGTCTGTAAGGATGAAGGTGACTGCTACACTGTATGTCAGAATTCCCCACTATCAAAAAGTCATCCAGATATGGATTACTTAATGTACCCGTGTTTCCCCGAAAATAAGACACTGTCTTATATTAATTTTTGCTCCGAAAGGTGCACCATGTCTTATTTTTGGGGGTGTCTTATATTAGCCAAAAAAAATTGACAGAAAAGCATCCTTTCATCCCAGTACCGTATCCCACTGCAGCAGCCTCCCATTATCCCAGTACTGTATCCCACTGCAGCAGCCTCCCATCCCAGTACTGTACCCAACTGCAGCAGCCTCCCATTATCCCAGTACCGTATCCCACTGCAGCAGCCTCCCATTATCCCAGTACCGTATCCCACTGCAGCAGCCTCACATTATCCCAGTACCGTATCCCACTGCAGCAGCCTCCAATTATCCCAGTACTGTATGGTATCCCACTGCAGCAGCCTCTCATTATCCCAGTACCGTACTGTATCCCACTGCAGCAGCCTCCCATCCCAGTACCGTATCCCACTGCAGCTTCCCATGTGTGTACATGTGGCGCCCCGCAACGAGTGCGTCACAGGAGGGTATTGCAGCCAAAACAGCAGCAGCAATATTCTCTGACTCAGCAGTCACACAGTTAACTCAGAGATCCATACCCTACATGCATCACCTAGCATAGAGGGCCAATAAGGTCCTGGTGGGCGGAGTGTAGTGGTAGTGTGAGAAGAGAAGTTGTACAGCAACATGGGAGAAGGGAGCAAGATCATCGGCTCTGCAACCTAGGAGAGGGGGTTGCACAGTTCAGTGCGGCCCCCTGGCCAATTCCCTGGCCGTCACCCTGGTTGAGCACCATTATTCCCGGTGCCTTAACAACCGAACAACGGGCATCAAAATGCGGGTCCAAAACCATCCCATGCCCATCTACAGCCGGTTTGCTGGTACCGAAGCTAGGAGTAGTTCAGCACTTCTACGCCAAACAGAGGAGTGGAGGGACCGCTTTACAGGAGCACCCCACCACCGCCACACATAGTCGTCTAGCCAGCGGTGTACCCACCAAAGGACCCAAGGCTCCCCAAAGCATCCGGAACGTATACCACGGATAGGGCTTTTCAAGCAGCCTCCTTGTACCCGATCTGGCATTCCTGGGCGACAAAAGGCAACATACTTAGTTAGAATGGAGGAACACCACGGATCTCTGAGAAACACTGGTCATTGCTGAGTCCACCCGGTCCACTACCCTGAACTGTATACCATGTACTGCCTGCTGGTTACAGTAAAGAACCCGTTACAGAGACTTACAGTGTCCGTGCCTTCTTATGAACTGCTTATCCGCATGCTAAAGTAACCGCAGCTGCCTCAGAACATCTTGTGCAGCTTCTGCCTCCGGGATCACCGCTCAGCCTGTGGGGAGCGTTCCATCTTGCTGCATTCCATCCCCCGGAGGCCCCGCAGCGTCGGTACAGTTACCGAATCTCACATAGGTGGCGTCACGACAAATTAACCCCTTAATCTGTTCCACTATGACGTCTCTCTCTTTTGAATCTGGACCACCGGGCCCCACTACCGGCAGACGCGGTCCATCCATAACAAGGAGGAAGAAGAAAACGCCTGTCAACCGGAGTCCCGGCCACAGTGAGTCAGTGAGTCATACACACACACACCACACACACACACACACAAACACCACACACACACACTTTCACTTTCTTACCATACTTCTTTCTTTTCACTTTCTTTCCTCTGCGGTGCTGCTTTGGTGGTGCACAGTGCAGGAGCCCTGGGCCAATCAGAGTGCAGGAGCCCTGAGCCAATCACAGCGCAGGAGCCCTGGGTCAATCACAGCCCAGGAACAATCAGAGGCTACTGACGTCAGCTGGCCCATGATTCCTGCGCTGTGATTGGCACAGGGCTCATGGGCAGAGACCAGCACAGAGCTCCGGAGCTGTGATTCACGGCTGTGGTCCTGGGCTGTGAACACTGCAGCGCGGCAGAAGAGCGGTACAGTGTGGCGGGAACCAGACAGCGGGGAGCGAGACACAGATGCATGCCCCGGTCTTGTGATCGGTGGCATGCTGAGGAGCTACGCCTTATAATCGGTGGGTGCCTTATATTAGGAGGTAGGGTGTCCCCCCCAAGCATGTCTTACTTTTGGGGGGTGCCCTATTTTCGGGGAAACAGGGTATCTTGCTGTCGTAAATAAGCCATCTACTTTAGGCACCTTACACCATGTCAACAGCAGGTCATAATCAAAGGGATACTTCCTCTTAGCTGAAGAAGGGAGGAACCCTCGCTGATCCTGTTTGTCCCATTCTCTCTTAACAAGGTCTTTAATGGCATCAATGACTTTGAAGGATCTTCTCTTTTTTTGTGAGACCCGCAAACATGATTTCCTGCGCAGTTTTGAATTCTTTTGTATCAGAAATCCCCATGGTGTTTCTCACTGATCTAACTAAGTTATCAACGTTCTCTATAGGAAAGCAGGATCTTCCTTCTTCATCAGATGATGATAGTGATGAATGGGAGGAATGACTGGACATAACCTAGTCACTTTCATATGAGTAATCAGAGACTGAGCTATCTCGCTTTGCCATAGCTTTATATTTCTTAGGCTTGTCTAATCCTTTAGGGGAATTTGGGAGCTCTTCCCTGATCATAGTGCGTATATCAGCAGATCTAATGGATGATTCCTTCTCTAATGTCTGATTGATACACGGCTGACAAACCTAGAGTAGGGGGAAGCAGTACTTGGTAGATCCAGGATAGGTGGGGGCGGAGCTTAGGATAGAGTAAGAGTGAGAGTTGACAGTTTACCTCAGAGGGTGCTGGGAAGGCAGACAGAGTGGTCAAGCCTGGCAGCCCAGCTGAGTAGAGGTTACCTCATCTTTAAGTGGGGACCCAGGACAGAAGGCAACGGGCCAGGACCGGTAGGAGCCGGCTGGTCACGTTGAGGGAACACCAGCAACACGGACAGCCGAGGCAGCCAGGAGTTTAGCCCTGACTGCAAAACCGACGAGCTGCAGGCCCAACAGAATCGGGTTGCTGACAGCCCCAAAAAGGTACCTCATCCCTCAGGACTGAAAACCGGTTCAGGACACTAGAAGAAATTAGTCCTTGGGCCCAGACCGGAACCGGTAAAGCACAGACCTTATCTTCTAGACACAGACCGTAGGACTGGCGGGTGAGCTCTACAAGGGTGGGAAAGATTGAAAGACTGAGAAAGAAAGTAGTAAACCCTGAAAGACAAAGAGAGGACATCTAGAGACTCCATAAGAGAAACCCTGAGTTGGCAACAACACCCTGAAGACCAAACTGTACCATGTCTTGTTATGCCATCATCCGGTACCGAGTAAAGCAGAGTTAAATTTGAACTGGTTTCTGTTATTCTTCCCGCCGCAGCCCGGAGGGCTCATCATCATCAAGAGCTCAGCAGAGGGGTAAGAACTGCAGCACCACCATTACCATCACTGTCCTCCCTCACCGTCTCACCACAATAGCTGCCCTGAGGTAAAGCTCCACCTGTGGGGAGCTGTACCACACTTAGCTGCCTCAACCATCACCTCAGCGGCCGGCTGGCAGCGCCGGTACCATCTTACCGGACATTACAGGTGGCGTCACGATCCACTGTAAATAACCTCTTTAAACCCCACCATTAACATCAACATCTTTTCTAATTGATCACCAGGGCACGGCACCGGGCTCCTGACCATCCGTGACTTCCCACACAGTAGTCCCGGTGTCCGAGTACCCCGTCCCTTAGCTCTGGCCGTATCACATGCATCGGCCGAAACCCGGAAATACGGCCTGACGGAGGTGCAGGGTGGCCGATGCCCTCGCCCTGTGCCTGCAGATGAGTACAGGCCGCTCCACCAAACCACCGCACCACATCCACGTGACAGAGGGCGGCAGTACCTGGAACCCAGGCGTCGCGCCGTCCACCACAGACGAGGGGAGAGTCTGAAATGCAGGTCTCCACTGATGCTACCTCTGGTATCCCAGACTCTTCCATTCCCCCAGTTAATGCACAGAGACTGCATTGGACCCAGGTAACTTTCATCTTGCAGGTTCCCATAAGGACAGGAAACAAACTGAGCAGGACCACCACTTTTTATCTGTAGGTTTCCTGTCCCAATGGGTGGATCCCCTCTCTCAGTGAGTGCTATCGTGGCTATAGGAAAAAAGTATCTTTATTAATTACAAATCAGGTGTAAATGAAAAAAAAACAGATATATATAAAATATATATATACCAGCTGTAGTCCCAGGCGTTGTCTGGGATAGTAAGTAACTATTCTTAGCTATTACAAAATAGAATGGGTTGACAAAGTCTTGCTTGTCTGTGCTGAGATACACAGGCTGCAAGAGTAATACAGTGGCTGAGTGTGGACTCCTGGTGTAATACAGGGGCTGTGTGTGGGCACAGGCTGTGATACAGGGGCTATGTGAGGAACGTGCTGTAAATGTAATACAGGGACTATGTGTGGGGTCCTGGTATAATATAGGGGCTATGTGTGCACAGGCTCTAATATAGGGGCAAAGTGAGGCTTCAAGTGTAATGCAGGGGCTATGTGTGGGCACAAGCAGTAATACATAAGGTTATGTGTGAGCTCCAGCTCTAACACAGGGGGCTATTGTCGAGACCACTGGGACGAGGGTACTCGGTACCGGACCGTGTCTGCCATTGGGGAAGTCACTGGTGGTCCTGGTCTGGACCGTGTCCCGGGCCCTGGCAAATAAAAGGGTGTATTTACAGGGGAGAATAGTCTATCGTGACGCCACCCACTATGTGCGGCCAGTGATGGGGAACCGCCACTGCTGCAGAACCTCCGGAGATGGTGTAATGGCAGCGCAGATGGAATAGTTCCAGTGGGTAGAACTGTGTTCCCCGGGAAGTGTTGTTAAAGTCTATGATGGTGGTGGATAGTGGAGACGGGTTAAGGAACACACACTCACGTTTTGTAGTTTCCAAAGCTTTACTGCGATGTTATTGCAGATTGTCCACGGAGTCTGTGGGGGCCGGGTTTTCCTCCCACCCTGTCCGGGTCATCAGCTTCCTCGTGCTGCTCTGTGTGTGTGTGTGTCCTGGCTGCTGCGTCTAGCTGAGCTGCTGGGACTGTCTCACTCTCTCTTTCTCTGTTCTGCTGGTACCACTTGGCTAGGCAACTTGGGTCTTCTGTGCTGTGCTGACCCTTCCATGTTGCTTTGCTCTGGTACTGTGGCCGTCTGGAGACTCCACTACTCCTGGATTCACTGTGCTGTCGGTGCCAGACACAGTGCCGGATCCGGTGTCCGTTCTGTGCGCTCTTCTGGGGCGAGTGGTGGTTGCACTCCAGCTCCCAGACGTATTCCTCTGTCTTTCAGTGCTCCTTTCCTCAGACCCTAGCTAGACCTGGAATCGTGAGCAGGCTGTAGAGAAGCTTAGCACAGCTTCTTTGACACTGCAGCCTCTCTCAGTTCTCCCAGAAACTGAAACTAAACTCACTTCCTCATGAGCTGGAGTATTTAAGAGAGCAGGTTGTGATCCCCCTCCTGGCCCAGAGGTGCTAGTGTAAGTCAGTGTGTTGTGGGGAGGGAACCCGTGTGATGTTACTGTGGCACATTAATCCATGGGGTGCCACACTATGTGTGAGCTCTTAGTGTAAAACAGAGGCTATGTGTGGCTTTCTGTTGCAATACTGGGGACAGTATGCGGCCTTCTGCTGAATACTGGGGGCTGTGTGCAGTCTCCTGCTGTATACTGGAGGCTGTGTGTGGACTATGTGCATCCTCCTGCTGTAATACTGAGTACTGTATGTGGCAGGTTGTTTGAAGCTTTGGGGTTTGTGTGGGTGCTGCTTCACTGACAGTCATGACCCAGTGTGCGCCATTTTCCAGAAGTCCTTGCCTTTGGCAAGTTTCCTTGAATGTTTCACAGACATGCATATCCTGGAGAAAGACAGATGAAGTGATTAATGACCTCGCTGCCAAAATCCACAAGACATCAAAGGTTAGGTTACAAAATAGGTTTATTTGTTAATGTGTTTTAACGCTCTCTGGCCTCTTCCTAAGGACAAACCAATGTGACATGCCATAGATGCAGCACCGCACTATATTATGCATTAGGCTAGAATCACATTGTCCGTGTGATATACGACTAAGGGCAACGTCACACACACAGATATCTGTGCAGATATTGTTCGCAGATCTCTGGTTGCAGTGAAATCATGGCCACATTGTTCCATTTGTATACGGCCACAAAATGGAACAATGTGTCCATGATTTCACTGCAACCAGAGATCTGCGAACAATATCTGCACAATTACACTGATGAACAATTTGAAAAAAAATTTCTGTTGAGTTAGGTTTTTGAGCTGATTTATACTAAAATTGGCATGCTGATTCCAAAAATGTAGTCAGTTTTTTTCTAGCACGTCCAGTTTTTCCTCCACAACTTACCTGCCAGAGATGCATTTCATTTTTTGTTCATATTTGTACTATTTAAAAAAAAAAACTTTTGAGGTACAGTAGTTTACATATTTTTGAGAAGACAAAAATCCTATAGTTCAAAAACTTGACGTGATAGAGAAAAACTGAGATCATTTCTGGATTCAGCATCCAAAAATTAATTAAGAACAGTTGTCTGACCTAACTCCTAAAAAATTGTGTTCCCCAGTGTTATCTGTGTGTGTGACGTGGCCCTAAGTCGGACATGTCACGTATGAGTAACTTGGAATGGCTATCCCCTGTCAGTACGGGAGTGTGGAGCTGCTTAGAAAAACAAGCAGCTGATGCGCCCGTTCAGAGAGCGGAGAGCCATTCCAGGTTACTCATCAGTGACACGTCCGACTTAGTCATATATCACACGGACAGTGTGATTTCAGCCTTACAAAAAGACTTGTGGCTAGAAGTTCAAAAAAGGCCCACGAAAGGGCTGGTACATTTCATGTATAAACAAAGTGTTTCTTGAAATACAGTCATATGAAAAAGTTTGGGCACCCCTCTTAAACTTACTCATTTGTTTTGGTTTAAAATTGGGTTTTTGCAACAGCTATTTCAGTGTGATATATGTAATAACTGATGGACACAGTAATATTTCAGGATTGAAATGAGGTTTATTGTACTAACCGAAAATGTGAAATATGCATTATTTCAAAATTTGACAGGTGCAAAAGTATGGGCACCTCAACAGAAAAGTTACATTAATATTTAGTAGATCCACCTTTTGCAAAAACAACAGCCTCTAGTCGTTTCTGTACATGTTAATGAGTTCCTGGATCCTGGATGAAAGTATTTTTGACCATTCCTCTTTACAAAACAATTCCAGTTCAGTTAAGTTTGATGGTCGTCGAGCATGGACAGCCCGCTTCAAAACATCCCACAAATGTTCAATGATATTCAGGTCTGGGGACTGGGATGGCCATTCCAGAACATTGTAATTGTTCCTCTGCATGAATGCCTGAGTAGATTTGGAGCGGTGTTTTGGATCATTGTCTTGCTGAAAGATCCATCCCCGGCGTAACTTCAACTTTGACACTGATTCTTGAACATTATTCTCAAGAATCTGCTGATACTGAGTGGAATCCATGCGACCCTCAACTTTAACAAGATTCCCCGTGCCGTCATTGGCCACACAGCCACAAAGCATGATGGACCCTCCCCCAAATTTGACAGTGGGTAGCAAGTGTTTTTCTTGGAATACTGTGTTTTTGTGGCGCCATGCATAACTCCTTGTTGTATGACCAAACAACTCAATCTTTGTTTCATCAGTCCACAGGACCTTCTTCCAAAATGAAACTGGCTTGTCCAAATGTGCTTTTGCATACCTCAGGCGACTCTGTTTGTGACGTGCATGCAGAAACAGCTTCTTTCGCATTATTCTCCTATACAGCTTCTCCTTGTGCAGTGAGCGCTGTATTGTTGAGCGATGCACAGTGACACCATCTGCAGCAAGATGATGCTGCAGGTCTTTGGAGGTGGCCTGTGGATTGTTCTTGACTGTTCTCACCATTCTTCTTCTCTGCCTTTCTGATATTTTTGTTGGCCTGCCACTTCTGGCCTTTACAAGAACTGTCCCTGTGGTCTTCCGTTTCCTTACTATGTTCCTCACAGTGGAAACTGACAGGTTAAATCTCTGACACTACTTTTTGTGTCCTTCCCCTGAACAACTATGTTGAACAATCTTTTTTTAAGATCATTTGAGAGCTGTTTTGAGGAGCCCATGATGCCACTCCTCAGAGAAGATGCAAATAGGAGAACAACTTGCAAGTGGACACCTGAAATAGCTTTTCTCATGATTGGATACACTGGGCTATGAAGTACAAAGCTCAATGAGGTTACCAAACCAATTTCGTGCTTCAGTAAGTCAGTAAAAAGTAGTTAGGAGTATTCAAATCATGAAAATCAGAAGGGTGCCCATACTTTTGCACCTGTCAAATTTTGAAATAATGCATATTTCACATTTTTGGTTAGTGCAATAAACCTCATTTCAATCCTGAAATATTACTGTGTCCATCAGTTATTACATATATCACAATGAAATAGCTGGTACAAAAACCCAATTTTAAACAAAAACAAATGAGTAAGATTAAGAGGAGTGCCCAAACTTTTTCATATGTATTAAACAAATAAAAATCATACTTAATAGTTATAACAATTTTGTACATTTAAAATTATCATATAAAACCATTACATTTATTCAAATTAAAATAAAATATCAAATATAAAATCACACTGGTATGAAAAAGCTATATATATGTATATGCTAAAAATGCCAGTTACAAGGTTTGAACTCATTGATTTTTTTTTGCTGAGAAAAAGGGTGCATTAGTGTGCAGTGCTATGTGGGATATAGGAGTGCACATTAAAAGTGTGGTGGTACATTTCAAGGTGCAGCAAAAGAGTTTTTATTTATTCTGTCATTTTTTTTATATTTTATAGAAATGAATAAGAGAATAAAAATGTTTTTTACATATAGGTATATCAATGCATTCAATTTATAAAAAAAAAAAAACCTTTTATATATCATATTAAAACAAAGTATGTAAAAGGTAACATATGGTATGTATTTGAAAAAATATTATTTAATTTATTGAAATATACTTCTAAGGTTGCTTTCACATCTGGGTTTTTTTGAAAAATGTGGCAGTGTGGAGCCTACTGGGACGGGGTACTCGGTGCCGGACTGGGGTGCTGCTGGGGGATGTCACGGCGGTCCTGGTCTGGACCGTGTCCTGGGCCCGCACAATAAAATGGGAGTTATTTACAGGGGATTTGTCAGTCGTGACGCCACCCACTATATGCGGCCAGTGATGGGGCCACCGCTGCTGCAGAACCTCCGGGGATGATGGGATAGGAGCTTGAATGAAATAGTTCCAGTGGGTAGAACTGGGTTCCCCGGGGAAGGGATGATAGTAGTAGTAAAAGTCTGTGATGGTGGTTATTGATGCTGCAGGAGAGTAGGGGTAGCAGTAGAGATGATGAGAGTGGAGGCAATGGCAGTTTATGAGGGAAAATGGGGGTTCAGCTTAAGGATCACACACACTCACAGTTTCTGTAGTTTTCCAAGTCTTTACTTGCAGATGGTATCACACAGTATTGTCCACGGAATCTGTACCGGGTTGCTCCCACCCTTACCGGGTCCTTGGC
Organism: Allobates femoralis; assembly: GCA_033576535.1. NCBI lineage: Eukaryota > Metazoa > Chordata > Amphibia > Anura > Aromobatidae > Allobates > Allobates femoralis. The sequence continues at coordinate 250,894,215 of JARQOC010000002.1, read as the reverse complement.
TTCCTACTTAAGCGCTGTGTGTGGCCCTGCTGCCGCTTGTAGCTGAACTGCTGGCCCTATCTCTTCCCACGGGTACCAATCTGCTAGGCAACTTGAGTCCTTTCTGTCACTGACCCCTCTGTGTTGCTTTGCTATGGTACAGTGAAGATGGTGGACCTTCACTATCCCGGTGTTTACTGTCCTGTCTGTCTCAGGCACAGCCTCGGATCCGGTATCCGTCTTAAGCGCCTCTCCGGGTTAAGTTTAGGGTAACTTCTTATCCCGGGGATGTTCCTCTGTTCCTCTGTCTCCTCTCCTCAGACCTCTCAGGACCTCCACTCCTACTTGACTCTGCTCCAGACTCAACTCCAGACTCCACTCAAACTGACTAACTGTCACTGTCACTCTGAGGTAAACAACATTAGCTCCTTCCACTAGCGCAGGTGCCACCTAAGATCCTCCCACTTTCTAGTGTAGTGTTGTGTGGGGAGTAAACCTGTGTTGATGTTTCTGTGGCACATTAACCCTTGGGGTGCCACAGCAGATGCAGGGGTTTTTTTGGCTGCACTTGCGGCACACTTGCGGCAAGCCCCTTGCATTGTCTATGGGGCTTGTGGTAAGTGTGCGGCAGGTGCGGCAAGTGCGGTTTCGGCGGTTGTGGCAGATGCTGAGCGTATTTTTTTGGGGCCACATCTGCCGAAACCGCACTTGCCGCACACTTATCGCAAGCCCCACAGACAATGCATGGGGCTTGCCGCAAGTGCGGCAGTTATGCGGTAGTTGTGGCAGATGCGTTTTTTTGACCGCAACTGCCGCATTTTTCAAAAAACCCAGATGTGAAAGGGGCCTAAGGCTGCTTTCACACTGCAGTTTTTTCCTGATCAGGATTCATTAGGTTTTGTGTGCCAAAACCCAAAGTGTCTCCAAAACACAGAACAGGTGTCAATCTTTCAATTATAGTTTTTCTCTGCAAGTTTCACTCCTGGTTTTGGATCACAAAACCTGATGAATCCTGATCAGGAAAAAACTGCAGTGTGAAAGCAGCCTTAGGGCCTTTTCACACTGGGGGTTTTTGAAAAATGAGGCAGTCGCAGTAAAAAAAACGCACCTGCCGCATTTTCCGCCTAACGGCTGCACTTGCGGCACACCCCATACATTGTCTATGGGGCTTGCGGTAAGTGTACGGCAGTTGCGGCCGCAAAAAAAAATGCGTTCAGCTGCGTTTTTTTTCGCAGCCGCAACTGCCAGAACCGCACTTGCCGCACACTTACCGCAAGCCCCATAGACAATGCATGGGGCGCGACGCAAGTGCGGCCGTTAGGCAGAAAATGCGGCAGATGTGTTTTTTTTATTGCGACTGACGCATGTTTCAAAAAAACCTAGTGTGAAAGGGCCGTTACTTAAATTATTAATTACAAATGAAATGTTAATTTAAAAAAAAAATTATATGACATTTCTAGTAAATATTTACTTGCTATTATATAACAATTTACCTTGTAGTGGCATATAAATAGCTTTGACTTTTACATGGCATCTTTGCTTCACTCTTGAGAAGGTAATGTATAGTTGTCCAAAGCTAAATGAAGGTTCTGGTAAATAAATTCCCACTCTATTAAGGGTCTGTCCATGGGACTTGTTAATGGCAATTGCAAAAGCAGGCTTGACCGGAAACTGTTGTTGTCTTAAAAGGTAACCCAGTGTTGGAAGGACACAATTCTATCCGTGGAATAAAAGCAAAGTCCTTTTAGGCTGATCCAGTAATCACATTAGCTTGAATGATGTTGAGGTTTAAGGAAGTGACAATCAGACAAATTGCATTGCAGAGACTTTTGTTGGTTTTTAAGTTTCCTAGTAGGAGTACTATCATGTCAATTTTAAGTTGTAGTCAATGTGGTGGCAATCTGGATGGCATCAGAGAATTAAAAAATTCCACTGTTCACGTTCATCAGCATCATCAGCATACACAGAATCATTGCTTGTACAGTTGTGGCCAATTCAGACAGAATTGCAGGGGTGTCAATACTTTTGGCCATAACTGTATATAAAACGTACTGACCACTTATTCAATCCATTATTTTAGTTTAGAAGGTCAACATCATTATTTTTTAAGCATAGTATAGCATGTGATGCAACAGTGTTAATACTTTTTGTCAATGTTAATGAGCATGCTTTCTCCAAAGATGTCCGTAACTATACAGCCAGTGCACAGCACATCTGGAGGAATTTCTTCTACATCATCTAAAAGGTTGTGTTTGTTTGACAGATCACTATTTTGTAGTTTGAGCGACCAACTACTATATTCAAAGAAAATTAAGTTGTGCGGTGTTAGGGAAGTGCTAAGGCAATAAAAAGGGGAGAGTAGGTTATGAAGCACAAACCTTTAATCATATTAAGCTCTCCAAAGCCACAACGCGTTTCGATACCATATTCTATCTTCCTCAGGTAGTGGCAACATGAGGAAAATAGCATATGCTATCGAAAGGCGTCGTGGCTTTGGCGAGCTTATTAGGATTAAAGGTTTGTGCTTCATAACCTACTCTCCCCTTTTTATTGCCTGAGCACTTCCCTAGCACCGCACAACTTCATTTTCTTTGATTGCAATTTCTCCCTTGTAGAGAGCGGTGGAAGCTGCTCGGGGCTCGCTCTATGCACATAGGACCTCCCATGACATTATTGCGGATTGCCCACTCTTGTCACGCGGTCCCGGTCATGTGACTGCCACCGGCGGAAACTTCTCACAGCGGTTTCACAGCGGCGGTCCTGGAAAAGACTCTCACCTGGAGGCATTCACCTATGTTATGCAGGGTCTCATGTACAACTGGTTGAGGTGAGTCATTATAGCAATTTCCCTCCTCATCCCCTAAAACTTGGGTCCTTCACCATTGGTGCTCCTTCTTCTTTTGTATTCTATAACTACTAGATTCAGGATCACTCAATTGCATGTTATTGAATAGCGGTAGTTTTGTAAAGTTTTTCCAATGTTTTGAATATTTAAGACAGCAGTGAAGTGCGGGAAAGCATTGTCTGAAGTCTCCTCCAAGAACAAAAACTTTACCACCAATAGGTACTTGATTTTTGTCAGCAACATGTGTTGTCATTACATCTTGTAGAAGTCTAGCTATGACATTCAAGGCACGGTTATGTGCTATATTGCACTGATCAATGATAGAAAGTCTAGTAGTTTGTAACCGTCTGGTCACATCTGTATCAATTTTAATCCTGGAAACAGACAATTTGTTGATTGGGATTGGTATGCCGTAAAGAGAGTGCATTGTTCGCCCTTCTCGTAGCAAGTTAGCCGCTATTCCTGTTGTGGCTGCAGGTGAGACGTCTCCTTGTCCTTTATATTATGTACATTGAGTAGATGGTATAAGTAGGTTTTTCCACTGCCACCTGGACCGCCAATTAAGATAAACTTTGATGCTAAATTGTTTAACATCATAGCATTATAACATCTTTCGTAGCATAGCCTTCACAATTGATGCAATCTTTTTTGCTGTGGCATGTGTGACTGTAGTCTTTTAAAAAATGTTCCTTAAACTCATTCCACAACTCCAATGGATTTGTGAGGGCCCCGAAAATACAGATGTAAGCAAACATCTCCTGAAGTTGTATAGGTTTGTTAAGAATGGTGGCATCTACTATAGTACTTTTCTACACACTGTCATCTATTATTAATCCTAGTGCTAATGCAGCATCTTTAAACATTTTATGTGTAACACTGTTTACGGATTTAGTGCTCTGAAAACGTGTTGTGCCTTATACATTTAATAACAAATGTAAATGACATCGTTCTTGGTCTTTTACACTAACCATATACGTTCTTCCTATAAATTTTTTGCCTCCTTACTTTCTGGGTTCCCATGTGCCTTGTTTCGAAATGTAGTGCTCAGGAATTCCTCAGTAATAATATTGATTTACTTTTTCAGCGATCTTATTAAGGTTAAAGTGTGCCAGTAGTGTGAAATTAAGGCCACAAACTTGTAGTGGTCCATAGAGCGCTGAGGTGAGGGAAAACTATTAAAGCAGGATTTGGTTAACCCCAACCCCATTAGGTGCACAACCCCATTAGGTGAGTGGCCAATTGGCCCATTGTAATATAATCCCACTAGACCACCAGGTTCTTCACATTGTACTCAGTTTTCTTTTCTTTGTCTACATTAGTGTGAAATTGTTATTGAGCTTTTGTTGGATGTTGTCAACGGGATCCTCTTCATGAAAATATTGTGGCTGAGGGCTAGGCAGGTGTACTGCTAGGTGAATGATTGCACAAGACTGCTTTTCCAGTGCATAAACAAATATTCTCCATGCACACTGTCATATCTTAAATCGACAAATTGATATGTTTCATCATGTTTGATTTCTTTTTGAGCAATTTCAATATTAGCCTTGTCGTATCCTTTGTATACATATTTAAACAAATACTTAACACCTTGGATGGATACACAAATTTCAACATTTATATGGAACTTGTATTTTTTTGAGCAAATTAGGGGTTATACAATATAACCCATGAATTGTGAATTCACTTTGAATTATGTTGGTATGTTCTGCAAATGTTTCTTCTGCAACTTGGATGGCCATCCTTTTCTTTCATAGTGTATTCTTGCACTTTCTTTGGAAAACCTTTGTTACACTTGCCATTATCCATACAGGGAGAGTTAGGATTGGCTTCACCACAGGGACCATGACTCATGTTGTGGAGCTGATTGTATTTATTTTCATCTGGAATTTCTGCCCATACAATTCTTTTTTAATCCAATCAATTTGTATTAACATTTTTTAATACATTCACATGGCAAACCACATGCCCATAAGCAACAAAACATAATATTACAATAAGAAAGCATAACATATATCCTACATAAAATAATAAGAGAGGGTGAAAGGAGGGAAAGGGACCAGAGAAAAAAAGGTAAATAGGGGAAAGGTGAATAGTAAAGGTAAGGGCAATGGGAGAGGGAAAGGAGAACATCAATCCCTACGTCTTATCCTGAACACATGAATGACACACAGGAAGTGGACCGCTCAAATAAAGCAAAAACAGCACAGCAACTGTATAATAATCACCAAATGGGTTCCGCCAAAGGATTGGAGGCCCAGCCTGACCACACATCAATAACTTTATTCCTCCGTGAAGAATCTAGCGATAACCAGTACTCATGTTGAAAAGTGGAGTTGAGCCTAACTGCAACTTCCTGTACAGTGGGAGGATAGGGTTACTTCCACTTTGCAGCTATAGACATTCTCGAGGCCGTCAATATAATAGAGACTATGGGTTGCAAATCCCAGTGAAGCCCATCCACACCAAGGTTAAGGATAGCAAGCTATGGGGTAAGGGGAATCTCTAGTCCCATCACAGAGTAGAAGCCGAGAAATCACCGCACAAAAGGGCCTCAGTTTAGGGCAAAACCTGCCCATACAATTCTGTCTGTCATTGTCAGTCCTTATTTTAGAATCACTTTCAAAGATGATCAAAATAGGAGCATGTGGAAGAACACGCTTTTAAAATTATGACATGGACGACTGCAGTCACCACTCCGAATAAACCATTGTTGATGTCTGTTAATAGAGAATCTACACCATGTTCCAAATTATTATGCAAATGTTATTTTACTCTGATTTTCCTAAATGGTCAGACAGTATAATAAAAGTCATCACGGCGAATTTTATTCAAGAAACCTCCCAATGATAACAGTATAATCTTCAAAATAAAAAAAATAAAAACTCTAAATGTACTGTCCCAAATTATTAGGCACAGTAGTTTCTAAACATTTGATATGTTTGAAAGAACTGAAGATGCTCATTTGTTGAATTTGCAGCATTATGTCGCATTCACTGAAATAAAAAGCTACTTAACTCCAAAACATCTTAACAGCCCAAGTTACATGTTAACATAGGAACCCTTCTTTCATATCACCTTCACAATTCTTACATCCATTGAACGTGTGAGTTTCTGGAGAGTTTCTGCTTGTATTTCTTTGCATGATGTCAGAATAGCCTCCCAGAGCTGCTGTTTTGATGTGAGCTGCCTCCCACCCTCATAGATCTTTTGCTTGATTATAATCCAAAGGTTCTCTATAGTGTTGAGGTCAGGGGAAGATGGTGGCCACATGAGTTTATCTCCTGTTATGCCCATAGCAGTCAATGACAAAGAGGTATTCTTTGCAGCATGAAATGCATTGTCATGTATAAAGATGATTTTGCTCCTGAAGGCACATTTTTGATTTTTGTACCATGGAAGAAAATTCTCAGTCAGAAACTGTATATACTTTGCAGAGGTCATTTTCACACCTTCAGGAACATTAAGGGTATGTGCACATCTGACGTTTGTGCATCTCTGCAGAACGTCCAAAAACCGGTGTAGATTAGCAGAAACTGAGTTTTCTGTGCTCAGCATTGTTCCTCGTTTTTCAAGCGTTTTTTCCACGTTTTCCGCCCGGTTTTACAGCGTTTTTCTCGGCGGTTTTCTTGGCATTTTTTCAGACTGGTCTTTGGTGCACTTGTTATGCTGGATCCGCTGGAAAAACGACCAAAAGAAGTCACTTGCTCTATTTTGAAAACCGGTAGAAAACCGGTGGAAAAACTGAAAACGACCAGAAAAAAACCGTTCTAATGAAGACAGCGTTTTCTAAACTCCATTGAGTATCATGTTAATCCAGCCGGTGGCTAGGATTAACATAAATTAACATAAAACTGAGCGGAAAACGCCGACGGAAACCGGTAAAAAACAGCCCACAAAACGACTGATGTGCACATACCCTAAAGGGGCCTACCAGTTTTTCTCAATGATTCCGGCCCAAAACATGACTCCTCCACCTCCTTGCTGACATCACAGCCTTGTTGGGACATGGTGGCCATCCAACAACCATCCACTACTCCTCCATCCATCTGGACCATCCAAGGTTGCTTGGCACTCATCAGTAAACAAGACTGTTTGAAAACTAGTCTTCATGTATGTCTGGGCCCACTGCAACCGTTTCTGCTTGTGAGCACTGTTTAGGGGTGGCCGAATAGCAGGTTTATGCACCACAGCAAGCATTTGAAAGGATCCTACACCTTGAGCTTCGAGGAACTCCAGAGGCACCAGCAACTTCAAATATCTGTTTGCTGGTATGTAAGTCCTTTTACAGCTGCTGTCTTAATCCGATGAATTTTCCTGGCAGAAACCTTCCTCATCCTGCCTTTATCTGCATGAACACGTCTGTGCTCAAAATAAGCCACAAATCTCTTCACAGTACGATGATCACACTTACGTTTTCGTGCAATATCTAATGTTTTCATCCCTTGTCTAAGGCACTGCATTATTGGTTGCTTTTTGGCAGCAGAGAGATCCTTTTTCTTTCCCATGTTACTTAAACTGTGGCCTGCTTAATATTAACATCAAGTTTTCCTTTTATTGGGCTCACATGTCAAACTAATTATCACAGGTATCTGAGAATGATTTCAATGATCCAAAGAAGCCTGAGACACAATACCATCAATGGGTTTCATTGACTTTAAACCAATTTGCATAATAATTTGGAACATGGTGTAGTTTCATTTTAAAGACATGTCAACCAAGTCTGGCATATGTTCTACATGTTGTCACTGTTCTAAATGTTGCATAATTTCAGTCCACTTGGGATTGCACATCATGGTCACATACAGACCGGGTCAACCATAATTGGTAACTATAGACATAGTATCCTGATAGCACTGTTGCATATTTCTTGGACTTACTTCTAAAGATGAAGGCAAAATTACCGTCTTTCCAAATGGGATGCCCTTTTTAACTGATTTTTTATTAAATGTTCTTGAAGAAGGAAGTAAGCTAGAACCTTCAAATCTTTTTGGTGCATTCTGATGTAATGAAAAAGATTTACCTCAATTTTGCCGGGCGCATCTACCAAAGATTGCTGGGTCAGTTTGCCACCATTGAGTAATTAATTAAATCCATTCCTTATGGTTGGTGTGGTCAAGCTTTGAATGGCACAGGCTGCTTAGTGCAAGGGCTCCAGTAGAGATCGGCTTCAACTTGGCACAACAAGCTGAAAAACTACTCTGGGAAGCCATAAATAAGTTACCTGGTGACCTGAGGGCACAGTGGTTCCAATGGTGCATGGCAAGTCAGCAAGAAGATCTCCAAAGAAGGTGACTGCATATTTCTCCAGAGACCAGGTACTGAATACAGCCTCAAACATGGATGCAGCTTCTCATTCCCCTGCCCCCTCTCCCTGCTTTTCACAATATGGCTCACACAGCAGCCTCAGAAAGGAGAATAGAAGCTCAGACAGATATTCCCCTTACACAGAAAAAAATGGAGGCTTTGCCAAAATCCCTAAGGCAAGAACTCCAAGATGATCTTAAAAGAATGATAGTTGAGTTTAAGGCAGAAATCAGGGGAGAACTGAGTGATCTGGGAACTAGAATAGACGACCTGGTGCAGAAGCTGGCAGAACTTACTAAATCTCATAATTAACTAATAGATGCTAATGGTGCTTTAGAAAAGGAGGTTTACCAAATCCACAATAAAACACTGGATTTTGAGGACAGATCCAAAAGGAATAATATTCGTATTAGAGGGATTGATTAAACTATTCCTGACAAAGGTTTGCCAAGTCTCCTGCAAAGCTTCATACTCACAGTGATTCCTTCTACAGACAGCAAGGACTTAGTTGTAGATAGAATGCACAGGATTCCAAAACCAAAAGGTCTCAACCCAGATTTACCACAAGATGTTATTGCCCGCATGAATTTCTATACAATATAGAATACTTTTATGGCGGGTCTCAGGAAAAGGACGAAACTTCCAGATAACTTGGCCCACCTGAAGGTATTCCCTCACTTGTCGGCAGGTACTCTAGCTCCGAGGAGGGAGTGTATGCTGTATACTACAGCCCTCAGGAAACAAGGAATAAAAGTACCACTGGGGGTTCTCCACGAAACTGAAAGTCTTTAGGGACAATTCCATATTTGTCTGCACATCCCCGGAAAAGGCAAGAGATTTATTGCTAAAATGGAAGATTCAGCCTATATATCTGAATGACAAAAGAGCTCCTCAGGCACAGAAAAAAAAACTGAACCCAGACTGGTTCACGGCATGATTCATTACTGGATAGCCGTTCTCTGCTTCCTGCTTTCTACTCTTTGTCTGGTGCCTCTATTGCGGTGTTGAAACCAAGCAAAGTTGCCCACAGAGCATCTTTTTTTTCACTCTGTTTCAAACAATTTTCCACTTTTTTCCCTTTTCTTTACTGTTTGCTTGATTTTGGAACTGTAAGGATACTTCCTCTTATGATGAAGCAAATATTTAGGCTTAATAACCCTGCATTTGTTTATACAAGCAAATTTGTTTCCTTGTCCATCCTCCTCATGTTTTTCACACATTTAGGAGCATGGTTTCACATAAAGCAGTATATAGTACTAACAATGCATATTAAGGTTACATCTATAAATGCCAATGGTTTGAACTGGCCAGGTAAAAGATCCATCTTCTCGAAGAATATTTGTAAAGAAACTGCTTATGTAATTTATGTTCAACAAACGCACTTGTTGGCACAGGACAATGATTGGCTAAAGAACCCTCGATACCCACATCAGTTTTTTGCAAACAACAAGACTAAAAAGAGCTGGAGTGACTATTTTTATAAGAGACTCCCTATCCTTTAAATTGTATGACACTACTAGTGATCCGGAGGGGCATTTTATTTTCCTTGATTGATCTTTAAACAACACTAGGTACACGATTGTATCTCTATATGGCCCAGATACGCACCAGTTTTCATTTATCAGACTAACACAATTCAGGTGTTCTCCAAAGGGTTTTAAAATTGTCTGTGGAGATTTCAACCTCCCCATGTCTGCCATGTTAGATTGCTCAAACAGACGTACCTCTAGGGGAAAGATGAAATCACTGGTTTCAGAATATAACTTACCTGACATCTGGAGAATTCTCCACAGCTCTGAGAGAGATTACTCCCCTAGATTTAATTCCTATAGCAGGATAGACTATATTTTTGTGAATGATAGAATTCTAGGTTGTGCGCTTGAGGCAACGATAGGTGTCATCTCGTGGTCTCTTCGGTCAAGGCTAATAGTTGACGTTTAAATTATTTTTTACTGACCAACAAACAAAACATTAAATGAATAGAAATCAAGCTAAAAGACTCCTTTGACATAAATGATAACTCCACCTCAGACGAAGTGGTATGGTCAGCCCACAAGGCATACATGAGAAGTATTTTTATTAAGATATCAGCAGTAGAAAATACGAGAGGCGGCAGTGTCAGACCTATTAACTCAAATTAATCTGGAACAAAGCAACAAGAACTTCCCCCCACACACAGTTATCCCAAAAAATAGCGTAACATAGAATGAGGCTGCGTGCTCTACTTTTATTCTAGTACGAAAAAGCACTTAAAAAGTCCAAAATAAAATATTATGCTATGGGAGATAGAGCAGGGAAGATTGTAGCTAGGAGAATCAAAAAAAGGGAGATAAGAAATAGGATGCATACTTAAATAAACCTGATGGGACAAAAGTACTAAGTCCGATCGACATAGCTAAGAATTTAGACGATTTTTTATTCACTGTACAACCTAAAAGAGGATCCCCATACAGTTCAGCCTAATCCATAAGAAATTGGTAACTTCCTAGAAAAAATCTCACTCCCCAAAGTATCATCGGCTCAGCTAAGTGATCTATATACTCCCATATCTATCATTGAAATAGAACAAATAATCCATTCTACTAAAAAGTCCTCTGCTCCGGGCCCAGAGAGTTTTTCTAACACATTGTTTCATCAAACCCTTAGCTCCTTACCTCCTACAAACTTTAAATTTTTGGAAATGTAGTTCTTCAATAAGCTATGAAAACCTTGAGGCAGTAGTCACAACCATTCCTAAACCTGAGAAACCCCCAAACACTCCTGGTAATTTTAGGCCTATCTCCTTAATAAACTGTGACCTAAAAATATTCTCTAAAATCTTTGCGGCCAAAATAATGTCTGTCCTTCCCTCTCTGATAGCACGTGAGCAGGTTGAGTTTGTCTCTGGGAGACAAGCCAAGGACGGCACCAGAAGAGTAATAGATTTGTTGAAGATAATGGAGACTAATAAACTCCCCGGTGTACTGTTGTCTCTTGACACCGAGAAGGCGTTTGACAGAGCACTGGGGTTCTATGGGTGAGGTCCTGGATGTTTGGTTTTGTGGGAGATATTAAAAAGGCTATATTGGCCCTATACTCTAATCTGAACATGGTGGTGAATGTGTCTGGCTTCACCTCAGACTGGTTTATGATAACTAATGGCATCCGGCAGGGATATAATAATAATATAATAATAAAACTTTATTTGTATAGCGCCAACATATTCCGCAGCGCTTTACAGTACAACGGTACATATAAGAAAAATATACGGTACAGAAACGTAATGCAGAACAGTAGTTACATACCAAAAACATAGAATCAACTTAGGAAATACAATAAGAAAGGCAGAAAATGAAGGTGACCCTGCTCGAAGGAGCTTACAATCTAAGACGGGACGTGAACACAAAGTACAGGGGCTTATAACAATGAATATCTTACGTCTAAGTGACTACTGTTAGGGAGAAGGATAGGCCGCCCTGAAGAGGTGTGTTTTTAGGGAGCGTCTGAAGCTATGCAAGTTGTGGATGGTCCTAATTTCTTGGGGTAGAGCATTCCAGAGTTTTGGTGCAGCTCGAGAGAAGTCTTGAAGTCGGGAATGGGAGGTTCGGATTAATGCCAATGTTAGTCTGAGGTCATGTTCAGAGCGAAGGGGACGGGTGGGGTGGTAGACAGAGATGAGGGTGGAGAGGTAAGGAGGTGTCGCACCATGAATAGCTTTGTGGGTGACAACGAGCAATTTGAATTGGATTCTATAGTGTACGGGCAGCCAATGTAGTGACTGGCACAGAGCAGAAACATCTGAGTAACGGTTTGCTAGATAGGTGATCCTGGCTGCTGCATTGAGGATAGACTGGAGAGGGGAAAGCTTACTGTGGGGGAGGCCAGCTAATAAAGAATTACAGTAGTCAAGGCGGGAATGAATCAGGGCCACAATGAGGGTTTTAGTTGTTCCCGTGGTGAGGAAAGGGCGAATTCTGGAGATATTTTTCAGGTGCAAGCGACAGGAGCGGGTGAGAGATTGTATGTATGGGGTGAAGGAGAGATCAGTGTCCATCAAAACACCGAGACAGCGAGCCTGCTGACTGGGTGTTATCATGGTGCCGCACACCGAGAGAGAGATGTCAGATTTAGGGAGGTTGGCAGAGGGTGGGAGCAGAAGAAGTTCAGTTTTGGAAAGGTTGAGTTTCAGATAGAGAGTGGACATGATATTGGAGACTGCGGTTAGACAGTCATTGGTGTTCTTTAATACCGCAGGGGTAAGGTCAGGGGCTGAAGTGTATAGTTGTGTGTCATCAGCATAAAGATGGTACTGAAAGCCAAATCTGCTGATTGTTTGTCCGATCGGGGCTGTGTAGAGAGAGAAGAGGAGAGGGCCAAGGACTGAACCCTGAGGGACCCCAATAGTGAGGGGAAGAGGGGAAGAAGTGGAGCCAGCAAAAGATACACTGAAAGAGCGGTCAGAAAGATAGGAAGAGAACCAGGAGAGAGCAGTGTCCTTGATGCCAATGGAGTGCAGCATAGAGAGTAGGAGCTGATGGTCGACAGTGTCAAAAGCCGCAGAGAGGTCAAGAAGGATAAGCAGAGAGTGGTCACCATTACGTTTTGCTGTCAGAAGGTCATTGGTCACTTTGATGAGGGCAGTTTCTGTAGAATGTAAGGGGCGGAAGCCAGACTGCAATGGATCTAAAAGAGAGTGAGTGGCGAGGTAATGAGTGAGGCGGGTGTAGACCAGGCGCTCCAGGAGTTTAGAGATGAAGGGGAGATTGGAGACTGGTCTGTAGTTATTTGTGCAGGATGGGTCAAGGGACGTTTTCTTTAGTAGTGGAGTGATAATAGAGTGTTTGAAGGAGGAGGGGAAGATGCCAGTAGAGAGGGAGAGATTGAAGATTGTGGTTAAGTGACTGGTGACCACTGGAGAGAGGGTCTGTAGTAAGTGTGAGGGAATGGGGTCAGAGGTGCATGTAGTGGGACGTGAGGACGAGAGGAGCCTGGAGACTTCTTCTTCTGTGGCTGGGTCAAAAATGGAGAGTGAGCCAGAGGGGATGTGGGGAGAGATGGGAGTGGAAACACTTGAAGGTTGGGAGCTGATTTCCTGACGGATGTTTTCTATTTTCTCTGTGAAGTAAGAGGCCAGATCGTCAGCACAGAGGTCAGTGATAGGAGCCTGCACTTTCGGACTGAGGAGAGAGTGAAAGGTGTCAAAAAGTTTCTTTGAGTTGTTGGCTAGTGAGGAGATCAGGGTGGTGAAGTAGGTCTGTTTGGCGAGGTGAAGGGCAGAGTTGTAGGTTTTTAGCATGAATTTATAATGGATGAAGTCTCCTGGTGAGCGACTTTTCCTCCATAGGCGTTCGGCACTCCTCGAGCATCGCTGGAGGAATCGAGTTTGTGATGTGAGCCAGGGCTGTTTTACTCTGTGTTTGGAGGTTCTAAGGGTGAGGGGTGCTACTTGGTCCAGGGTACTTTTGAGAGTGTCATTGTAGTAATTCACGGCCAGATTGGGGCAGGAGAAGGAGGAGATTGGGGACAGTGATGAGAGAAGAGAGTCTGTGAATGTGTGAGGGTTGATGGCCTGTAGATTTCTGAATGTGTGATAGGTCGGACTATGCTGTGATGGGCGAGGGTTTGAGAGTGTGAATGGATGCCCTCTCTCACCGGTTATCTTTGCTTTGTTAATGGAGCCGCTGGCAGAGGCTCTTAGAAGTAATCCAAGCATACATGGAGTCCGTGTTCGTGTAAATCTAATTAAGTTGAACTGCGAATCACTGATTTCGGAAGTTTGTGGGGACTTGGAAAGACAGACTCTTCTCCCACTGGTCCTGGGTTGCCAGTTTGCGAATTATAAAAATGATATTGCTGCCTAAGATTACCTACATGTTCAGATGTCTCCCTCTCAAATTCCCATCTAGATGGATACGGCTCCTACAATCCCTACTTGGTAAGTTTATTTGGAAAAACAAAAAACCAAGAGTGGCGGTCAAGGCTCTACATTTCCAATATTCTCGTGGTGGAATGGGTGTACCAAATCCATCTTTGTACCAAAAGGCGGCCATACTCGAGGCTCCAAATGATTGGTGGGCTGGGGATCTTAATTATAGATGTCTCCAAATAGAAAGACAGTTTGCTCCCCATAGGTCTTCTAGACTTTTGATAGAGATCGAGCTACTGAAGCCCCTGAAATCAAATTTTCCCTTACATATGATGTCCTTGTTGATTTCTTATTGGAATAACCTTGATAACATAGTAACATAGTAACATAGTTTTTAAGGTTGAAGGAAGACTTTAAGTCCATCTAGTTCAACCCATAGCCTAACATGTTGATCCAGAGGAAGGCAAAAAAAAACCATGTGGCAACACTAAGCTCCACATTGGGGGAAAAAATTCCTTCCTGACTCCAGATACGGCAATCAGACTAATTCCCTGGATCAACGCCCTATCAAAGGATCTAGTATGTATAACGGATAATATTATGGTTTTCAAGAAAGGCATCCAGGCCCTTCTTAAATGTTAGGGTGCTTTCACACAGCGTTTTTTTGTGATCCGTGGCTGTCCGTTGTAAAACTGACAGCCACGGATCCGATTTTGGCCCCATGTTATCCTATGGGCACGGATCACATCGGATTTGGCCTTATTGGCATCCGATTTTTGTCGGATGCGATCCTGGCCGTTTTTTTTGCTGTGCCCAAAATCGCAGCCTGCTGCGATTTTTGGCACAGCGGGTCAGATCGGACCGAATTGGATCCGACATGATCCGCGCCAAATAACATGGGGCCTATGGAGCGAGGATCCGAGGAAACAGCTGAGCGTTCCTCGGACCCGATGTTAGTGTACTGAGCATGCTCAGTACACTAACACCGCTCTGTGCCATGTAATATCACTTCTGCAATGTATATTCATACATTGCAGAAGTGACATCTCCTGAAAATAAAGGGTTAAAAATAAAAAAAACTTCATTCTCACCTCTCCACGATCCAGCGATGCCTCCTGCGCTCTGTGCCTCTAGGACCTGGCCTGACGTCACAGTTGAGTCACATGGCCGGTTACCGCGGTAACCGGTCATGTGACTGTGACATCACGCCAGGTCCTGTTGATCAGAAGAAGAAGCTGGAAGCGCCGCGGGTGTCGCGGAGAGGTGAGAATGAAGTTTTTTTTATTTTTTAAGGTCTGCAAACAGGGGAGCAAAGAGGGGGGAGACAGAGGGGAGACACAGGGGAGACACAGGGGAGACACAGGGGAGACACAGGGGGACAAAGAGGGGAGACACAGGGGGACAAAGAGGGGAGACACAGGGGAGACACAGGGGGACAAAGAGGGGAGACACAGGGGAGACACAGGGGGACAAAGAGGGGAGACACAGGGGAGACAGAGGGGGACAAAGAGGGGGTGCAAAGAGGGGAGACAGAGGGGGACAAGGAGGGGAGACACAGGGGGACAAAGGTGACAGGAGGGAGAGAGAAGGGGGACGAGATGACAGGAGGAGCAGGGACAGGATCCAGCTGATGCTGCAAAATATCGGGTCGGATGCCTATTTGGCATCCGATTGCAGTCATCAGTTTGGATCCGATGCTGTCCGAGGGGAGCAGCAAAAAGTCTGATCCCCTCGGACAGCACAAAAACGCTGTGTGAAAGCAGCCTTAGTAGTGACTCACTCATTACAACAGCATGTGGCAGAGAGTTCCATAATCTCACTGCTCTTACAGTAAAGAATCCGCGTCTGTGACTATGATTAAACCTTTTTTCCTCCAGATGTAGAGGATGCCTCCTTGTCCCAGTCTCAGGCCTAAGAGTAAAGAGATCATTAGAAAGTTCTCTGTACTGTCCCCTCATATATTTATACATTATTATAAGATCACCCCTAAGCCTTCGTTTTTCCAAGCTAAATAACCCCAAGTTTAATAACCTGTCTTGGTATTGCAGACCCCTTAGTCCTCTAATGACTTTTGTCACTCTTCTCTGGACCCGCTCTAGTTCAGCTATGTCTTTCTTATACACCGGAGACCAGAATTGTACACAGTATTCTAAGTGTGGTCGCACTAGTGACTTGTATAGAGGTAAAGTTATGTTCTCCTCATGAGCATCTATGCCTCTTTTAATGCATCCCATTATTTTATTTGCCTTTGCAGCAGCTGCCTGACACTGGCCACTAAATGTGAGTTTGTCATCTACCCATACACCCAGGTCTTTTTCAGTGACAGTTTTGCCCAGTGTTTTACAATTAAGCACATAATTATACCTTTTGTTTCCTCTGCCCAAGTGCATGACTTTACATTTATCCCCATTAAAGCGCATTTGCCATTTAGCAGCCCAAGCTTCTAGTTTACATAAATCCTCCTGTAATATAAAATTGTCCTCCTCTGTATTGATTACCCTGCAGAGTTTAGTGTCATCTGCAAATATTGAGATTCTACTCCGTATGCCCCCTACAAGGTCATTAATAAATATATTAAATAGAAGCGGGCCCAACACTGACCCCTGTGGTACCCCACTGTTAACTGTGACCCATTCTGAGTGTGTTCCATTAATAACCACCCTTTGTTTCCTATCACTAAGCCAGTTCTTAACCCACTTACACATATTTTCCCCTATCCCCATTGCCCTCATTTTATGTATCAACCTTTTGTGTGGCACCGTATCAAAAGCTTTTGAAAAGTCCATATACACCACATCCACTTCGTTTCCTTGGTCCAGTCCAGAACTTACTTCTTCATAGAAGCTTATCAGATTAGTTTGACAGGAACGGTCCCTCGTAAAACCATGTTGATAATGGGTCATGAGGTTATTTTTCTTCAGATACTCCAGTATAGTATCTCTTAGAAAACCCTCTAGGATTTTACCCACAGTAGAGGTTAAGCTTACTGGCCTATAATTTCCAAGTTCAGTTTTTGTCCCCTTTTTGAATATTGGCACCACATTTGCTATACGCCAGTCCTGTGGTACAGACCCTGTTATTATGGAATCTTTAAATATTAAAAATAATGGTCTATGACAGTACTTAATTCCTGCAGCACTCTGGGGTGTATCCCATCCGGGCCCGGGGATTTGTCAATTTTAGTGATTTTTAGACGATGCCGTACTTCCTCTTGGGTTAAGCAGGTGACATTTAATTGAGACTTTTTGTTATCACTGATCATATTGTCTGTCATGGGATTTTCTTGTGTAAATACTGTTGAAAAAAAGTCATTTAGCATATTGGCTTTTTCCTCATCCTCATCCACCATTTCACCCAGACTATTTTTAAAGGGGCCAACACCATCATTTTTTAGTTTCTTACTATATATGTAGTTAAAAAATATTTTGGGATTCTTTTTACTTTCTCTGGCAATGAGTCTCTCTGTCTCAATCTTTGCTGCCTTGATTTGCTTTTTACAAATGTTATTTAATTTTCTGTATTTATTTAATAATGCTTCATCACTACCTACTTGCTTTAATTCCCTAAATGCTTTCTTTTTGTCACATATTGCACTTCTTACCGCTTTATTTAACCATAGTGGTTTCCTCCTATTTCTAGCATGCTTATTCCCATAGGGTATATATTGTGCACAGGTCCTATTCAGGATGCTAATAAACATCTCACATTTGTGTTGTGTACTTTTATGTCTCAGGACATTGTCCCAATTTATTGCACTAAGATCATCTCTCAACCGTTGGAAATTTGCCTTCCTGAAGTTTAGTGTCCTTGTAGCCCCTCTACTACACGTCTTAGTAAAGGATACTTGAAAGCTTATTAAGTTATGATCACTATTACCCAAGTAACCTCCAACCCGTATATTTGATATGCGGTCCGGCCTGTTGGTTAATATTAGGTCCAGCAGTGCCCCCCTTCTTGTTGGGTCCTGAACCAGTTGTGAAAGGTAATTGTCTCTCATAGTTTTCAAAAACTTATTACCTTTGCTGGAACTGCAGGTTTCTGATCCCCAATGTATTTCAGGGTAGTTGAAGTCCCCCATAATAATGACTTCTCCCTGAGTCGCTGCTTCATCTATTTGCTTTATGAGGATATTCTCCTCCACTTCCATTATTGTTGGGGACTTATAACAAACCCCTATCAGTAATTTATTATTTTTTCCCCCTCCCCTTATCTCCACCCACAGGGACTCTACATTTCCATTAGATTCACCTATATTATCACGCAGGATGGGTTTTAAGGATGATTTTACGTATAAACATACACCTCCTCCTCGCCTATTTGTACGGTCATTTCTGAACAGACAATAGCCCTGTAAATTAACAGCCCAGTCATGGCTCTCGTCCAGCCAAGTCTCCGAAATCCCCACCATGTCATAATTATTTTCCAACAAAATCAATTCTAATTCCTCCATTTTGTTGGTGAGGCTTCTGGCATTAGTGAACATGCACTTTATGCATCTCTCTTTACCTCTATTCCTTCCTACTAGATTGACTGTTCTAACCCCACCCCCCATGCCACCCCCAATTTTATTACTTGTGCCCAGGTTACTATTTACACTATCTTCCCCTCCTATACTAGCATAGAACCTGTAGCCAACAGAGAAGTCGGCCCAGTTTTCCAGGAACCCAAACCCCTCCTTCCTACACCAATTCCTGAGCCACTTATTTATCTCCCTAATCTCCCTTTGCCTCTCTGGTGTGGCACGTGGTACAGGCAGTATTTCAGAGAATACTACTTTGGAGGTCCTTGCCTTAAGCTTGCAGCCTAATTCCCTGAAATCATCTTTAAGGACCTTCCACCTACCTCTAACTTTGTCATTTGTGCCAATGTGCACCATGACCGCTGGGTCCTCACCAGCCCCTCCCAGTAATCTGTCAACCCGATCAGCGATGTGCCGGACTCGAGTGCCAGGTAGGCAGCACACTGTTCGACGATCCCTGTCTTTGTGACAGATTGCCCTATCTATTCCCCTAATAATTGAGTCCCCCAGTACCAGCACCTGTCTGGCCTGTCCTTCTCTCCTGTTTTCCCCCTTACTGGAGCAGCCACTCCTCTGGCTTTCAGAGGTCATGCCCTGCTGCAGCAGTGCTGTACCTCACACCCCCCTCATCTGCCAACATAGCAAATTTATTGGGGTGTGCCAGATCAGGGCTAGCCTCCTTGGCACCCTTCCCTCTACCCCGCCTTCTAACTGTCACCCAGCTAGCTACCTCACGGTCCTGCAGCTCCATACTACCATCCTCCCCCACATCTATCCCATTGAGCAGCTGTTCAGTGAGCAGCAGACTCCTTTCCATATTGTCTATGGATCTCAGCGTTGTCAGTTGTTCATTTAGATCCAGTATCTGGGCTTCCAAATGCACATCGTACTCACATCTCACACAGCAGTGTGCACCCTCGACCGGCTGGTCAAGGAATGCATACATGTGGCAAGATGTACACTGGATGGCATTGCCAATCATGGAGCTCATTTCCTAATGGGGATTGCACCAGACAGAAATGATAAGTAAAAAGAAATGCAAAGTATTAATAAAATACAACCAGCAATTCAATAAGTCCTCCCTTCCAAACTCCCTTAATCCAAAGTCACTGAATCACAAGTCACACACTTACTTCTGTCGCACTTGCGCTCTGTCACACTCAGCTCGCCACACTCGCTAGAAAATCAGATATAAAGAGGTTTTTTTTTTTTTCCCTTAGCAGAAAATCAGCCTACAGCTCAGTGTACTTCCAAAGGACTCTGACTCAAAACACTGACAAAATCCCTATTTAAATACATTTCTGTAAAAGTGATTGATGCACAAATCTCTGGGTTGTCTCTAGACCTGTGGGTGAAATCAGGTGTAAGCACGCTTGGCAAACTCTTAGATTGCCCTGCATTCCCCTACTTTGCAGATTTGTCCCAACTTTAAAAGATTTCCAAAACATTCTTTGATCAATACCTCCAAATTCGTCATTTTAGCCAGTCATGCACATTTCCAGCTGGGTGGAGCCCTGACCCATCAGACATGATGCAGAAATACTTTAAGGTAGAATACCTCAATGAACATGGATTGCCTCTGTTTTATAGGACTCATCTCGCCAGCAGAGTCGGTCAAACTCCCTTATATGAATGTCTGGGAGGAGGCACTCTCTTTCTCATCCACCCCCGAACACTGGTGGACTGCGGCCACATTTACTCAACGGCACTCCTCCTGCATTAATCTTCTAGAACAACTAAAGAAAATACATACGATCGTGTATCTGACCCCTTACAAAATTTCCAAATTAAAAAAATCATATCCCTCATTATGCTGGAAGGGATGTGGTAAAAAAGGGGATCTGGGTCATGTGTGGTGGTGATAGAAGAATTCTGGAATCAAGTGGCAGACTTAATCAGGACCTTGATAGGTTTCCCTTTAACTCTAGAGGGGCCCTTGGCAGTCTTAAATATTGGGTTGGACCTTCTTCCCCAAACTTAGTTCCAGTGATAACCCATGTTTTGATAGCAGCCCGTCAGAGCTTGACAAGGCACTGGAGGAAAACTTCTACCCCCACACAGGAGGAACTCATTGGTAGGATAAATTCTCATTATCTACATGAACATTGTTTGGTTCACTCGATAAAACAAAAAGAACGAGTCAGTCCCAGTGGGAGATTTGGGAGACTTCTGGATTAGCGATATCTTACAGTATGGTTTTAACCCCTTAACGACATAGGACGTTGTGCAACGTCCTGTGTTTCTGCCCGTTCCTGACACAGGACGTTGCACAACGTCCTGGCAGATTTGAGCTGCTGCAGCTCCTGTGAGTGGGGTCGCTCAGGTGTCACAGATGCTGCTGCTCTGTGACAACCTGCAGATGACCCCACAGGGGTGGATTAACCCCCCCGTGCCCAGGACCCCTCCGATCGGCAGTTTAAAAGTGAAACTGCCGATCGGAGGGAATCATAGGGATTCACCCCTCCAGATCTGATTGAAGCTCTCCAATCAGATCTGGAGGGGCGGATCGGCAAGTGCCCACCCCTCCACAGCCCCCTCAAGCACCAGGACCTACCTACAGGGGCCCCCCAGAACCGCCCGCCCCCCCTCTATTGTTATGTATATGCCGGCGGGCTGCAGCCGCGGCTGCGCCCGCCGACCACAGTGCCTGGTCCCCTCCTACGGCTTCCCCCTAGGCAGCCCCCCCCCTAGGCAGCCCCCCTCCAGGCAGCCCCCACCCCTCACCTCCTGCGGCGGGCTGCACACATCGGTGCACCCGCCGCTGCGTCCGGCTGTGCAGCTCCTCTGCCGGCCGGTCGGTGGCCCCGCCTCCTCTCCCCGCCTCCTCTCCCGGCCTCCTCCTGCTGATCGGTCTATCAAGAGGGAGGTAAGTATGTATGTTTGTATGTATGTATGTATGTATGCATGTATCTATGTATGTATGAATGAATTGATGGATGGATGGATGATGGATGGATGGATGGATGGATGGGTGAATGGATAGATGGATGGGGGGTGCATGCGTGTGCGTGAGTGGACGTGAGCGTACATGAGCGTGCGTGGACGTGTGCATAGATGGATGTGTGCGTGGATGTGCGTGCGTGGATGTCAGCATGCGTGTGTGGATGTCAGCATGCGTGAATGTCAGCATGCGTGCGTGGATGTGTGCTTGCGTGGATGTGTGTGGGTGAATGTGTGTGTGGATGCGCGTGGATGTGCGTGCGTGGATGTGCGTGGATGTGTGCGTGCATGGATGTGCGTGCGTGGATGTGTGTGTGGATGTGCGTGGATGTGGATGTGCGTGCGTGCGTGGATGTCCGCGTGCATGCGTGGATGTGCGTGCGTGGATGTGCGTGCGTGGTTGTGTGCGTGCGTGGATGATGGGTGCGCATAGGTGGATGGATGGGTGCAACAAGGGATCAAGTGTCCTCTTGTTGTAATCTCTGGGATCATAGTCATGGTGCACTGTATGACAGATCATTGTCATACAGTGCACCATAACTCTGACCCCAGAGGCTGTAGGAAGAGGACACTTGATCCCTTGCTGCAGTCTCTGGATTGAGCACAGGCGATCGAGCGTCGTGGGACCTTCGTTGTGGACTACGTCGGAGGCGATCGAGCGTCGTGGGACCTTCGTTGTGGACTACGTCGGATCTTTATAATAAAGATGGAGTCCGAATTTTGTTCGTGTTTTTTTTGCAAATAAAAAGATTTTTCTCTGTGTGTATTTTCTGACTATTTACCAGAGATTCCTAATGGCGGGTCTAACATTGGCCCTATATTATGAATCTCGGGCTTAGTGCCAGCTGCCAATAAAAAGCTGGCATTAACCCCTTTATTACCCAGTTTGCCACCGGCACCAGGGCAACTGGAAGAGTCTGGGTACAGCGCCAGAAAATGGCGCTTCAATGAATGCGCCATTTTCTGGAGCGGCTGCGGGCTGCAATTCGCAGCCTGGGGGGCCCAGAACGCTTGGGCCTCTCCATGCTGCGGATTCCAGCCCCCAGCTGCCTAGTTGTACCTGGCTGGACCAAAAATATGGCGGAGCCCCACGTAATTTTTTTTTCTAGAATTGGTTCTAGAAAGAAAAAAAAAGGGCTTTGCTGTATTTTTGGAAGCCAGCCAGGTACAACGAGGCAGCTGGGGGTTGGTGGCAATCCGTAGCTGCCAAGTTGTACCTGGCTGGACCAAAAATGTGGTGGAGCCCCACGCCATTTTTTTTCTAGAATTTAGTCCTAGAAAAAAAATAAAAATGGGCTTCGCTGTATTTTTGGTTGCCAGCCAGGTACAATGAGGCAGCTGGGGGTTGCTGGAAGTCCGTAGCTGCCAAGTTGTACCTGGCTGGACCAAAAATATGGCGGAGCCTCACGCCATTTTTTTTCTAGAATTAGTCCTAGAAAAAAAATAAAAATGGGCTTCGCTATATTTAGATGCATAGTGAACACTTTGAACCCCCAGGTGCTTCACAAATTGATCCGAAAAAAGAAAATTTGTGTGAAAAAAAGTACTTTTTCCTTATTACGGATCAATTTGTGAAGCACGTGGGGGTTGAAAGTGCTCACTATGCATCTAGATGCATTCCTTGGGGGTCTAGTTTCCAAAATGGGGTCACTTGTGGGGGAGCTCCAATGTTTAGGCACACATTGGCTCTCCATATGCGACATGGTGTCCGCTAATAATTCCAATTGTTAGCGGACACCATGTCGCATATGGAGAGCCCCTGTGTGCCTAAACATTGGAGCTCCCCCACAAGTGACCCCATTTTGGAAACTAGAGCCCCCAGGGAACATATCTAGATGGGTTGTGAACATTTTGAACCCCCAAGTGCTTCACAAATTCATCTGTAAAATTGAATAAGTACTTTTTTTTCCACAAAAAATTTCTATTTTCATTTCTACAGATTATGTTGTGAAGCACCGGGGTGTTCAAAATGCTCACCACCCATCTAGATAAGTTCCCTGGGGGGTCTAGTTTCCAAAATGGGGTCATTGTGGGGGAGCTCCAATGTTTAGGCACACAGGGGCTCTCCAAAAGCAACATGGTGTCCGCTAACAATTTGACTGAAAAATCAGCTCAAATTGTTAGCGGACACCATGTCGCGTTTGGAGAGCCCCTGTGTGCCTATACATTAGAGCTCCTCCACAAGTGACCCCATTTTGGAAACTAGAGCCCCCATGGAACATATCTAGATGGGTGGTGAGCATTTTAAACCCCCAGGTGCTTCATAAATTAATCCGTAAAAATTAAAAAGTACTTTTTTTTCCATAAAAATTTTCTTTTTTCATTTTTACAGATTAATTTGTGAAGCACTGGGGTGTTCAAAATGCTCACCACCCATCTAGATATGTTCCCTGGGGTGTCTAGTTTCCAAAATGGGGTCACTTGTGGGGGAGCTCCAATGTTTAGGCACACAGGGGCTCTCCAAACGCAACATGGTGTCCGCTAACAATTTGACTGAAAAATCAGCTCAAATTGTTAGCGGACACCATGTCGCGTTTGGAGAGCCCCTGTGTGCCTATACATTGGAGCTCCCCCACAAGTGACCCCATTTTGGAAACTAGACCCCCCAGGGAACATATCTAGATGGGTGGTGAGCATTTTGAACCCCCAGGTGCTTCATAAATTAATCCGTAAAAATTAAAAAGTACTTTTTTTTCCATAAAAATTTTCTTTTTTCATTTTTACAGATTAATTTGTGAAGCACTGGGGTGTTCAAAATGCTTACCACCCATCTAGATATGTTCCCTGGGGTGTCTAGTTTCCAAAATGGGGTCACTTGTGGGGGAGCTCCAATGTTTAGGCACACAGGGGCTCTCCAAACGCAACATGGTGTCCGCTAACAATTTGACTGAAAAATCAGCTCAAATTTTTAGCGACACCATGTTGCATTTGGAGAGCCCCTGTGTGCCTACACATTGGAGCTCCCCCACAAGTGACCCCATTTTAGAAACTAGTCCCCCCAGGGAACATATCTAGATGGGTGGTGAGCTTTTTGAACCCCCACATGCTTCACAAATTCATCCGTAAAAATGAAAAAGTACTTTTTTTTTCCACACAAATTTTCTTTTAGCCTAAATTTTTTCATTTTCACATGGGGAACAGGATAAAATGGATCCTAAAATTTGTTGGTCAATTTCTCCTGAGTACAGCGATACCTCATATGTGGTCATAAACCACTGTTTGGGCGCACGGCAGGGCTCAGAAGGGAAGGAGCGCCATTTGACTTTTTGAATGGAAAATTAGCTCCAAAAGTCAAATGGCGCTCCTTCCCTTCTGAGCCCTGCCGTGCGCCCAAACAGTGGTTTATGACCACATATGAGGTATCGCTGTACTCAGGAGAAATTGCCCAACAATTTTTAGGATCCATTTTATCCTGTTGCCCATGTGAAAATGAAAGAATTGAGGCTAAAAGAACATTTTTATTAGAAAAATTAAAATGACCATTTTTTCCTTCCACTTTGCTTTAGTTCCCGTGAAGAACCTGAAGGGTTAATAATCTTCTTGAATGTAGTTTTGAGTAGCTTGAGGGGTGCAGTTTTTGGAATGGTGTCACTTTTGGGTGTTTTCTGTCATGTACACCCCTCAAAGGGACTTCAAATGTGATGTGGTCACAAAAAAAATGGTTTTGTAAATTTTGCTGGAAAAATGACAAATTGCTTATGAACTTTGAACCCTTATAACGTCCGAACAAAAATTTTTTTTTTTCCCAAAATTGTGCTGATGTAAAGCAGACAAGTGGGAAATGTTATTTATTAACTATATTGTGTCACATACCTCTCTGGTTTAGCAGAATAAAAATTCATAATTTGAAAATTGCAAAATTTTCTAAATTTTTGCCATATTTTTGATTTTTTCACAAATAATCGCAAAAATTATCGACCTAAATTTAATACTAACATGAAGCCCAATATGTCACGAAAAAAACAATCTCAGAATCGCTAGGATCCGTTGAAGCGTTCCAGAGATATAACCTCATTAAGGGACACTGGTCAGAATTGACAAAAATGGCCTGGTCATTAAGGTCAAAATAGGCCCGGGGGTGAAGGGGTTAATATTCTCCCTGACTCTGGTCTTCTCATAATTAAATTGGTATACAAAAATATTTAAAACAAAGCTCCTAAAGCTTATCCTATCCCCCCACCCCCCACCACTATCCATTAATTTAACTCTTGTTTCCAATCCTGGCTGCCCCTTTCCTTCTGTGTGGTCCTTTCTTTCCCTTCCCTCTCCTCTAATATCCAGTTTGGACTTGGTTTACACTGGTGGTGATTATTTGGACATGACTGTTATAATGATATAACTGTGTAAACAAGTTATATATGTTGTTAAAAGATTTGAATAAACAATTTAAGGGTGAAAAATCCATTCCTTACGGATATTATGTAGCTGTAGCATTGAAGTAGGGTCATCATGCCAACCTTGGTCTCAATAAGGGAAAAACATTGGATACAGCAGAGCATCTAAATTGCCATAAAAAATGCTAAGTCACTGTCTTTTTGGAGCCAGAGGTTGCATGGATCTGGTTTTAAATGAATTAGTATGTCTCTATGGAAGGGAGGCTCCCCATCATTATTCTGAAAGACATCTGCCATTTCTCTCACTGTTAGTTTGTTGTATAATTTTGGATCTTGCGCCCTATCTTACTTAATTGCCATTGTAATGTAGTTGTAACATGCAGTTGTATAAGTATGTAAGCTTAGTATAGCAGAACTTTAACCCCCACCCCCCCCACAAGAAGAAAAAAAAAAAAAGAGAAAATCAAAAAGAGGAGAATGGAAAAATAAAGAGAGAGAGGACCCCTTCACCCCCCCACCCTTCGATTCCCACGCTATAGAAATGCTAATAACTGTTCCACTTCTTAATAACTAGCTCCACAACCCCACCCAGCGACCACTACCACAATACAGGTCATGCGTTATGATTGATTCTTGTAGTGTCTGTGGCCTTCAGTGGGCCAAGCGTCCCATGTTAGTCCTCCAAGTTATACCATGCTGTGTTATGGAAGGGACATACTAACTGATGGATGTCACCTGCAGAAATTTGATGTATTATGAAAAGTCTCCATGTTGCAAAGAACTTAGTTGTTCTGGTGTCCCTGTCCCCTTTCGCTACCACCTTCTCAACCAGCATTGCCCCCTTCAGATCAGTCTATAGTTCTGATAGCGTCGGTGCCGCTGCTGTCAACCAGTGTCGCAATATCAGTTTATGTAGCACCATTATGGTGTGTAGTAATTTTCTCTGTGCCTTGTCTATACCCAGGTCTCCCAGATTATGGAATATCCACAATAAGCAGTTTAGTGGGAAACGATGCTGTAGTATGTGTTCTGTCCAGCTCTTCACTACCTTCCAGGATTGTAAGATAACCCTGCATTGCCATATCCCATGGAGTATGTCTACCCCCTTGTCCCCACATTTTGGGCATGACTGTTTTCTATCTGGATGGGTCTTGTTGGGTGGTATATTAAACCCCAGAATTGCTCCATGCATCACTCTGAAATGGGGGTGTCCCTCCACCTTTCATTCACGATGTTCTTACAGACCTAACGCCAACCCATCAGGGTTTTCTCCTTGATCTCGTCATGTAATCTTACCTCCTATCTTTTGAAAATCTTGCGCAACCCCGAGGGAACTAGGTCTCGCCTTAGGGTGGCGTATATGGTGGATACACTAATGTCCGCTATGTCCCTAGCTAGTAGAGAGTCCAGTCCATGATTTGAGCATTCCTTCCTTAAGTCATGTAAGCGATGGAACAAATGTAGCCTCAATTGTTCAAACTGTAGAGTATGGGAATGATTAAGTCGCCACCTCCTGAATGTTTCTGTCGCCGTCAACCACCTCCTCTGCTCCATCTGCATCAAATCCTATAGTGTTTTAATGCCCTTAGTTCTCCAGTCTTTAATGAGTGCATTGTGTCCTTGCCCTGGCTGAAGTCCGGGTGTCACTGTGGACAAAGATATTTGGAAATCTTCCTAGATAAACCGAGCTTTATTTGCAGTGCCTTCCAAACACCCCTCGTGTCTTTGAAAATGATCACATTTTTCACCCAAGGGTCCACTGTTGCCCCTATTGAATGAAGAATGGCTACTGGGTCTCATGGGATGAACCACTCTGACTCGAGTGTATAGTCTGAGTGTTTACTAGTGTGTTTCAGCCAGTCTAAGATATGTCTCGTCAGACACTATGTTATAATCCCGTATATTAGGTAACCCTAGCCCGCCTTTGTCTCATGGAAGCATCAGTGTGCGTCCCCTAATTCTTGTTTTTTTGCCCCTCCAAAGAAAGGTCATAAAAGCTCTATTGATCCCATTTACGTCGACGTGGAGAAGTAAAAGGGGGATGGTTTGCAGTGGATATAGGAGCCTAGGGAAACTACACATCCTTATAAGGTGGCACCTCCCCAGCAAGGATAATGGCAAATCTCTCCAGTTCTGTCACTATTTTGAAGAGCTTTGATCTACTCTTGTTGTTCAACATCGCATAGCATTCGTTAGGCAGAAGCGACTGGATTGAATGCTTGAAATTGATCACCGATAATGTTCATTAAAGCGAACCTGTCACCCCCCCTGGACATCAAAAGCTATAATAGCCACCTTCTGCAGCACTA
The DNA here is from genome assembly GCA_033576535.1 of Allobates femoralis. Taxonomy (NCBI): domain Eukaryota; kingdom Metazoa; phylum Chordata; class Amphibia; order Anura; family Aromobatidae; genus Allobates; species Allobates femoralis. The sequence goes on along the minus strand of JARQOC010000002.1, from coordinate 250,866,140 downwards.
AGGTTGCATTCAGGGAAGGTGGCTATAAGCTTTTGATGCCCTTTATACTATTAAATATAAACTTATATAAAGGCTTACTCTTAAGAAGACCTAAGACCGGGAGGCGGGGTTTCATGCTCCTCCGACCCGCCTCCTCTTGTCAGTCATGGTGCTCGCCTGCTGCTGCCTCCCCTCATGAACGCGCGCCTCCGTTCTCGTCTATGGAGCCGCGCATGCGCTGTGCGCCGGGTGTCCAGGAAGTCGTCGGGCTGCGCGCGCATTGTGTCCCTGTCCCCTTCGCTACCACCTTCTCAACCAGCATTGCCCCCTTCAGATCAGACCTTGTGAGCACCGTATTGATATTGAGACAGCAGATTTCTTTTTATGGGGGTGTCAGTGCACAATTGCATCCTGTGATATTCTAATGCCTTTAGAGACGGAGGACTCGTCAGCGAGATGTCTACGTTTATATGCAGTGACTTGGTCATGGCGATGCTGTTTTTTTGTGCAGTAGTCTCGTTTACGTGCTGCTGTCTCTTGTGTTGTGTAGTTGCTTCCTTTTCAATATCATTGGCATACTCTTTATGAAGAGCCATGTTGGCGTAGGTATTTGCAGTTTAACCAAACATAATTGAAATTGTGGACGAATACCAGTATATTTTTTTTATATAATGTTCTGCAGCAGCTTCAGGCAGAATATGAGACAGCTTTTTATGAGATGGTCTGCAGCAGCTCCGAGCAGTATATGACTGACAGGTTTATATAAGATGTTCTGCAGCAGCTCCAGGCAGTATTTCACTGTCAGCTTTATATAAGATGTTCTGCAGCAGCTGGGGGCAGTATGAGACACAGCTTTATATAAGATGTTCTGCAGCAGCTGGGGCAGTATATGACTGACAGCATTCTTTAAGCATTTATTTTGAAAGGTCATCAAAGGAAGATGTGGGTCGGGTATATGACGCTGCTGGAGGAGTCCTGCGCCAGTGACTTTTATTTTAAAACTTGTGGTGAAAGCAGTGAAATGGTGGGGTGTGTCATGCCATCTTTGAATACCAAGTATACAATAATGCACACTTACGCGGCCGCTATCTTTGGACACTTGAGTATACAAAGATGGCAGGCAACTGGATACGTGCGCATGTGCACTTAGGTGGAGATTGTAGGAGAGGACCATGTACCATCCTCCTATATATTGTGATGGCTGGTCCTCTATGTGCAGGATGTATATAAATAGTATTATGTCCTACACAATGTCAAAACCAAAATATTCCTGAAAGTATCCCACTGTCCGTTATGCATCCACTCTGAGGTTTTCTCTCCACCCACTGTGTCTATAAGGACGGGAGACCTGGAAGTCATGTGATTGCTTGGTCTTCATGTTGCATGATGTGGCCCAAGGGCAGGCAATCCAATGTGAATGCGTCACTATGAAAATGGCCTCACTCTCCGTCCCTGGTCATGCCCCCTGAAATGGCACCGCCAAAATGCGCATTGGGCGCGGGCGTCCATCGGTATAGGATCTAGATCATTGGATCTGTATAGGATCTGCCATTTCTAGCAGGTGAATATATTTCATATCTCCACAATAGGTTATGACGAAGCTTGATTGATTCCTTGCCAAACCCCTTTTCTTGTCTGTATTGGCACTTGTACAATCTCACTGACAACATGTATTGATCTGGGCACAGAAAGACAACAAAGTTAAAATAGAACATAGAACGTAAGCATAAACATGTGCAACGAATAGAATAGCTTAACATTCAGATTTTATAGAAAATTCCCTAATTAAAGTTTTTCCATACAGCCACAATGGCTGATCTGAGTTGCAACTTGAAGGCACCACACACAATCGTAAAAATCGACAGACCCAATGATGCAAAAAAAAAAAAAATTATAAAAATGAAAGAAAAAAAAAAATTTCTGGATCACAAAAATGCTGCCATATCATTACGATTGTTCAGACCAGCTGCTCCTAGAGCATCGAGTTCAATGATCCATCTGACCTCCTTTCTAAGGGTACAGACACACTGGTGTGAAAAAAGAAGAGTGCAACGTGAGAAAATCTCGCACTGCTCTCGGACCAATGCTATTTAATTACTCAGAACAGATTAGCGTGTGTCGGACGCTTTTTTCTCATCCAGAATCTGGATGAGAAAAAAGTTGCAACATGGTGCGACAGTATGCGTGTCACGGCCGAGACTCACCAATGCAAGTCAATGGTCCGCCAAAATCATGGACTGCACACTGACAGCACACGAACCATCTGAGTGGCATCAGTTTTTTCATTGATACATTATCATTCTGTAGCTTAGCAAACTGTAAAATGTTCCTCTAAATTATTATACAGTAAATAGCTGCCGAGGAAATAACGAATTGCACACAGATGCCATATGGATCAAAAAACGGATGTCACTCGTCTAACTCTTCTGGATGAGAATCTGACCGTTTTTTTTTTTTTCACGCCAGTGTGTTTCCAGCCTAAGAAGTAATTTATGGGTATCCCCTCCTCCATTTGGTGATGGGGAGATTTTTTTCTAAGCACATAAATTGTAATACTTCTGGATTACCAGCATGGCAAGATCTGACATGCTGGATCAATCTTGGAGACCCATTTCCTGACGTAATTGAATTGAAACGCTCACAAAACCACATATACAAAGGTCTTATTGTTTTGCCTATATAATAGCGATGGCAAGGACATGTGATGGTATAAACTATATATTTCATCTTACAGGTGATCAGACTGTCTATTTTATGCAACTTTCTACCAATTTTTACTGGGTTATTTATGTTATGAAACATGCAAAAAGAACAATTTTTGCATCTGAAATCTCCTTTCAGACCTTTTTCCATCCAGTTTTTCTTGTTTTTTAACCTATTTTTTAACAAGAGGTCTTTTAAATTTTTACAGCATCTATAAGTCACAAGAGGCGGACCGACTCCACACTCCTGTATTACTTTATCCTTTTCGATAATATGCCAATGTGTTTGGCTGGCGAATTTTATGATGTTCTGCAGAGGACTAAAATGAAAATTCCAAAGGAAGCATTTAAGTTTTGTTTTTACAACAAGTTTTTTGTATACAAAAATTATTTTTTTAGAGCTTTTTCTCTTGCTTCCCTCACAATTCTAACTGGATAGCCTCTATGCAAAACTTTCCTTTCCATCTCATTGGCCTGGATATTAAGAATTTTGCTGTTATTGCTGATTCTCTTGAGCCATAAAAATTGGCTGTATGGTAGGGAGCGCTTTGTATAGATGGGGTGTGCACTAAATGGAGAAAGGTATTCGTGGCAGAAGGTTTTTTGTACAATGACCTTTGTATCTCTCCATCAATGATAAGGAGATTTACGTCCAGAAAATCAATCGATTTTCTGCCAAAAACAGACCTAAAATTCATGTTGAATTTGTTTTGGGTGTTCAGAAACTGTACAAAGTTATAAAAGTCTTCTTCTGAGCCCTCCCATGCCATGAATATAATCATCCATGTAACGATGAATTTCATAGGCTATGTTTCATCACACAATTTCGTTTTTTAGCACTCTTAAAGCACTTGCGTTTTTTAAGAGTGCTAAAAAATGTCCCTTGTGTGTCTGAAAGATTTGCCGTTTTTGACTTAGTCATTTTTCACCAAAAACGCAGGCAAAAAGCAAGCGTTAACGCAGGTGCATAAATGTGCTTTAAAAACGCATGTGTTTCCCATAGGGCCCCCATGTTAAAAAACACATGTGCGTTTTTCAAAAATGCAAGCGTTTTTGATGGCACTAAAAGGTACTAATGTACCATCGTTTTTGCATGCGTTTTCCCATAGGCCATGTTAAAAAAACGCATGCGTTTTTGGAAAAAGCACATGCGTTTTTTTACAGCACCCAAAAACGCTGCATGCAGCGTTTTTTGGACTAGGGTAACAAAACGCAAATGTACCTGAAAACGCAGCTGACTCAAATGTACCCTGCGTTAACGCACCTGCGTTTTTTTAACAGCCAAAAACAGAGATGGTCAAAAAACGCTGTGTGTGAACATGGCCTTACATTCTTTAGAAAAGGATTGGATAAATGTAAATAGTTTCATTCTGAACACTGCCAGAAAAATTAGCTTGTGTACAAGCTACGGGGATACCCATCACAGTACCCCTGCATTGAAGATACCAGGTATCCAAAAATGTAAAGGCATTGTGTTTGAGGATAAAAGGTAAAGCTTCCCCTATAAAGTTTACAAAAGACGAATCCTTTCCTAAATAGCTCAGGACCGTTTATTTTACAGAACTTACACCCAGACCTTACACCCAGATCTTGTGAAATATGGGTTATACAGACTTTCAGTGCCAATTGACACAAGATGGAAAGTGTCCTGCCAGACTATGGTATCTAGCGAAATCATAGGTGTCTTTAACATAGGCTGGGATACTTTTTAAAACAGGATGGAGCAACCAATCTAAATATTACGAGAGTGGTTCGGTGAGGGAACCCACTCCTGAAACAATGGGGCGGCCCGGAGGGTTTGTCAGAGATTTATGGATTTTTGGAAGGGAGTACCAGTGAGGTCTCATAGGAAATTCAGGTAGGAATTACCATGAAGTGGTTGGAAGTTCTGCAAATTCTAGACAGTATCCTCTGCTGACAACCGAAAGAACCCAGGTGTCACCGAATGTTATTTCCCAGGCTGCAAAAAAGATGGATAATCTTCCTCCAACTCTCATAGAACAATTGGCATTATAAGATTTTACCCTTACAAAAAAGTTGTCTTCTCTTGGGAGCAGGTAATGGTGGTCTTGGATTAATACTGCATGCTGCCCTGCGGCCTAGACTTGAGTTTTGGGGACCTCTTCCTTTGTGAGCAGGACAGACGGACACACTCTGGGAACGATGAACCCTTAGTATCTGCCAGAGACTTCAGAATTTCTTCTAGTTGATCACCAAATACTCTTGAGGGTTGGAAAGGCAGACTGCAGAAATGCGTTTTAGATGAGACGTCAGCAGTCGACTGCTTAATCTAAAGCATTCTCCTGGCTACATATGTAGTGGCTAGAGACATAGAAGCCGCTTTTAGCGTGATGGAGGTATCACTGAAAAATTGCGTCGCTGACTTGAGGAGAGGTAGCCTTTCCAAAATCTCTTCCCATGGAATGCCTATTAAGAGATTATGACAGATTTTGACTCAGCCATAAAAGTAGAGCCCTGGCGACTACTGCGACCCTACAACTGCTACTAAGTAGGGCCCTGGCGACTGCTGTTAAGGCTATTTTGGCTAAAGAAAGCTGCTATGGTGTAACTTTTTTTAAAAAGTGTATTGGCCTTCCTTTCCAGCGGGTTCTTTAGGAGGGACAATTCCTCTGTGGGAACAAAACCTCCTGGACAATTTGGCTGATGCTAGATCGACCTTTAACAGGTGTTTCCAGGAGTGAGACTTGAGACAGGTCTACTTTATAGACATTCTTGATTCTGGATCCCAAAAGCAAGCTCTTCTCGGGTCTGGATCACTCTTTCTTCATACATTCGCTTAATAACAGTTGTGAAGAAGACAGTCTCTAAGCTCCTGTTGGAGACCTCTCTTTTAAGATCAGACCCACCAACGGCCCTTCTTTCTACTATGGTTGCTGCGACAAAACTATGGGCGTCGGTTTGCTCTATGTGTGTTCCCGTATATGGCCAGGCATGTGTCCCTTGATGCCCTAACAGTGTTTATCGATGGTTTCCCTTCCTCTCTTTGGGGAAAGGCAGGGATCACTCTTATCACCAGCCTTTTTGGTCCGTCTGGCCTTCTCCCTTTCACTGCTCTTCAATCTAAGTATCCCCTCCCAAATGCTGCTTTTTTTTTCATATTTACAGCTGACAGTTTTTTACGTACGTCGACGTTTTTCAGGGATCCCCCGCTCGTTGGAGACACCCCGGGCCATAGATTTTTTAAACCTCAGACCTTTATATCCAGGGGTGTATCAGTTCTTTATAACACCTTATTACTCCGCGGCCTATCACTCAAACTTTCATGCATGGAGTCTTGGGAGACCCTGTTCTCATTTACTGCTTCAGCGGAGGAATGGTCCGCGGCCTTATTGCACCCTGCCAAGTTCTCCTCATGTGTGGGTCATGTGGAACAGGCTAGAAAGACCCTCCTGCAATGGTATATGACTCCGGCCCGTCTGGCCAAGCTCCACCTGGCCTCCTCCTCCTGCTGGAAGGGCTGTGGCTCATCTGGATCGTTATCACATGTCTGGTGGGAGTGCCCCCCTATTAGGAACTTTTGGTGTCAGGTAGAGTCGCTCATTGCTGAGGTGACGCAGATCCCGATGTCCTTAACACCCCAGCTGGCGATATTGGGTATTTCTCTGGTAGATTTCCCCTCGCCCTTGAGACCTATCATATCTAATATTCTAGTCGCCGCAAGGCAGAGCATAGCAGCTCACTGGAGGACCCCATCTACCCCCTCCAGGGCAGAACTGATCAACAAACGCAATCTTCACTTCTGCTATGAATCCCTGAGCGCTTCATCACTATCTAAAAAGAATAAAGTCCTTACTTGGTGGGATCCCTGGGTCACCTCTACCCATGCAGCGGATATTCCGCCTTATTTGTTAAAATGACTGAGTGTCGATTCTTTTTGAGTACAATATATGTTGACATTGATAACAAGCGTTATGTAGCTTTATGTGTTATAATGTCCACCCTCCTTTCTCCTTTCCTCCCCATTTCCTTCTCCCACCTCGCCCTTGAACTTTTCCCCTTTATATTGCATGGCGTTTATGCTGTTTTTCAGTATATTGTTATATGCTAATAAAAATCTTAATGGTTAAAAAAAAAAAAAAGACAGTCTCTCTTAGGAGGAGAAGTAGATAACTTCTGCTTCTAAGGCTTTGTTCACACAAGTAAGGTTTTGTTGCATTTTTGGGGTCAGGTTTTTCCTTGGTTTCATGATAATCTATAATGATAATGATAATCTAATCCTGCGTTTTTGGTTTCCAGCAAAACCTATGTGATTCAGGGAAAAGCTGTCCACACATATTGGTTTTGTTTTTCTCAGAAAGTGTCAACACTACTGGTTTTGCTGCATTTTTGAAAGAATGAGCATGTCAATTCTTGTCTGCATTTTTGCTATAGTTTCTATGGCAAATCTGCAGCAAAAATGCAGTAAAAATGCAGCAAACCTCCTGCCAAGAATTCAGAAGAAAAAAAATCAACCCCTAGGATTTGCCGCAGATCTAGTCGCACCGAAAACCAACGTGTCTGGACATAGCGCTAAACCTATGAAAAGAATTTGGTTCAATTCCACTGCTCACTTGGTTGCCTTTACCAGAGGAGAAACTGCGTTTTTGTTGAGTACATACAAATCCTCCAGAGCGTAGTCCTCTGAAGAATCTAAGGCGTCATCATTGACCGATTGTACTGATGAACAGGAGGCTGAGTAGGGAGCGACTTGACCTTGACAAGTAAACCTCTTAACTCTTGAAATGTAGCGGTCATCTGACTTTTGATCCAACCCAGAAATGCTGACACCTCTGACTGCAGGGAAGGATCGTCTTGCGAAGTAAGACAAGAGGGGCAAGAATCCTGCTCATAATCCTCTGGTAACAGCTGCTCACATATGGAAGTCTGTGCCTAGTGTTCCCCTTCTATAGTTCAGACATCTGAAAAATATAGAAAGTAATGAGCATTTTTGGTCACAAGATGACAGAGTTGAGCCCAGGAATGCACTGTACTTCTCAATGTAGGAGACACAAAGAGAGAAAAGGGGGCGCAATGGTGCAATATCATCAAAAACTCAGTAAATTCGTGGCTGAGTAATTACTAACCTATTAGTGTTGTGCAGTCCATGCACAACACTGGTTAGGGTGTGAGCAGCAACAAGGGTTTCCCTCCTGTCCTGGATAATCTGCAGTGGATGTAAAAAGGAAGGATTGTGGCCCCAGCCCGGTCTGCAGCAGCGTCCCTGCTTGCTTCCTAGTGTTGCCCAGGCTCCGCCTCCTCGCGTCCCATGTGACCGGGCACGCTGACGTAGACAGGTCCTGTGTCTTCAGTAATAGCCGTTGCCACAGTGATACTGGTCCTGGAGCTAAAGACGAGCCGCTCCTGCCGTGTCCTCCAGGAGAGAACAAATGTAGTAAAGCAATTAGCACGGTCTCTTGGGCGCTCAGAACAAAGCCAGGCTCCTGATCGGTGGAAAGTCCTTTATTAAGAAAACCTCCGTCACCACGACATGTTTCGACGGTGTAGTGCCGTCTTTCTCAAGTGGAATGGAGGTTGAGTAACAATTAAAACACTATATAGGGCAGCCCAGAGTCCCATTGGGCAAAAAAAAAGAAAACAAAAAAAAAAAATTTTTTTTTTTTCTTTTGCCCAATGGGACTCTGGGCTGCCCTTTATAGTGTTTTAATTGTTACTCAACCTCCATTCCACTTGAGAAAGACGGCACTACACCGTCGAAACATGTCGTGGTGACGAAGGTTTTCTTAATAAAGGACTTTCCACTGATCAGGATCCTGGCTTTGTTCTGAGCGCCCAAGAGACCGTGCTAATTGCTTTACTACTGTACTTCTCAATGACACAGCCCAGCTGCCTGTCATAAGCTCCGAGCACTGAATGCAGCATCATGTTTTTTTTTTTAAAGTCCCGCCCAATTAGGCACCTTTCACATCAGCATTTTTCGCTGAATGCAGCAGATCTGGCAGATTTACCGCATCTGCCGCCTAACAGCCGCACCTGTGGGAAGCCCCATGCATTGTCTATAGGGCTTGCGGGTTCTGCTGGATCTGGCACTTGAGGCGGCAGCTGAAAAAAACACTGCTAACCGCATTTTTTTTTCGCGGCCAAAACTGTTGATTGCTGCAAAAACGCAATTGCCGCAAGCCCCATAGAGAATGAGGCTTGCCACAAGTATACTGCAAGTTGGCAGTTAGGCAGCAGATGCGGTAAATCTGCCGGATCTGCCGTATTCAGCTAAAAACGCTGTGAAAATAGAATTATTCTTACCGTTAATTTGGTTTCTAGGATACCTTCCACGACAGCATAGGAGGGTGCCTCTCCATGCCCTAATTGGGACAGGAAGCACATGAGAGGTTAAAAGGTCCCTCCCACCTCCCACTAGCCAGTGTCTTACAAAGAACCATGAGAGTAACAACAGTACATAGTAAAACATTCCAGGAATAATACGAGGAATAACAGGGAGGGGAAACCGAATTAATGGAAAGAATAATTCTATTTTCTCTAGGAACCTTCCACGACAGCATAGGAGGTATACCAACAATTAATACCTAGGGCGGGACTATGGCCTGCAGGACCTTCCTGCCAAAAGCCAAATCTCTACTGGAACCCAGGTCTAGATGGGAGTGTTTCGTGAAGGTATGCAAAAACGACGAAGTAGCATCCTTGCAGATCTGCTCAGGAGAAGCCCCTGCCCGTCCACCCAGGAGACAGCGGAAGACCAGGGGGAATGGGCAGGAAACCCAGAAGGCGTTTGCAGCTGCTGGGAAAGGTAGGACTCCGTAATGGCCTTCTTAATCCAGATGGTGATAGTACTCTTAGCTCAACATAAGGGCAAGAAGATGTCTAAGGGCTGGACAAAGAGATTGGGATCGATGCGCCAGGGCGCCATCACGTCGAAGTAATGGAGCACTGTTCGCCGGACATCCAAAGCATGGAACTCCTTCTCCTTAGGGGACCGGGGATGCTGACAGAAGGAAGGAACAACAAGCGTCTGAGAGCGTTGGAAAATCCGAGACCACCTTGGGAAGAAACGAAGGATCCAGGTGAAGAACAAGGCAGCCATTCCGGACGGGAAGGGACGGTGCCTGGAGGAACAAAGCCTGGAGGTCTCCCACGCGATGGGCAGATGTAATCGCCACCAAGAACGCCGACTTGTGAGACAACCGATGTAGAACAAGGACGAGAATGGTTCAAAGGGAGGCAAAGAAAGTCCCGTCAGGACAATATTGAGGTCAAAGGCGCGATCAAGGACCTTAGTACGAGGACAAATACGAGTAGCGGACACCCTGAAGCATCGAATCCACCGGTGATTTGCCAAAGCAGCATCAAACACGGAACTGAGAGCCAAAACCTGTACTTCCAGCGTGCTGGCTCTAAGACCGAGGTCCAAACTATTCTGAAGAAGATCCAGAATCAGGAAAATATTGGCTGTAGCGGATTAGGATGGCTGGAGCCACACCAGGAGGAAAATTTCTTGCAAATCTTATTATAGATTGCAATATTGACTGGTTTGCAGTTCATCTGTAAGGTAGCTACCACGTTTTCAGACAGGCCATGAGCCCTCAGCACCCGGGCCTCAGAAGCCATGCAGCTAAGCGGAGCTTCTGCCGCTCAGGATGGAACAGGGGACCCTGAGATCACAGGTTGAGATGACGGCAAATACTCTTCGGCCACAGCGGGGCCACCAGGATAGAGGGGAGTCCATCTACCCTGATCATCTTCAGGGGAATAGGAGGAAAGTGTAAGCTAGAGGAAAATGCCAGGGCTGGGAGAACGCATCCCCCCCAGCCTAGTCCCGATGGGTCAGGGAGAAAAATGTTGCAACCTTTCGATTTGCGCTGGAGTCAAATAGGTCGATCGCAGGAGTGCCCCATCGTGCAACCAGGGAGCAAAACACTGCGTTCTCCAGACTCCATTCTCCTGAGTGAACATCACACCAACTGAGAAAATCCGCCTGAAGGTACAGGACAGCAGAGAGTGACAGTAGGAACTATTCGGCCCAGAGGAAGAGCCTGGCGGACACCGATGTCAGGACCTGGACATTGTGCCGCCCTGGTGACGGAGGTGTGCCACAGTGGTGACATTGGCCGAGTATACAAGGACGTGAGATCCCTGGAGTTGAGAATGAGCAGTCAAAAGGGCCTCCTCTACTGCTCTCAACTCACGGTAATTGGAGGACTGGGAACTGATGGCGCGACTCCATACGCCTTGGAGTGGGATGCGACCCACCTACTCAGGCTGGCAGCCGTAGTAAGTGTTACAAAGGAGTCTGAGCCCAGAACCCCCCGCTGCAGATTGCAGAGGTCTAACCACCAGAGGAGGGACGAGGAGACAGGCCCAGGGAGGCGAACCCTTCGATTTAGGGATGAAGTTAGCCTGTCCCAACAAGACAGGATGTGCGCTTGTAGGACCCGAGAGTGAGCCTGAGCCCACATGACAGACGGGATGCAGGACGTCATGGAACCCGAAGGGTGGGAGACACCTGACGCCGCAGGGATAAAATCTTGTTCAGAAGGGTCAATCTGTGGTCATCTGGGAGAATTGAAGCCAGCTGGTCAGAATCCAGCAACACCCCTAGAAACCTTCTCGTGGAGGAGGGTTTCAGCTGGGACTTCAGGAGGCTGGGGATCTAACCCAGGGACCGAATATGCAGGGACTCCTCCACACTGCTCCTGAGGGATTGAGGCGAAGGAGAAATGAGAAAGAAGTCGACCAGATAAGGCACCAAACAGATGCTGCGACCCCGAATGAAGGCGACGACCTCCACCATTATTTTGGAGAAAATCTGGGGTGCAGAGGCGATACCGAAGGGGAGAACGTTGAACTGAAGTGGAGGACTTCCACCTTGTACAAGATGGCAAACCTGAGAAACTTCCTGTGCCGAGAATGAATGGGCACAGGAAAATACGAGTCCTTCAAGGCTATTGTAGCAATCTGGTGGTGCAGCCCGAGCAATGGAATCGTGGTTCGGGCCAACAGCCAGGAATAATGACCAGCCTCTTCCCTGTGGCTGGGAATAGAGGAGACGACATTGGAGTGAAGGAACTCCTGCACTTTTGAGTACAAGAGATCCTGGGCATCCTGAGAGGGCAGGGTAGTGACCTGGAGACCCGGCGGAGGAGGCGACTCGAACTCTATGAGGAGACCCTTGGGAATGACCTTCAGAACCCCCTGGCAATCGGTGATCTGCCACCACTGGGGAAGAAAGGGCGAGAGTCGCCCCCCCCCACCACGACCAAGTGACTGTTAGTCGGGGTGAGGTTGCTGCTGCTGAGCAGGGATGAGGATACACTTACCCCACCCCTTCAGACAACTCCACCTGCCTGCATTTCCCTTGCCCTTGAGCTGTGAGGCCTGAGGCACCGAGGGACGAAAGGACCACTTACGCATAGGTTACTGGCCTTTGTCCAGAATTTCGTCAAGCGCAGGGCCAAACATTAAGTCCCCCTTGAAAGGCAGAGAGCAGAGCCTCATTATACAAGTGGCATCACCGCCACACCTCTATCCACAATACCCGTCTGGCAGAGTTTAGACAAGGCGAGGTTCTGGCCGCCAGGCGGACCAATTCAGCTGGGGCATCAGTGAGGAAACAGGACGCCTTCCCAAGCAGAGGAAGGGAAGCGAGGAGCTCCTCTCTAAGGGTGCCCTGAGAAAGATGGGACTCCAAATGGTCCACCCACATCAGCAGGGACCTGGAGACACAAGTGGAGGCGATGTTAGCCTGAATGGCGGAAGAGGACGCCTCACATGAATGCTTCAGAAAAGCTCTCAAGTTTTCGATCCATCTGATCCCTAAGCTGGGAAGTGTCCTCAAAGGGGAGGGCAGTCTTTTTTGCCACACGGACAACCTGCACAGCCACCCTGGGGACATCCCCAGTGAATCTCATTGTCCTCAAGAGGGAAACAACGGCCGGGATCACACCTGGATCTGTTGTCAGGGAATTCCCACTCTTGTGAAATCAAATTCAAGATGGATTAGGAACCCGACAAGTTTGGCCGATTGAAGGCCAACAAACACTTCATCCTGCACTGAAGGAAGGACCTGCTCCACATCCAATTCCATGGTGCTTCTAACGGCCCCAATCAGCAGCGCCATGTCCTCAGAGGGGTAAAGGAAACATCTAAGGTCAGCCTGCTTGGAAGCTGAGACATCATCGGGGCCCTCAGAATCTGAATCCCTGACATCTTCAGAGCCTGAAGGGGCAGCCTGAAGTTTCCGTTTCACAGGAGGGGAAGGACCAGGAAAAGGGGCAGAGACAGGGAGGCAAGGGAAGCCTGAATCTCCTGCTGCACCATGGCACCCAAATCATCCACCAGGCTAGGGTTTCAGCCCGAACTATCTTGTCAGTACAGCCCTGGCAGAGCTTTTCATTCCACCCGGAGGGGAACGTCTTCGAACAGACAGGGCATTTTGCAGACTTCTCAGAACTCTCTTGGGGCCATCCTTAGAGAAGCACCCATCAGCCCTGTCTACTGGGCAGCACAAAGGAACCCCCCTGCACCCTACAGACACACTCTGGCCGGGGGAGCACTGGGCTCTGCAGATGAAGACATGACTACAGAACAAACTACTGCTTACCGGTGTCATATGTCTTCAGGGCAGCCTTACATTCCCAAGGCCTGCCCCCAGTGCTTCAAGGTTCCCTGCCTCCTGCAGCTGGCCCAGGCAGGCCCCAATCACGGCAGCAAGCCCGCACGCTGCCCCACCGGGTCCCGCTGGTCGGAACCCGGCAGCGGTGTGCTCCCGCTGGAGGAGCGCATGACCGGAAGTCTCGCCCCCGGCATCACTTCCGGACCTGCGGGCAGCATGCATCACAGGAGGTGGCTGGCGGCCTCAGCCCTAGGAAGAGGCCACTGGCCAGGGAGCCACCAGCCCGCTTCACCCCAGGAGGGGATCGGGAGGGCCAGGGCCCGGTCCCAGCCACCCCAGCAGCACACCACCGGGGTGAACGGAGAGACGGCCAGAGGAGCAGGGCTCGACCAACACCGCCTGGCAGGCAAAAATCCACAGAAAAAGGTATGTTGCAGCTTGCCGCCGCCACCACAGCATAGGAGAAGAAAAACCATGCCCCATTCGGACAGAAAAGACACTGGCTAGTGGGAGGGGCCTTTGAACTTCTAAGGGTACCTTTACACGCCGCAATTTTTGGCGGCGATAGGATGCAATCTAACGTGCGCGTGCACATTTTTCATGGTTGTCTACGAACGCCAAAGGCGCTTTTGCACGCCGCAATTTCGCCCTCAACCTAAGGCGCTGTGTCGTCCCGGAAGTTCCCACACCAACAGCGGTAAACATCCGGTAGACTCCCAACACCACTTCACACGCCGCAATCCCCAAAGGTAATACTTTATTCTTATGGTTCTTACTGACTTGAGACAGAGACAGGAGGACTCATAGTATTAATACCCATACTTTTACTTTTTGTTAGCATTAATCGCACCTACATTTTGCTGGTATACCACTTGTGAGGAATACTGTGCCATTGACTATAGGAGCAACGCTCTATTAGTAAAGATCCCTTAAAGGTACCGTCACATGAGGCGACGGTGCTGGAGATGTCGGCGGCGACTGGCGGGTGCGCGCACATTTTTGGCGCCCCGCCAGCGTCGCCGTCCATTTACATGGAGCAACACCTCCAGCGCCGCGCTGGCGATCTGACATGCGGCATCGCCGCTGGGGTGTTTCAAAACCCCAGAGGCAATGCAGTACAATGGGAGCCTATGGCTCCCATCGCCTGTCAGGTCACCGGCGGCCGTTTACGTGGGGAGATGTGTGCACATCGCCCCAGATCGGCCGCCTGGTTTCAGAGCACTGCTCTGAAACCAGGCGACCAGTAAATGGCGTTGCCCTCGCCCATTCACATTAGGCGATGCAGGGGCGATAATGGCGCCAATAGGCCACGCCCCTGCATCGTCTAATAAATCGGCGGTACCATCGCCTCGTGTGACGGTACCTTTAGACATAGCCTTTCCCAGGTATATTAAAGTTTACAGTCATTTGATTTTTATTTTATTTTTTTTTCTTCATCTTTTTCATTCATCCGCCGCTTTGTGTCCATCTTCTTTTTCCTTTACCCTTGTATTCTTCATTCCTCAATATAGGGACGAGATATTACACAATATATGTTCCTTAATTATTAATTTGCAGATTCACACTGTAGTCAGTGACCAGCATACTGCAAATTAAACCTCAAGGTAGAGGAAAAACCTTTTATTTATTCTCTGTGAAATCAGATTTCTTTTCATTAGAGGGCTGCCTATATGGCAGGTTATAGTGACATGCTTATTTACAGGTTTTTGCTTTATGTATAAACGTATTATCAATAGTGGATATTGTATTGCTGTTGTATATTAAACAGAATGACGTTGAAAATTCCTGTAATGCGAGTCTAATATACGTCTGTTTATGTTTCATGTAAATATTCTGTTATAAAGCCGTTACACTGAAGAAGGCCCCAACGGGCTGAAAACGTTTTGTATACTGCAATATGAAATGGCTTGAAGTTTTTTTTTTGTGAAAAAACAAGTGTGAACAAGAAAAGTAATAAAAATACATCACCAGCAATACTCCGTTGTTGTATCTCTGAATCAATTTTTCAATTTGGTGGCCAGTAATAATTGATTAATATTTACTATTTTTCTGAGCACCCGGTCTTTTTTATATAGTGAGCCAAGCTTATTTGTATGTGTATAGCTGTTCAAATATGGCGCCCTGTGTAGTGACAGCCAATGGAAACACAATAGCCCCTACCAATCATCGCTGATGGGGCGCGGTCTCCAGCACCCTGTGGCATGCCTACGGGAAATCAATAGGCAACGCAGATTCCATCCCTATTGCCCTTTCACACGCCAAAAGCCGGGAATTCCGCCTTCATCATTGCCTCTGATTTTGGAGCAGTGCTGTGTAATCAGAACCAGGAACAACCTTTTTTTTTTTAATCGCCACCAAATTCCCCAATTACACGCCGCAATTACGAGGCAATTTGCGATGGTGACGGGGCAACAGATTGCAGGTCAGATTTCTCACCACGGTGGCGGCATGTAACCTACATGTGCTTCCTGTCCCAATTAGGGCGTGGAGAGGCAACCTCCTATGCTGTCATGGAAGGTTCCTAGAGAAAGGGACCTTATGTCACTGCCAAGATTCTCCTGGCCCCAGTGCACATGTGCAATTAATAATAGAGCACACTCTGAATCCCTGCCTCCAGGCAATGTCTTGTTCAGCGCTGAAACGAAATGTCATGGTTTCTCCATGTGGGACATGCAGGGAAAGTGAGAAAATGCCATCAGATAACAATATGTGATGGGAAATGTGGACAGAAAGTTCACATTAGGCAGGCAGACTTACACGGGCTTCAGATCTGCCTGCAGCAGTCTTTTCCTACTTGGCTGTACTGACTGAGGGACAGGAAGCTGTATACAGTGTAGTGTTGAGTTGATCTAAATACCCCAGCAGCGAAAGCTACTGCAAGCAGTCCTTAGTGTTTGGGAATAGGGCTCCCACACACTTATCTCGATGCCACTGCCTGCCACCACTTGTGACGAATTTGCCACCGGACCCGGCAGCTCTCTAGCACCCCGCTTATACTCAGGATGGTCAGGGAGCTGACTGAGGTTAAGGGAGGGACTACAGCTGTAGTATCAGAGTACTGGAATATTAAGGCGCCCTCAGTGAGTGTGGTATATGCCTTCCAGTCCAAGGCCAGAAGTACACATAATAACCACCACGCCGTCACTGATGGAGGTCCTGAATAACACCAGCACCAATTGCTGCCACAAGTTTCTCGTTCGATATAAACCCTGTCCATTATCAGAATTATGTCAGGGCCAGAAAACAACCCAGATAGCATATAGTGTTAAATGAGCACACAGAGGCAGAAATTTTGTGATCAAGATAAAAGAGCAATCCAAGATTAAATTATATGTTTAATCGCTGTACGGGCACACCAGATATTTATATACAGATGAGTTATACAGATATTACAGATGTTACTTATGTAAATAAAATAAATGGAATACACAGAGATATACAGACAGATGTAGTTTAGTTACCGGTTTCCTTTCTGCTGGTGACCACACGGAGGCAGTGTCGAGCCACCAGGTTCCCTTGGATATATTCTAGCATGTTATGTAAGAGGCCTCCTCAGAAGTAATACCAAGAGGGAGGGGTCAAGCCCCTGTGTTACACGCTAGGTGGCCACTCCAAGGTTGCTCCGTTCCACCTCTGGGTAGTCTTGGACTCTCCTCCCCTGTATCTTTGCACTAAAATATTATAACGTATGAATGGCCATAGGTCCCCCACCTCAGGCTCCAAGAGGAGCTGTTCTGGTCTCGTTCAATTCTGCAGGTTCTCCTCTACACTTTAAGACTGAACAAGGCTGCTCTAGCTGACCCCAGTTGCCATTCTGCATATCTCAATACCAGCTGCTAGAGGGAAATGGCTATTATGTGGCATGCAGAAGGGCCTCATGAGTCCAGTGATATGCTTGGTACGTTTGTTGGACATTCATATTTTATTTTAATAAACCGGTTCCTCTCCATCTGGTTTAGCTGTCAGGGTTTTGCAGGTTTCCTGTTCATATTTCCTCTGGATCTGGGCTGGATAAAAGCCTTCCTGTCTTGAGTGGCTATTCACAGCAGGCTAATTCCTGACCCCTTTGTCAGGGGACCATTTTGCTAGGTTCACAAAGTTAAGTAACAGACCCTTTTCTCCAGAAAACCAATTAGCCTTCTGGGCATGGGAGATTATTCCTTGGAAAGGGGCAAGAGTGAAAATTTGAACCAAAAAATTACAACTATTGGACTATAGGGGTTTTGGTTTGATTAATATACCAGACTATATCCTTCTTTCCTCACAATCTCTAAAATGCTGCCTCTCAAATTGGTGCACTCAGTGTGAAGGCAGGTTAAACAAGTGGACTGTTTCAGAGATCTTAGAGATGAGATGCCATTATGGCAAAATGTCTATTTTCCCACACTATTGAGCCATCCATCAACGCAATTCTGGGAGATCTCAAAGTGTTTCTCTACTAATTGATCTACTGTATTTTTCGCTTTATAAGACGCACCTGATTATAAGACGCACCCCCAAATTTGGTGAAGGAAGAGAAAAAAATTGTTTTATGTTAAAAGGGGTCGGTCTTTAATGCCAGGGTCCGTCATCCTTTTATATGTATAACCCCCATCCTGGTACATAGTACCCCGTCCTGGATGTGGCTCCCTTGTGCTGGAACCCATGCTCCCCTGTGATGGCACACGTATGCCCACCCTCATCACTTTATATGCCGCCCTGTTGGCGAGCACATAGTAAAATCACAAACTTTTACCTCATCTTCCATCGTTGGCTCC
>JARQOC010000002.1:250706591-250848017 GCA_033576535.1 Allobates femoralis | reverse complement strand
TTTGTAGGGCGGAACCATCCGTGACACCCCCTGCAGAAATTGACGGACCTTCGGGAGGAGCGCCAATCGCCTGTCAAACAGCACTGAAAGTGCTGAGACTTGACCTTTCAAGGAGCCAAGGGATAATCCTAATTCCAAACCCGACTGTAGGAAAGCCAACAACGTCGGGATGGACAAGGGCCACGGAGACCGTCCACCAGAGGCACACCAAGTAAAAAAGATTTTCCACGTCCTGTGGTACATCTTCCTTGAGACTGGCTTCCTAGCCCGATTCATAGTGGCAACCACCGTAGGGGAAAAACCCCTGGATGTCAGCAGCCAGGCCTCAAGAGCCATGCAGTCAATCTGAGGGCCTTGGAATTGAGGTGGAAGAATGGGCCTTGCGCGAGTAAATCTGCGCGGTCTGGAAGAGCCCACCTGTGTCCGCCTGACAGTTGCCACAGGTCCGGATACCAGGACCTCCTGGGCCAATCTGGAGCCACTAGAATGGCGACCCTGCACTCCGACCTGATTTTCCACAGCACCCTGGGAATCAGAGCCAGAGGCGGGAACACATACGGCAGATGAAATCTGGACCAAGTCAGGACCAGAGCATCCGCTCCCAGAGATTGGGGATCCCATGACCTCGCCATGTATTGCGGCACCTAATGATTCAGCCGTGAGGCCATCAGATCCACGTCCGGAGTGCCCCATCTGCTGCAGATGTCCTGGAAGACGTCTGGATGAAGAGACCACTCTCCGGCGTCCATCCCCTGCCGGCTCAGATAGTCGGCCTCCCAGTTTTCGACCCCTGGGATGTGAACTGCGGAGATCAGGCAGTTGTTGTCCTCCGCCCAGGATAGGATGCGGTGGACTTCGGCCAGAGCCTCTGCACTCCTGGTTCCTCCTTGATGATTTATATAAGCGACGGCCGTCGCGTTGTCGGACTGAACCCGAATGGGTTGTCCTGAGAGGAATCTCTGAAACGCCAGGAGTGCCAGATAGACCGCCTTGATCTCCAGCACGTTGATCTGCAACGCCGACTCCGACCGAGTCCAGAGGCCTTGGGCCCTGTGGTGTAAGAACACCGCTCCCCAGCCCTTCAGACTGGCGTCGGTGGTCACCACTAACCATGACGGTTTGATGAAGGACCGGCCCCGAGACAAGTGGTGTGGCTGTAACCACCACTGCAGGGAATCTCTGGTCGGTTGGGAAAGGGTCACCAGCCGATTCAGAGAAATCGACCTTTTGTCCCACCTGCGGAGGATCTCCAGCTGGAGAGGACGGAGGCGAAATTGTGCAAAAGGCACCGCCTCTATTGCTGCCACCATGCGCCCCACCAGCATCATCAACACCCGTAGGGATGATTGTGGTGACAGGAGGACTGCTTGCACTCCTGATTGGATCGCCATCTGTTTGACTCGTGGCAGAGACACCAGGGCTGAGGCTGTGTTGAAGTCCATGCCCAAATATGTCAAAGACTGGGTCGGAACTAGCGTTGACTTCTGAATATTGAGGAGCCAACCGAACTGTTCCAGAGACCGCATGGTCACATCCAGGCTCTCTTGACAAAGGTGTTCTGATGGCGCCCTGACCAGTAGGTCGTCTAAATAGGGAATGACGGCATGTCCCTGCACGTGCAGGAGAGCCATCATAGAGGCCATCACCTTTGTGAACACCCGCGGTGCCAAGGCCAACCCGAACGGCAGCGCCACAAATTGGAAGTGTTCTTCCCCCACTGCGAATCTCAGCCAGCGCTGATGAGCTGGTGCAATGGGCACGTGAAGGTAAGCGTCTCTGATATCTATGGACGCCAGGAAGTCTCCCTGTGATACAGCCGCGATCACGGAGCGCAGTGATTCCATGCGGAACTTCCGAACCAACACGTGATGGTTGAACAACTTCAGGTCCAGCACCGGGCGGAAGGATCCGTCCTTCTTCGGGACGATAAAGAGGTTGGAGTAAAAACCCCTGAACCTCTCTCCGGAAGGCACCGGTATCACCACTCCGTCTCTGCGGAGACCCTCCAACACCAGGTAAAAAGCCTGAGCCTTTTCTGGCGATGGGACCGACCGATGGAATCGGGATATCGGTTTTGACGTCAGCTCTATCCTGTAACCTCGCGAGATCACGTCTCGAACCCACTGATCTTGAACGTGAAGTAGCCATTTGTCCTGAAAGCGAGACAAGCGGCCCCCCACCTGTGGGGAGGTAGGAAGGGAGAGCGAGTCATGCAGAGGCGGGTTTGGGGGTGGCCGCTGCCGCCCCCTCCGGCTTCTTTGGACGACTCTTAGAGCGCCACTGAGAGGCGGGCTTTCCCCCTCGGTCCGTGCGAGCGGACGGTGCTGATGACTGTGAGCTGGAACGAAAGGACCACTGTTTTGGGTTCCTTTTAACGGTATACCGTGGCTTAGGCTTATTCTGCGGTATCTTAGACTCAGCAGAATCCTTTATCAGCTTGTCCAGTTCGATGCCAAAAAGCCTGTCACCAGCGAACGGAAGATTCTGCAAAATCTTCTTGGATGTGGTATCTGAGTCCCAAAGACGCAGCCACAACAATCTGCGGATCGCTATAGCATTGGCCGAAGCCACAGCTGAGCGAGTGGCAGTTTCCAGAGTCGCCGTCCTGGCGTAGTCCGCATAGGCCCTTGCCCTCTCGGTAAGTGCCAGGACCTCTGGACTGGATCTTGCCAGGTCAGAGATACCATCCAAGCACGTAGTAATCGCTTGCAAGGTCCAGACCGTGGCAAAATTAGGGGCAAAGGAAGACCCCACAGCCTCATAGGAAGACTTGGCGAGTTGCTCAACCTGTCTATCCGTCGCATCCTTCAGCGAGGAGCTGTCACGAGGCAGAGAAAAGGGAGCGTGCAGCAATCCTGGTCATGGAAGCGTCCACCTTCGGGGACTGCGACCACTCCTGAAGCACCTCCTGGGGGAAGGGGAAGCGATTGTCCTTGGGTTTACGGACATAACGCCGCCCAGGATGTAACCTGGGGGCTCTAACCACCCTTCCAAAATTCGTGTGGTCCATGAAGGAGCCACTTGGTCTAGCCTCTGGCCGCAGCCATTGATAGACCTCCTTCGGGTGCACCGTCACCTCCTCAGGGGGTGTCACGAGACGTAAAGTCTCGTTGATAGAGGACACCAGATCCTCCACCCCGTCTGGTGGTTCAGATACAGACACAGACCCGAAATTTGAACCCCCATCATCGTCCTCACCATCAGAGGAACGCTCCTCCTCAGAGAGAGCCTGGAGCTCGGGTGACTCCTCACGACGAGCCCGCTTAAGGGGTCTCACAGCAGAAGAGGGAGACACCCGGGGGTAACTGGACGGAGTAGCTGGGCTATCCAGCCTCCTATTAAGTGCCTCCAGGGATTGCGACATGGAGGACAGCTGGGACAACAGAGATTCATTGATCTTATTCTGAGTCTCCCATGGTCCTGAGATCACCTGAACCTCAGGGTATAGCACCGGAGCTGCTGACTCAGCAGTGTCAGTCCGGGCCTCTGGGCGTCCGCAGTTATTGCAGGACCCCTCCACCAGTGTTCCATTGCATGTAGCACAGGTAATGGTGGTCTCTGCCGCCCTAGCAGCACGCTTCCTAGCTGAGGACATCGCCACAGTAGGGGAAAATAAGCCAAATTGCAGACAAAAAACCGGGAGTCCCGGTGGCTTACCGACCGCAGTAAAGCGGTATGAGGAAGCGGTGTGTGTGTGTGACCTCCGTGACGGTTTCCGGTCTCCCCTGGAGTGCAGGCGCACGCTGCATACAGATCCCAGCCGGGAAGTGAGGGTAAAGATGGCCGCCGACAGTGAAACTGTGGGCGGCGCCGAAAACATGCGGGAAACACACACACACACACCCATCGATGACGTCACCGCACGGGCTGCTTCCCATCCTCCAAGCAGCCTCAGCATGAAGGTGCCGGAGCCCGCAGCGCGGGAATAGTGTAAAATACTATACACAGACTGCATGCACAAACAAACATCCGCAGCCTACAGCCTCAGCCCCTGCGACACACAGGGCGGTCAGCCAGGGTGACCCCAGCACAGAGTACACCCGCAGATCCGCGGACCCGAGGGTAACGCGCGGTCTGAGTGTCAGGCCACATAAAGTGACAGACACTACCCCCAGGCACACAGGAGACACCGAGTGCCTCAGTGCCGGTCCGGTCTGTAAGCACCATTTAGGGAGGCCTCGGACGGGGGTTCAGCACCAGTCCGGAGTGTAAGCACCATTTAGGGAGGCCTCGGACTGGGCTGGCTCCAGTCCGGTCTGTAAGCACCATTTAGGGAGGCCTCGGACGGAGCGGAGCTGTGCAAGGCTCCCATCTCCCACTCTCCAGAGCCCCCCGGAGAGGGATGGAGAGGAGCGCGACAGCGTACCCGGAGGACACAAAGTGTCCAGGCCCAAGGCCCTCCGGTACCTCCACCTGCGTGTTCCACAAGGGTGAGCGGGGAGGCTGTCGCAGGTCCCGACCGGAACCATTTTACCTTGTCTTCAGACGCCATCACGTAAGCTGTGAGAATGCAGTGAAGTGCAAGCAAAGCGTGATCCTCCGAGCACACTAAGTTTAAAACTGAGGATGTTCCCTGCGGTAGGGGTTTATAAGCGGAGGAGGCGGTGTCTACAAACTTGTAGTACCTAGTGTGACCTCCGGAGGGCAGTGCCCTAAACCCCATTGTCTGGGTCTCCCATTATGATGACCAGAAAATCACAAACTCTTTTACCTCATCTTCCTTCGTTGGCTCCATTGCTCCCAGCTCCTTGGTCTCTTCTTGTGTGTGCCGGCATCCAATCGCGTGATCGCCACGGCACAGCGATGACATCACTGTGCGCCCCAGTCACATGATCGGATTGAGCAGACAGAAAGAGACACCGAGGAGCAGGGGTGACGGATGCCAGCGACGGAAGGGGAGTTAAAAGTTTGTTATTTTACCATGTGCATGCCAGCGGGAAGGGGGGGTGGGGGTGGGGGCATATAAAGTCACAAAGGGAAAACATATCTGGGATTGAGGGGTGGCTGCAGGCATAGGTAATATGTGCCGCTCCCCTGTCCACATCTCAGCGCAACCTCAGCACCGAGGTGGACAGTGGAATGCAGTGCATATCACGAGGCTGATGAGCGGGAGCATGTGACCTCACGCTGCCTCCACAGCCAGCCCGCTCCAGCGTGAACCAACCCTTCCATGTAGATTTGGATTATAAAACGCACCCTCCCCCCCCCCCTTTTTCCCACAAAATTTGGGGGAACAAAAGTGTGTTTTATAATCCGAAAAAATTCGGTATACGTAGTGTATATTCTAATGTCCTTTGAGCAGATGAGAATCAAAAACAATATACAGATATTCCATTTCTTTCTATACCTTTAACTTTGAACTGCAGTTTAATCTCACGTGCAGAAAGTAGGAGCTACTGAGAGGATATTGCCTTTCAACCGCATAGGCATTCTTAAATCACAGGGCCCTTATATCCGTTATATACACATTTATGTTATCGAAGGGAGGTGAAGGTAACAGGGATAAGATCTCCGAAATCATTACCAGCATATCTGCAATGCTTTGGAAACAGATTTGGGCTCCATTTGCACTTGAACAATGGGCAAAAATATGTGCTTCTGCCATAGAATCCATGAGAAGATACAACTTTCAATATATTTCATAACTATAATGTGTGAACTAATCCAACTATAGCTGTATAATCCTACAGTTCATTGCATCCTCATGTTATTTGCTTTTAAAAAAATTATCAATTGTCTTCAGTGATTTTAAAAAGGTTTTATTATTAGCTGGGCAAGGTACACAGTACTTACAAATACAGCTAATTAAAAAAAAGGAAACAAAGAAAAGACCATCTGAAAAAAATATCATATAAAATAACAAGAAGATATGTACAAATATTTTGTTAAGTAACAAATTCATAATTTATGTCTGCTCTGATTCTCCAGACATGTCCAATGTCAGAAATATAACATCCCTTCATGCAAATTTTATAGTGACATCTTCACACAAAAAAAAACCTGCTGGGTTGGACATGAGTCCCAGGTTTTGTTTGCAAAACAGCAAGTTCATCTTGTTATATTTCATCAAAACTGGTAACATTACTACTCTATTTGAGGGCTTTACGATAAAACATGCAGAAAGTTATACAAAGGTGATCAATGTGGACAGGAGCCTAAACTGGCAAAAGATTATCAATAGTGAACATCTGCAATTTCTGGGGCTAATAGAAGCACTTTTTAACAAAGTTGTAGATATAGATAGATCCCCTAATGGATTAAATTCAGAAAAATTGTCAAAACAAGCAGAGTCCTCAGATTCCACTCTTAACTATTTCTCTAGTCACTGGCTAATATGGAACAAAGATATATTTTTCCTGTGACAAATTCAGAACATTTTTACTTACATATTTTTACAGTGGTTAAAACAAAAGAAATGATATTGGGAACAATACATGAGTAAAAAGGTTACCATATGCAGTGCCGGCAAATTTAGAAGTGCTAAAAGTGGACAGGGTAAAAGCATTGCCAATATAGACTCCAAGGGTTTGCTGTTTTTAACAAGGTCCTTGTAATGCCTTAGTTCAAACCCATCCTCCCTTAAAAAAGCCAGCCCTGCACTAATGAGAACAGAAGCTCATCTTAGGGCTCGACCAGTCCAAGAAGCTTGTAATTGTAGCCATTGGGCCGCCATCACTTTGCCAGCAGCAGATCTGATGCTGGCAAGTGACGGACGTAGTCTTTTATCCAATGTGATCTTTTCATATCAGCTTAATTTTAGGTTTATCTTTTATTTTTTGCATTTTTAAATGAAGAAATGTGTTTCAAAACTTATATTATGCTATAGTAGAACGTTGTTTCAGACAGTTTTGTAGGCAAAAGTAGGAACGCCTTGTGGTAAACCATATATCAGTTAACTAATTGATTAAAAAAAAATAGTTTATAAAAAAAAAAAAAGAGAAAGTGAATTATTAAAAAAACGCTCATAGGAAAATTATGTAACTGTATAATAAAAACTAATTTTCATATCATTAGGTAATAGCTTTACAAACACATTTCCTTTTTGACAGCAAATCTAAAGTCCACTTAAGTATATACAGTGCTTGTCGTAAAGCAGAAATGGAGAGTATACTAAACAAATAGGAGATAAGGGATTTTTAAGGAATTCATGAATTGGGAAACTTTATTCTTAAAGGGAAGAGATCATCAGAAAGTGGCCTATTGTTTATCATGGTAAAAGTGCATTTACTGGATACCTCTAGGGAAGAAACCTGCATACTGGTTCTGCAATCCACATTTGAGGTTTCGGTGTAATAAGCTTTTGGTGTATTGGGGTGAAACTGTGGTACAGGACTGTGGGTAGGGTCTTCGGCTCTGACAACAACCCTCCGCCTGCCTCTGATGTCTGTGTGTGCTTCCCTTTGAAAAGTTAGTGCATGAGCCACCCCACCGAGGACAACACTTGTGGTGGACTTCAGTAGAACGGTGCTGGTGGACGAGCCGGTTTAGGTCTTGACTAGTGATGGGTGAATGATGAGTGAATCCTAAAATATTCGGGCTCAGGTTATTCACACTGAATACCATGAACTATTCCAGAATTTGTCACGAATAATGAACCTGATACAAGTCATTTGGGAGTATTTTCCTGGGAAATCTTAGCATACCCAAACATCAAGTATGGATTAAAATAACAAGCAGTGTGTGATTTTCTTCCCTAATGCTATCGATTGAAACTGTATAACAGTGCGATTATGGCCAGGACTTTACTTTAACAATGTAAACTGTAAGAACAGGGTTTTCTTTAAAATGTATTGATTGATTTTTTTCCCATATCACAATCAGTATTAAAAATAAAAACCCTGTAAATTTCACACCGACTACTGGGGCTTTTTTTTTTTTTGTTTTTACACTTGGGTTTTTTTCACACTACGTAAAAAAATAGTACTGTGTTTTTCACAAAGGGATTATTAAATAAATTACAAAGCTTCTCCTATATTTTGCTATGTTAAACACATATAGCACATAATGAATGGCCCACTGATGCCCTCCGTGCACTGTACAGGTTTTTCCCGGATCCAGACTTATATTGGCCCTTGTCATCCACGCAGCTGGCAAAAAAACAGACATGTGAATAGCACCATTGGTTATAATAAGTATGTGCGGTATCCGTGAAAAAAAAAACAAATACCTAACTACGTACCATATGGACGCCTGAATTTATGTCAGTAAATACACAATCAGATAGCCACAAAGAACAGACTAGGGCACTGTTTTTGTACTTGGCATCTAACATGGCTTTACATAGGTCAATGTGACTCTTGTAGCAGCAGAATTAGGTGTATGATATCACCTTTTCAATAACTATTGTGATATGGAAAAAAAATTGCCAAAATACTAAAAATAAAACATGCAAAAAACAGATTTACAGGGCAAGCAGTTCTCAAAAATTGAAATAAAATAACCCCCCCCAAATCACAGAACTCAAACAGCAGCTCATCCTAGTCACAGTCAAAAGAAACAGCTCCCCAGACAGATATCATAACTGATGGGGGCAGTATCCTACACACACATACCTCCATTAGCCAAGAAAAGTGTGACTGGAGAATAAATCTCCTCCTCTTGGCTGACTGAGCACAAAGGATTTTTACTCCAGCCTCAGACCTCCATGTTCAGTCAGTTGAATATAAGATTTTATCAGTTTCATTTCAGGTCTCATTAGCTGTGTTTCTTTGGACTGCAGCCCATCCTGATATATAAGCAAGATAGGCAGCAATTTGACTTATGTACCAGGAGTAATTTTAAGAACCCACTAATATAGGTCATTTTCTAATGATGGCTTCCCTTTATAAGGTGGTTTTCATCTGTAAGTAGTTTATGTTGATCTGTTTCCTCTACCAACATGTTTCTTCCTTTGTTTACAGGCTGCAGTGGTGACGACCACTGCAGCCTGTCCACACAAACAGGAGCATCGGCAAAGAAGGGTTGCCGGGGTGCAGAAAGGTGCAAAAGAGCTCCCTTTATTATTTGAAACTTTGATGAAGCACATTGGCACATGATAGTTATACAAGAAGCCCATTAAATGAGGGGAACAGTGCCATCTTGTAAAATCTATGCCGAGGAAGGTTATAAATCTGACAAAGAGTGAAAGTGCTAACATCACGTCGTTTTAGCTTCATCTCTGCTGCATTTAGGATGCTGCCAGAATGGTTGCATCATCTATGTAAACTTCTCTTCCCTGAGATGAATCCTGCAAAAAAGGAAAAATGAGAGAAGAAAATCTAAAACCAACCAAATGAAAAAAAAAACAAAAAACAAAAAACTTGTTTTAAAAATGTTTTTACCGTTGTATCGGCTCCATCTTTTAGTTACTGAAACTCCACATCCTGAATCGTAAGAAAAAAATATATATATTTACAAAGGGATACAGTATTTATTTTGGTTTCTGAAATGCAAATTATATAAATTATTTGTGCCTTCAGAATATGCAATTTCCTAAATATCCACATAGGAAATTGCAAAGGTTTTGAAAAGGCTCTGGATCAAGTATTCTGTACAAGGTTTAATGAGGTCACAAATCAATGTACATCTAAGCTAACCTCGTTCTGGCTCTCATAGACTTGGATTAAGAGCTTGTTGTGAAGACACAGCTTGTCTCAGTGCATGTTCTATGGGCCACTTCACACACACAGATATCTGTGCAGATATTGTTCACAGATCTCTGGTTGCAGTGAAATCATGGACACATTCTTCCATTTTGTGGCTGTGTACAAATGGAACAATGTGTCCATGATTTCACTGCAACCAGAGATCTGTGAACAATATCTGCACAATTATCTGTGTGTGTGACGTGGCCCTAAGGTTAATTTTCTTAATTGGCCAGATGTATTGACCTTTTGCTTGTTATTTTTCTCTACATATGATGTGTACTGAGCTATGGAGGTTCTCCCAATTGTTTTTGTGTAAGCCATTATGAGTTATAGAGATATGTACTAATTCTAGGTACGGGCTGGAGGTCATTATCTGGATATACCAGAAGTGAAGTCTCTTCCCCTTGACTTAATGTAATGTGGTATGGGCTAGGGATGATCTATTATGAAAAACAAGCCCAGCATCATCCTAATGGTGGACCTACCGTTCTTGGGAGACCCCTGTGGCACTTCAGGCTTGTTACTTAGTAGTACAAGCAGTGACTTAGAGCCCTCTAACAACGATCTCTTTCTCTAGTTATTTGTTGCCTAGTGACGTTGGCCGCGTCCCTCTGACATGCGCTGTGTGCGCGGCGTGCGGGGGCGGCGCCTGGTTGCCGGGGTGACGGCTGGGATGACGTTTGTCCTCCTGGCCGTCACTTCCGGTGCGCGGGCGCCGTGCTTGCTTGCTGACGCCCACATCATGGCGGAGGAACGCTGCATATGCAGCGAGCACACAGGTGTGGGGGTTTTGTCATTTGCAGGTGGATATTTAAGGGGGTAGTTGTCCCGTTCTAGCCACGCCTCCTGACGAAGCCGCGATATTTGCGGCGAAACGCGTAGAGGACATACAGGGACCGTTCTGGTGCGTTCTCCCCCCCGGCTCCCGGTCAGACATGGCACAGGGTATGTATATATATGATATCGGGTACATGACATCGTGTTTTTGACCACATGCTTGCTACCCTGTGACTCAGAGATGTTTGTGTACTGACTGTGGGTGCACTAGGGGGTTGAGGGGTAACCTACATTACTCTTTGGGTGAGGGATTGATACAATTGCAGGGACCTCTCTTTGACCAGATTCTGGTAATGATATACTTGGTAGTCATTGCTGGGAGTTGAGGTACTCCTGAGTATACTTGTTGATCTAATTGATCCATGTAATGCTCCTTTATTTATCTCTCCCTTTAGTATGAAAGTACTGTGTATTGACAGTCCATCTGTCATATATTAGGTTTTTGTAGCACCTTTGATTGGCCCCTGCTCTTTTGACCTACATCTGCTCCTCAGTTGTGGGTTTCCATGGCTGGGATTTGAATGTCACTGTTGGTGTATACTGTGTATGTAATTTGATCTTTACTTCTTTTTTATACATATTAACTGTGCTTCTTTAATAAATTTGCATATTAAAATATATACTGGATTCTGTTTGGCTCACTATATTGCATTACCTGTTAATAGGGGTGGTGCTCTGTGTGGGCAAGTTTAGGTTTATTATTATGGTTATCCAGTAGGACTCGCAGTCCAATTTTTTAGGATATAATCTTGTGCATTCTGTTCCATTGTTTCCCTGATAGGGTACATGGATTATAAAAAGCGTGAAAGAACCTGGGTCACTCAATTGGGCTCAGTATTTGGTGACAGGCAGACAACTGGCCCTGAGGAGCAGGATACTGCCGACTTGAAACAGAAAATTCAGAATCTACTAAAAAAACGTGTTCGCCTATGGTGGAACAAGGCCGCATTGGAAAATTATCTGCAGAAATCCATCATCCCTAGGGGTCTTAGGGTGCAACTATTCCCGACAATTAATTCCCAGGATACCACGTTTGTGAGTCGCTGGGAGGAGGCACTCACTAAATGCTCCACAACATTGTTAGAACTTCTTGTGGGTCAGGATAAGAAAGCCCTTGAGGCCCTAGACGTGGAAATAGAGGGTGTGAGGAATCAGCTCCAGGTTAAACTTACAGAGGACCATCTGAAGGAATTTGATACTGAACTTGATGACACGTTGAATAGGTGGGATAATAATATCCAATCCGGTAAGGCCAAAAAATTTAAAAGGGACCTGTCCGACTATCAGCATCAACGTGTATATCGGTGGCAACCTGGTAATAAGGTAGTGGCACGATCTGTCTCAGTTACTAGCTTCTCCTCAGCCTCCGAAGGGGAATGTGTCGATTTTTTAGGCAATCGGGGGGCACCCATGCAGGTGTCGGGTATGGACTCCGTCAGAACAGAACTAAGGGCCCAAGGAAAGGACCCCCCGCAAAGATACAATACTCGAAGGAGATATCAGAGAAAGAGAAACTAAAGGTAATCAACTTATCCGAACATACTTTGACTGAATCACAGATTTCTGTCCTGTCTAGAGGACTTTCATTTGCACCGACAGAGGATTATGATCATTTCACATTAGTGAAAGACCTTGAACTCTTCGGACGCAAATTGATGTACAAAAAGATATTTAAATCTGATTCGGCCGTTACTGATGTGGTAGATGAAGCAGAGGTGCTGAACGATTTGGATGCTCTAGCTGATGAACACA
Organism: Allobates femoralis; assembly: GCA_033576535.1. NCBI lineage: Eukaryota > Metazoa > Chordata > Amphibia > Anura > Aromobatidae > Allobates > Allobates femoralis. The sequence continues at coordinate 250,835,802 of JARQOC010000002.1, read as the reverse complement.
TAGATCATACTAAATGTAGTATACCTGTACATCTACACCGTCGCAGGAGACATTTCCCGCCCTTGTCTAGCTGCCCACAAATTGGAATATTTTTACAGTTGGTGAAAAACGATCTAATGAAAGTCAGTACTCCGACTGATGTACAGAATCTGACATTACATCAGAGATAAGCTCTGACATCTCTCAAGAATTTGAGGGATGTCATCATAAAGCCAGCAGACAAGGGCGGGAATGTCGTAGTGTGGCCGGTGTCGATGTACGAAAAGGAGGCTCTTAGACAATTAAACTCGATATGTTATAGACGCCTACCTTCCAGTCCTCTTGTAAAATTCAAAGAGGAACTGTGTTCGCTGCTGGATGATGGGGCAGAATCTCATGCTATAACACCTGTGATGAGAGATTCCCTTCTCCCGGAACATCCAGTTGTGGCAACCTTCTACTTGTTACCTAAAGTTCACAAGGACCCCCGGGTCCCACCGGGACGCCCTATCGTGTCGGGGATCGGGGGTCTTTGTGAACCAATCTGCCAATTCGTTGATCATTTCCTTAAACCCTGTGTAAAAACCTTGCCTTCCTACGCACAAGATTCTACCGATGTGCTTAGGAGACTAGAGGGAATCATCCTTGAGGAGGACATGTGGTTGGTCAGCTGTGACGTGGAGTCCCTGTATACTTCCATTCGCCATGACCAGGGGATTCATGCTGTAGAATATTTTCTCAGCATGTCGAATATAGAGGGGACTCTGAGGAGATTCGTAGTGGAGCTCTTGCGATTTCTTCTGAGTCACAATTTCTTTCTCTTCAAGGACCGTACCTACCTACAGCTCCAGGGAACAGCTATGGGGGCGGCTTGTGCCCCCTCATATGCTAATCTGTTCCTGGGGCTGTGGGAGAGGGATACGGTCCTTGAAACCCCTGGTCATGAGCACATTATTAGCTGGATAAGGTTTATTGATGACATTCTCTTTATCTGGCAGGGCTCCACGTCACAGCTGGAGACCTTTTTGGAGTCTCTGAACCAAAATGAACTCAACATTAAATTAACCTGGAAGTATAGTAGATCTCATATTGACTTTCTCGATTTGGCAATTATTAGATCTCCCGAAGGTGTTCTCAATACAGACATTTTTCGGAAAGAGACAGCGACCAATTCCCTTCTTCATTTTTCATCGGCCCATCCTGGACCGTTGAAAAAGTCAATTCCCTATGGGCAATTTCTTAGGGCACGTAGAATCTGCTCTGACAATGAGACATTTGAAAAACAGTCGTTGATTTTGAAGAAGAACTTTAGTCAGAGAGGATACCCACGTGATACCATCCAGAGTGGTTATCGGAGAGCTGCTAAGCAGGAGAGGACCAACTTACTAAGAGAGAGTTGTCAGCGCAAGGAGAATAAAGAAGGGACAGTAAGATTCATCACAACCTTCAATAATAAATGGAGAGCCATAAGGGACTCATTTAAGAAACATTGGGGAGTCCTCTTATCGGACAAAGATCTGTTCAATTCTATCTCTGAATATCCCTCTATCACTTGGCGTCGCTCTCGTAATTTGAGGGATCTACTGACTAGGAGCCATTATGTGGTGCCCCGGAGTCAGTACATCTTTAATAGTAAGGGCCCTCCGTGGGGTTCGTTTCCCTGTGGGAATTGCTCAGTTTGCGGGTTCGTACCTAGGGTGTCTGACTTCAGTGACTCGAGTGGTGTAAAGAACTACAAGATTGTACACCACATTACTTGTAACACGGAGGCAGTGGTATATTATGCCACGTGCCCGTGTGGACTTATTTACATTGGGATGACCACTAGAGCATTGAAGGTTACAATCCAGGAGCACCTGAGGGATATCAGGGGAGCCTCCAAGGCAATAGAACAAATGCAAATTGAGAAATTGAAGGCTATTCCTAAACACTTTCTTCAATATCACAACTCTAATCCAAAGGGATTAATATTCAGGGGAATAGATAGGCTATATCTGGGAGCCCGAGGTGGTGATGTGATGAGGGCCTTGTTGCGTAAAGAGACCAGGTGGATTTCCACTCTCGACACTGTGGCCCCACTTGGTCTCAATGAGATGATCAGTTTCAGTTCGTTTTTGTAGGTCATATGGTTAGGTTATGTTTTTAGTGGTTTCGGGTTTGTGTTCACTTTTTATTCTTGATTTTAATTTTACTTTTACTGTCCCCAGATAATTATCCATAAGCTATTTCTATACTGTTGGACCCTGTGGCACCTGAATTGGCGATGTCTTGGACTATGATGAGATCTATGAAGGATAAAGAAGCATGTGTATAACTTGAGAAGCAAGAATGCTGGCAACTGCATTGAACCATATGATCTATGTGGACTATTTTTTCTCTACATATGATGTGTACTGAGCTATGGAGGTTCTCCCAATTGTTTTTGTGTAAGCCATTATGAGTTATAGAGATATGTACTAATTCTAGGTACGGGCTGGAGGTCATTATCTGGATATACCAGAAGTGAAGTCTCTTCCCCTTGACTTAATGTAATGTGGTATGGGCTAGGGATGATCTATTATGAAAAAACAAGCCCAGCATCATCCTAATGGTGGACCTACCGTTCTTGGGAGACCCCTGTGGCACTTCAGGCTTGTTACTTAGTAGTACAAGCAGTGACTTAGAGCCCTCTAACAACGATCTCTTTCTCTAGTTATTTGTTGCCTAGTGACGCTGGCCGCGTCCCTCTGACATGCGCTGTGTGCGCGGCGTGCGGGGGCGGCGCCTGGTTGCCGGGGTGACGGCTGGGATGACGTTTGTCCTCCTGGCCGTCACTTCCGATGCGCGGGCGCCGTGCTTGCTTGCTGACGCCCACATCATGGCGGAGGAACGCTGCATATGCAGCGAGCACACAGGTGTGGGGGTTTTGTCATTTGCAGGTGGATATTTAAGGGGGTAGTTGTCCCGTTCTAGCCACGCCTCCTGACGAAGCCGCGATATTTGCGGCGAAACGCGTAGAGGACATACAGGGACCGTTCTGGTGCGTTCTCCCCCCGGCTCCCGGTCAGACATGGCACAGGGTATGTATATATATGATATCGGGTACATGACATCGTGTTTTTGACCACATGCTTGCTACCCTGTGACTCAGAGATGTTTGTGTACTGACTGTGGGTGCACTAGGGGGTTGAGGGGTAACCTACATTACTCTTTGGGTGAGGGATTGATACAATTGTAGGGACCTCTCTTTGACCAGATTCTGGTAATGATATACTTGGTAGTCATTGCTGGGAGTTGAGGTACTCCTGAGTATACTTGTTGATCTAATTGATCCATGTAATGCTCCTTTATTTATCTCTCCCTTTAGTATGAAAGTACTGTGTATTGACAGTCCATCTGTCATATATTAGGTTTTTGTAGCACCTTTGATTGGCCCCTGCTCTTTTGACCTACATCTGCTCCTCAGTTGTGGGTTTCCATGGCTGGGTTTTGAATGTCACTGTTGGTGTATACTGTGTATGTAATTTGATCTTTACTTCTTTTTTATACATATTAACTGTGCTTCTTTAATAAATTTGCATATTAAAATATATACTGGATTCTGTTTGGCTCACTATATTGCATTACCTGTTAATAGGGGTGGTGCTCTGTGTGGGCAAGTTTAGGTTTATTGTTATTACATGTTTGCTAAGGCCGGCTTCAGACTGCGTCTGAGATCCGATCCGTAGCTGTCCGCTTGAGGCAGACAGCCGCGGACCGGATCAGCACACAGGACCGGGGGGCTATTGTGCCCTCCGATCCTGTGTGCAGCGCACGCAGCTGCAGCCGCTGACAGGTCAGGACCGTGGCGCCCGCGGTCCTCACCTATCAGCAGCAGGAACTGCGTGCGGCTGCACACAGGATCGTAGGGCATAATAGCCCCCCAGTCCTGTGTGCTGATCCGGTCCGCGGCTGTCTGCTTCAAGCGGACAGCTACGGATCGGATCTAAAATGCAGTCTGAAGCCAGCCTAAGTCATTGTTTCTGCCAGACTGTGCAGAGACTTTATTGTTTGGAGGTTGTGTATTGCTAATTCAATGTAAATTACCTGACCCCCTTAAACCCTTAAGTATGCAAGTCTTCCATTGTTATGAGGATGTGTATTGCTAAATTAATCACCTCACATCCTCTGTCAGAGAATCAGTAATCATTCAGAGGAGAATTATGCAGATATCGGATTGAAATTATTATTATTATTTATTTATAGAGCACCATTCATTCCATGGTGATGTACATGAGAAAGGGATACATACAGTTAAAAATACAATGAACAAAGTAACAGACTGATACAGAGGGGAGAGAGGACCCTGCCCTTGTGGGCTTACATTCTACAGGGCAATGGGAGGGGACAGTAGGTTGGGTCTGCATGTTCTAAGGTTAATTGAAATGACAATCAATAAGATCCCAGCCTTATTCCACCAATCCTGAAGTCCCAAAATGTCCTCAAATCAGTGTTCGGGGTATATAAGGGAGGCCTGTTTAATTCACCAGGAGTTGACATGCTAGATAGCTTAATCTAGGGTCTGCGGATCCGGTTGGAAGGCCATAATCCCAGTCTAAACACTCAAACGCCGACTAGGGGGATCTCAGGACCAACCTCTAGGATTCGGCTGAAAAATCAGTGACTATTTAAGGAAGATACCCAGGTTTTGACAGTTTGGTCACCTGTCTACAGACAATGCTATGTTCGGTTAGCTTCCTACACTTGCCACTATCTCCTTTCCTGGTGGGTGCCCGCCGAAAGCTTGGTGCTGCTGGATTGGAGTAAGTGGCACTGTAAGCCCCGAGGTACGAACATCCTAATCCCTAGTGAGCCAGCGGAAGGGTGAGACTCTGTTGCCTGTTACAATTTATGTTTTTCTTGGTTAGGTGTTATATGCCTTTTACAGCTAGAGATCCAATAAAGTCTTACTATTGTGGCTCCCCCACCCTGTGTTGTCTGAGTAGTGTTCTGCCCATGTGTAAGGAGTTTGGGCATTCAGCTGGGATGAGCCCTGGTTCATGCGGTCTTTCTAAAGGCGGCTGGGCCAGCAGACGAGAGCACCCACTAACCCCCCATATCTCCACACTTGTGACGTTACTTCTAACAAGTCAGAAGTTAAGATCACGAGATGGTGCCATGGAACAGTAGCAAAGCTGAAAAAAGGTGAAGATGCTGGAGGGTAAGTATGTGGCACAAATTTATCACACAAAGTAAGTCAACTAAGAGGTGTCGTAAACTTAAACTAGATAGTCTTAAAATTAGGATTGATCAAACAACATAAACCACTGCTATATTCGGGGCATTTTAACCTCTTCATGACTGGCCAGTAGTAATGAGCAAGTGTATTAGCTACTATTCACACGAATAGTACGGTATTCACGATACTCGTTGAGTATCGCTGTTGCTCGTGAATGATGTTTAGATCCTGAACAATCATTGTACTGAAGGGGGCCGGCAATATATGTCAAAGTGAGCTGGAACCTCAGTGAGAGCAGATTGGATGTTAGGCTCTCTGGGGGGCAGTGCAAGGTGTTTTATGCAGTAGAAATGTAAAAAAAAGCTCACCCTCCTGCCCTGTCCCGGAAAGACTCGTTTTATGGCCGGATGCGTGTGGGTGGAGGCTATCACAAATTGACTAACATTAGACTCAATATTCGGACGAATATGCAAGTATTAAATGAACCTGTCATCGAGATAAAGCCTCTCAGGCTATCACTACCTGTCCCTGCACCTTCCGATTACTACTCTAACTATCCCTTTCTGTGCTAAATGTGTGTTGTGAGTGTTTAATAAAATGTATTTATAACTTACTGGGGTGTATGTTAATGAACCAGGGGGGCTATCGTTGCTAGCCCCCTTGGGCGTCCTCTTTTGTCCCTCTCGCCGCCTCCAGCATTCTTTATCACGCCCCGATAGGTGTGATATTGAAATCAAATTGTGCGCCCCCCAGCCTGGCTCACTCCGCTCTGCAGCCTTCCTGTGGTATGATGCCAAACGCGTCATTTCCGGAACTTCCCATACTAGCCATAGAAACCCGATGCTTACCTTAGCAACACACAGCACTGCTAAGCGGGGCCCATAGAAACCTGATGTTCACCTTTGCAGAGCTGCTAAGGTAAATATCAGGTTTCTATGGGGCCCTGCATAGCAGCGCACAGCGCTACTAAGGTAAACATCGTGTTTCTATGGGCCCCGCTTAGCAGCACATGCGTTGCACAGTTAACTGTGCGTTGCTAAGTTAAACATTGGGTTTCTATGGGGCCCCGAAGTTCCGGAAATTACGTGTTTGGTGTCATACCACAGGAAGGCTGCTCAGTAGAGCGGAGAGAGCCAGGCTGGGGGGTGAGCAATTTGATTTCAATATCACGCCCATCGGGGCATGATAAGGAATGCTGGAGGCGGTAAGAGGGACAAAAGAGGATGCCTAGGGAATTAGCAACGGTAGCCCACCCTCACCCCCCCCCCCCCCCCCCGGTTCATTACCATATGCCCCTGTACGTTATGAATACATTATATTGAACACAACACACATTTAGCACAGAAAGGGATAGTAAGAGTAGTAATAGGAAGGTGCAAAGACAGGTAGTGATAGCCTGGGGGGGTTTATCTAGGTGAAAAATTCCCTTTAAAAAGTACTCATTACGAGTATGGAGAGAGTGAACATTACGCCATTTGCTAATCACTACTGGCCAGGTTGTTTTTTTTGTTGTTATTTATTTTCCCTTTACTTTGCAGTCATTATAATATACCATGACAGATTTCCTTTAAAGGATTATCTATCGTTATCAAAGAGATTTTCCAGCTTGGGTCTCCCTCTGTTAGCCAAAATGGAGCATAAAAAAGGATTTTTTCTTTTATTTTAAACATCCAAATTGCAATTATATCTATTTACAGCGTCTACCTGCAAGTGATGCCCCTCTTTTTCCTTTGGAGAAAAGAAGCGTCCTCCATCTCCTCTCTTTCTGGCCATAGCATGACGATGACGTGATTCATGCAAATATTTCTAGGATAATAAAAATAAAACATGGTGAAATATGTATTGAACAGGTCACCAATTTCCTAAGTAAATATATTTCTAAAGGTGCTATTGACATAAAATTTCTCACCGATGTCCGTAAAAATCCATCCAATCCAGACAGACAAAGGAATTAAACTATGTATGCCCATTAAGTAAGAAATGACACAGGAAAAAACTATTGAACATATGAAGAAAGGTGCAAAAAGCCATGGAAAGTCATGACACCAGCTGAAATCTAACAGTAAAAAGAGAGCAAGTCAGACATGGGTGTATGGAGTGGGCTCAGAAAATGAGCTCAAGCAGTCACATCACTACGTCGACCGAAAAATGAAAGCAATGCAGGGGGTTTTCCCCCAAAACAGTGCCATTCTACTGAAGTCTGCAACCAGACCAATCTGCGCAAATGCTGGCCTACGGATGGTGCCAGCGCAGATATTTAAAGGGAACCTGACCCCACAAACTGACCCCCCCACATCTTTAGACCTGTCCCTGCACCCCCTCTTATCATTTCTAGCCATCCCTTTTGCAGAAAAAAAATCGATTTTGTAAAGTAGAGAAAAGTTCATATTCACTTCCGTCCTGTGTGAGTTCTCGGTTTCTGAATTAGTCTCAGGGGTGGGGCTAATGGCATGGCACGATTTAGCCCCGCCCCTTTCATGACGCGGCCAGGCTCTTAGCAAGGCAGCAACCTGAGAGGGGCGTGCATAATTACAAGGGAGCAGTAGACAGGCCTGCCTTTGAGACCAATTCAGAAACAGAACTCACACAGGACGGAGGTGAATATAAACTTTTCTCTACTTTACAAAAGCGATTTTTTTCTACAAAAGGGATGGCTAGAAATGATAGGAGGAGGTGCAGGGACAGGTCTAAAGATGGGGGTTGGGGTCAGTTTGTGGGGTCAGGTTTCCTTTAAGCAGTATGAAGATAATTACACCAGAGGCAGCTGAGAGGTCGGGGCAGAGATGAACATCCGCCCCACAGTTCCACTTCGATCCAAGAACGGCTCATTGCAACAATCCGGATAATGGTGATTAATAGCTAGGGTGAGGATTTCTACACTGAAGAGACCTATGAAATCAGCAGAACAGCACCTTTACGCCCATACCTTTACTTTATCATGCCTGATGCTGAGGACAGATTCTCCTTAAACTTTTACAAAACAGACTGCTCATAGGACATACTGCAGTACTTTTATAATGAAAGAGCCATTACAAAAGTTTCTGCATTCATTTGAGTCTAGAAAAATAGTTCCATGTGGTCTTAACCAAAAGCCCATGAGCCGAGGTGAAATGAACTCTACAGTTTACAGCCCACAGCAATCTCCTTCCAATCAATATAAACAGGAGAAAAAAATGAGTTTTTTCATGCTTACAAAAAGTGATTCAATTTATTACATAGTGCAACCCTCATAAAAACAGGTGCAAAATGGCTGAGCAGATATAGTAGGTACACGATTAGCATAGCATATTATTACATAGAACACAGAAGGATATTGCACAAATTCCCATAACAAAGGTTGATTCCCTAACATAGCAGCAAATACACATATAGTAATTAATACAGTCCCTGACAGAAGTTATGTCGTTTATCCATGTTAGGGCCCTTTCACATCAGCGTTTTTCGTAATTCGCGGCAGATGCGGTGAAAAAACCGCATCTGCCGCATAACCGTTCCACTTGCGGCACGGTTGCGGTTTTTCCCATAGGAAGTATAGGGGGACTTGCGGCAGATGCGGCAAGTGCGGTTTTGCACTTGCGGCAGGTGCGGCAGCGAAAAAAACCGCGGCTGACCGCGTTTTTTTTCGCTGCCGCACCTGCCGCAAGTGCAAAACCGCACTTGCCGCATCTGCCGCAAGTCCCCCTATACTTCCTATGGGAAAAACCGCAACCGTGCCGCAAGTGGAACGGTTATGCGGCAAACGCGGCAGATGCGGTTTTTTCACCGCATCTGCCGCGAATTACGAAAAACGCTGATGTGAAAGCACCTTTATGTAAATAAAAACTTATAACCTGCCGTTAAATTCATCCATTGGTTGTATAAATTACTCTTTTGAAATCTGAAACCCTCCAAAAAATGATTTAGGTTAAGAAAATAAATTGGCATCAATGCTGAAATATTGATCATGTAATGAACACAGAATGGCCAGATTTTGGCAAGACAAAAGTTTTGTCACCCACAGAAAATAATGTGATATTAAAACAAATAATTAACTTAAAATACAAATATATGTTGCATAACATTGGTGAATGAAGTTGTGGTGCTATTAGTCTTATTTAATATTTTGTGTGACTTCCATGAGCCTGAAGGACTGCATCGATGCGGTTCAACAATGATTCATACAATTAATTAATGAAGTCATCAAGAATAGCAAAGAATGCAGTCTTACATGCCTCCCAGAGTTCATCTAGATTCTTTGGTTTTGTCTTCCAAGCTTCCTCTTTCATCCTACCCCAAACATGCTCAATGATGTTCATGTCAGGTGACTGGGCTGTCCGGTCCTTGAGCACCTTGATCTTTTTTGCCTAGAGGAACTTTGTTGTAGAGATGGATGTATGAGATGGAGCACCATACTGCTGCTGAATTTGACCCCTTTTATGATTTGGAGTATAAGAGGTAGTTAATTCTTCTTGATGTTTTAGGCTATTGATATTGCCTTACACCTTGCTAATGTTTCGCACACCCCCATACTGAATGTAACCCCAGATAATGATCTTTCCCCACCAAACTTAACTGTTTTCTGGGTGTATTTTGGATCCATACGGGCTCCATCTATTATCCTGATGTCATGTATGTTACACTTTTATATTACTTTCAGGACGTGAGGTTATAATCAACTTGTAACTAGGTGTCCCCATAGAGCTGCCAGTAAAAGAGCTTTTCCATGATAGACATTAATGGGAAAGCCTTCTTTTGGGACCACAGAGGTCTGCAGAATGAGAGAAAGCTTAGTGTAAGCTGATTCCCAAACACCCACAGATTTCAATGTAAAGAGGCACATACGCATCCAATCTTCATGTGATACCGCAGACCATCTCCACTTCTGGAAAATGGGACCTGCTGTCTTTCAAAAGGTGGGATTTTAGAAGTGGGAACCACCAACTTCTGAAATATTTATGTATCCTGCAGAGGCAATATTGCAGTATGAAAATATTCAATATTAAGAGTCCTACTTCATAAAGAGTGATTATATGCACAATATTTCTATCATCAGTAACAGCCTTCTTCACCTAACTACTCACTCTCCTCTCTTTGGGGATTTTGCCCTCAGCCTCCAATTTAGCACGTGCCTGGCGCCTCTTCAAAATTCGATGATATTGCTTGGCATTTACATATAATGGTTCCTCCTCCAGCATCTCAGCTCCCGGCAGCGGGATTCTTTGCAAAGCTGGCACAGAGCCTGCACCAGGAACCATCTAATAGGCAGAAGATTATAAATAAGCTAGATAGACAATAGCAATAGTAGACAAACTAAAATTACATCCCAGTACTTACCATAACCATGCCCCCAGAATTCATGACATTCCCCGTCACTGGCAGTGTAACCGTCACTGTTCCCTGGCTACTATTTGTGGTATTGGTATTTCCTCCGGCTTGCACAATCTGGGCCCCTGCCAAGCTGGCGGCTGGTATGGTAATCATTCCTGTAACAGGGACTGTCACTTTAGGAAACAACACAAAACGGGAAATAGAGGGACAAAGAAAGGGAGGTCACATAATTAATTCCCGGGAACCTCTAGTGTGTTCACCATGGACAAGAAGACTAGAAAAGATGGCACATTTTGCACACAGACAGAAACAGTCACTGGTGACAAAACTGGGAATTTGCATGGTTAAAGAAGAAATGTGCACAATCATGGTGAAAGCAGAAGATATAAAAAAGTGGGCACCGAGTTGGCATGATTCCTGTAACAAAATAAAAAATAAGGACTTACCTTGCTGTAGAATTGTACCATCAGCATTTACTGGCTGATAAACAATGGTTTGTCCCTCTGCTGTTTGTGCAACCTGCTGACCCTGGACGGCTATCTGCTGCTGATTCTGGATGGAAACATTAATTACAGATTGCATTACCTTCAATCGTTGTTTCACTAATTCTGTTCAGTCACAGGAGTAGAACTAAATTATAGGGTTGTTAGAGCACCTTCATGACGGACACCAGTGCCTGAAGAACCCCACTGACTCAAATAGGGTGCAAATGATTTCTATCTCAGATCCTGGTATTTTACCAGACATAATTGCACAGTACAATGCAATATTTTGTCTGGATCTCAAACAAAAGCAGCCTCCAATGCAATGGTGGACACAACCAAAAGGAGGGTACCAGTGGCAAGAACAGTTAATGGTCATGTTGCAATCCAATAGCTCATTTTAATGTACAATTCCATAATTAATATAGTTTCGGGCTCCAGCACTTACTACCGCCTGCTTTAAGGCTTATTAATTGTTGTCCTGTCTATAATAATGAACTGTCACCTTTTTTTTTTTTTTTTCCCCCAAATCGTTTTTATTACTTTCACATCCAAAAAAAAAAAAACAAATCAAGACATGTCATATGCTCATACATTTTTCGTTAAAAGAGTCTACAAGCCAATTTCCATTCAAGTACTAAGATATATATACACATCACAGTAATATTTCAAATACAAATATAAAATACCAAATCCAACAACCCTCCCCCCGGTCAGCATCCAAGAAAATTTTCTAAACTCCATAATACACATCTTCAAGCACCTTACGACTTGATACATCACATTTGACAATTACCAAATTCGTCATACAACCCCTACCCCCAAGTGACAACCTCCTCTACAGATCTCAAAAGTAATTTACCTAAAGTTCCTCCCAATTCCTCTAAAGCATACCAATCTGAGTATTGGAACAGTATCATTATATTTTGAATTTCTGAGTCAGTAAGAGATATTTCTATATATGATCTTCACTTATTAAAGAAACGCTTAGTTCCCTTCTTTATGTTCCTCAACGTTTCCCTCCTCTCTAAATGTAATAACTCCGATAGTGCCAAGTGAATATTCGCCTCTCCCAGCAGTACCAACGCCATCCAGCGTTGAAGTATAGCTCGTTTCGCTATCAGGGCAATGGTGTGAAACAGTACATGTAAACTTCCCCATGTATTTTGTCATCAGTGTAGTGAAACAGCCAGCACATTGGATCTAGCTCTACCGTAATTCCGCAAATCCTTTGTACGAGACCCTGTATCATCTCCCAAAACTTTTTAGAATACAAGCAAGACCACAACCCATGCTCCATGTCTGTTCCAGCCTTTCCACATTTAGGACATTTTAATATCCTATCTGGACGCTTGGAGTTTGGGGGGACATTAAATCCTATTATAGCACCATGCATGATTCTGAATTGACTGTCTCTCCATCGTTCGTTAATAACATGTTTTTTTTACCATTTTCCAGCCTTGTAGTATTTTTTGCGATAAATCATCATCTGCTAAATATTTTCTCCATTTTCCAAACATCCTATCCTCACATAATGGTTGTAAATCTGATCTTAATGTTTTGTATACAGAAGAGATTGTAACGTCCATAATATCTCTCGACATCAGAATCTCCCACGTATTTTCGGATATTTCCTTTGTTATATTTCTCAAATTTTGTAAAATGTAATGGTTCATTTGGCTAAATTGTAATAACTGAAAGTTAGGCAGATGATATTTACTCATAATTTCCTGTCCTGACATCCCTCTCTTTTCTGTCACATCCATCAAATCCCCTACCGTTTTAATGCCCTTTCTCCTCCATTCCCCAAACAGACTATTGTCCCTTCTGAGTCTGAAGGCCGGAAATGCCCGAGGATTCAGATACCTTGATACTTTCCAAGATAATTTTAGTTTTTTCCTTATCGTTTTCCACGTTGCCATGGTATCTTTACATATTGTTGAGCTTTTAATGTGTGTGGGTAAGCAGTGCAGTGGTGAGTGTAACAGTGCCGCCAATTCCCAGGGTTCACTAAACTCTGATTCAAGAGCCAGATCAGAATATCTACTGGTTTTCTTCATCCAGTCTAGCTCATGCCTTGCTATACAAGCCAGGTTGTAGCCCCTTACATCAGGCATACCCATCCCCCCCTTCATCCATGCGGCGTATTAGATACAGTTAGGGCCAGAAATATTTGGACAGTGACACAATTTTCGCGAGTTGGGCTCTGCATGCCACCACATTGGATTTGAAATGAAACCTCTACAACAGAATTCAAGTGCAGATTGTAACGTTTAATTTGAAGGGTTGAGCAAAAATATCTGATAGAAAATGTAGGAATTGTACACATTTCTTTACAAACACTCCACATTTTAGGAGGTCAAAAGTAATTGGACAAATAAACATAACCCAAACAAAATATTTTTATTTTCAATATTTTGTTGCGAATCCTTTGGAGGCAATCACTGCCTTAAGTCTGGAACCCATGGACATCACCAAACGCTGGGTTTCCTCCTTCTTAATGCTTTGCCAGGCCTTTACAGCCGCAGCCTTCAGGTCTTGCTTGTTTGTGGGTCTTTCCATCTTAAGTCTGGATTTGAGCAAGTGAAATGCATGCTCAATTGGGTTAAGATCTGGTGATTGACTTGGCCATTGCAGAATGTTCCACTTTTTTGCACTCATGAACTCCTGGGTAGCTTTGGCTGTATGCTTGGGGTCATTGTCCATCTGTACTATGAAGCGCCGTCCAATCAACTTTGCAGCATTTGGCTGAATCTGGGCTGAAAGTATATCCCGGTACACTTCAGAATTCATCCGGCTACTCTTGTCTGCTGTTATGTCATCAATAAACACAAGTGACCCAGTGCCATTGAAAGCCATGCATGCCCATGCCATCATGTTGCCTCCACCATGTTTTACAGAGGATGTGGTGTGCCTTGGATCATGTGCCGTTCCCTTTCTTCTCCAAACTTTTTTCTTCATTCTGGTACAGGTTGATCTTTGTCTCGTCTGTCCATAGAATACTTTTCCAGAACTGAGCTGGCTTCTTGAGGTGTTTTTCAGCAAATTTAACTCTGGCCTGTCTATTTTTGGAATTGATGAATGGTTTGCATTTAGATGTGAACCCTTTGTATTTACTGTCATGGAGTCTTCTCTTTACTGTTGACTTAGAGACAGATACACCTACTTCACTGAGAGTGTTCTGGACTTCAGTTGATGTTGTGAACGGGTTCTTCTTCACCAAATAAAGTATGCGGCGATCATCCACCACTGTTGTCATCCGTGGACGCCCAGGCCTTTTAGAGTTCCCAAGCTCACCAGTCAATTCCTTTTTTCTCAGAATGTACCCAACTGTTGATTTTGCTACTCCAAGCATGTCTGCTATCTCTCTGATGGATTTTTTCTTTTTTTTCAGCCTCAGGATGTTCTGCTTCACCTCAATTGAGAGTTCCTTTGACCGCATGTTGTCTGGTCACAGCAACAGCTTCCAAATGCAAAACCACACACCTGGAATCCACCCCTGACCTTTTAACTACTTCATTGATTACAGGTTAACGAGGGAGACGCCTTCAGAGTTAATTGCAGCCCTTAGAGTCCATTGTCCAATTACTTTTGGTCCCTTGAAAAAGAGGAGGCTATGCATTACAGAGCTATAATTCCTAAACCCTTTCTCCGATTTGGATGTGGAAACTCTCATATTGCAGCTGGGAGTGTGCACTTTCAGCCCATATTATATATATAATTGTATTTCTGAACATGTTTTTGTAAACAGCTAAAATAACAAAACTTGTGTCACTGTCCAAATATTTCTGGCCCTAACTGTATCTGAATGCTATTCTAGCTCTGTTCCCTCTCCAAATGAACTTGGAGAAAGCTATGTTGATCCTATTTATATCTTCATGTCGTAACTGTCACCTTTTTAATAAAAACAATTTATTTTATTCTAATCAGTCACATTATTCATTAAAAATTCACATCTACTATATAATTGTCTAATGTTGTCTGTCAGTCTGCACTCATTGGTGCCAGAGGCCGGCACCAATGAGCGCAGACTATGCAAATAGGCGCACAAATTCAAAGTTCGAATTTCGCACCTATTTGCAGCCCAGTGACAGCAACACACAAACTGGATGGACACTGATCAGTGAAAAAAATTGCAGTGTGAAGCCAGCCTTAGAAGCATGGTAAATTAGATAACATCATTAACCCAAATCTAAAAAAGAAAAGGAAATTATTATAAAGTATTACAAAGAAGGGACATTTATCTTATCTTTCAGAATGAGACAGATATAGAGAACAGAAATTCTACACAGCTGAGAACATGACACAACTTGACAATAATTGAAATAAGTGGTGACATAAATATAAGGGTAAGGAGTAAGGAAAAGCATATAGCATAATCTTTGATAACCAATAAATAGTACCGTATATACTCGTGTATAAGCCAAGTTTTTCAGCCCAAAATTTGGGCTGAAAAGTCTCCCCCTCGGCTTATACACGGGTCTATACGGTACACATGGTGTGGTGGCTGTGGTGGGGGCTGTGGAGGCGGGGGGAGCTGCTGTATGAGCGGCCCCGTCACGTGGGGCCGCTCATTAAATATACACTGCTTCCCCCTGTCAATCAGCGGCAGGGGGAAGCAGTGCATATAGCCCCAAAAGCTGGCAATCGCCCCCCCTTGTAAGGGCTCCCCCCGCTGGTTATATTACCATCCCGGTCTTCTGATCAGCGCCGCTCCTTGGTGCTCCGTCCGTCCGTCCTGCTACATCCGGGATCTCCGGCCGTCGCAGGCATATGACGTCATCGCGCGATGGCCGGGGATCCCGGATGTAGCAGGACGGGAGCAGCGAGGACGGAGCGCCGAGGAGCAGCGCTGATCAGAAGACCGGGATGGTAAGAGAAGCGGGGGGGGGGGGGGGGGGCCCTTGCAAGGGGGGGCGGGTGCCAGCATTGGGGGCTGCTGGGTACCCCCTGGGGGCTGCTGGGGACCCCCAGGGGGCTGCTATATGTGCCCCTGGGGGCCTGCTGTATACCACTGGGGCTGCTGTATACTACCACTGGGGCTGCTGGGGCTGCTGTATACTACCACTGGGGCTGCTGTATACTACCACTGGGGCTGCTGTATACTACCACTGGGGCTGCTGTATACTACCACTGGGGCTGCTGTATACTACCACTGGGGCTGCTATATACTACCACTGGGGCTGCTATATACTACCACTGGGGCTGCTGTATACTACCGGGGGGGGCCTGTATACCACTGAGGGGGCCTGTATACCACACTGCTGGGGGCTGTATACCTGTGCTGGGGTCCACCCTCGGCTTATACACGAGTCAATAGGTTTTTCCAGATTTTTGGGGCAAAAGTAGGGGGGTCGGCTTATACACGGGTCGGCTTATACACGAGTATATACGGTAATTAGCTTCCTTATAGATTGCTCCATGACAGCACATATGAATATCAGATACAAGATCCAGAGAGATCCATAGAAGCCTGAATATTTGCCATCAGTGTAATAACAAGGATGACAACAAACCACAGATGCATGGAACATAGGAGCATACAGTGTTGGCCAAAAGTATTGACACCCCTGCAATTCTGTCAGATAATACTCAGTTTCTTCCTGAAAATGAATGCAATCACAAATTCTTTGGTATTATTATCTTCATTTAATTTGTCTTCAATGAAAAAACACAAAAGAGAATGAAGCAAAACATTGATCATGTCACACAAAACTCCAAAAATGGGCCGGACAAAAGTATTGGCACCCTCAACCTAATTCTTGGTTGCACAACCTTTAGCCAAAATAACAGCGATCAACCGCTTCCGGTAACCATCAAGGAGTTTCTTACAATGCTCTGCTGGAATTTTAGACCATTCTTCTTTGGCAAACTGCTCCAGGTCCCTGATATTTGAAGGGTGCCTTCTCCAAACTGCCATTTTTAGATCTCTCCACAGGTGTTCTATGGGATTCAGGTCTGGAATCATTGCTGGCCACCTTAGAAGTCTCCAGTGCTTTCTCTCAAACCATTTTCTAGTGCTTTTTGAAGTGTGTTTTGGGTCATTGTCCTGCTGGAAGACCCATGACCTCTGAGGGAGACTCAGCTTTCTCACACTGGGCCCTACATTATGCTGCAAAATTTGTTGGTAGTCTTCAGACTTCATAAAGCCATGCACACGGTCAAGCAGTTCAGTGCCAGAAGCAGCAAAGCAACCCCAAAACATCAGGGAACCTCCGCCATGTTTGACTGTAGGGACCATGTTCTTTTCTTTGAATGCCTCTTTTTTTTCTCCTGTAAACTCTATGTTGATGCCTTTGCCCAAAAAGAGAGAACATTCTTCCAAAACGTTTTAGGCTTTCTCAGGTAAGTTTTGGCAAACTCCAGCCTGGCTTTTTTATGTCTCGTGGTAAGAAGTGGGGTCTTCCTGGGTCTCCTACCATACAGTCCCCTTTCATTCAGACGCCGACGGATAGTACGGGCTGACACTGTTGTACCCTCAGACTGCAGGGCAGCTTGAACTTGTTTGGATGTTAGTCTAGGTTCTTTATCCACCATCCGCACAATCTTGCGTTGAAATCTCTCGTCAATTTTTCTTTTCCGTCCACATCTAGGGAGGTTAGCCACAGTGCCATGGGCTTTAAACTTCTTGATGACACTGCGCACGGTAGACACAGGAACATTCAGGTCTTTGAAGATGGACTTGTAGCCTTGAGATTGCTCATGCTTCCTCACAATTTGGTTTCTCAAGTCCTCAGACAGTTCTTTGGTCTTCTTTCTTTTCTCCATGCTCAATGTGGTACACACAAGGACACAGGACAGAGGTTGAGTCAACTTTAATCCATGTCAACTGGCTGCAAGTGTGATTTAGTTATTGCCAACACCTATTAGGTGTCACAGGTAAGTTACAGGTGCTGTTAATTACACAAATTAGAGAAGCATCACATGATTTTTCTAAGGGTTCCAATACTTTTGTCCACCCCTTTTTTATGTTTGGTGTGGAATTATATCCAATTTGGCTTTAGGACAAATCTTTTTGTGTTTTTTTCATTGAAGACAAATTAAATGAAGATAATACCAAAGAATTTGTGATTGCAATCATTTTCAGGAAGAAACTGAGTATTATCTGACAGAATTGCAGGGGTGTCAATACTTTTTGACTGTATGCAAATTAATTTTAACGTTTTATCATTTTTATGTGAATTTTTAATGAATATGTGACTGATTAGAATAAAATAAATTGTTTTTATTAAAAAGGTGACAGTTCATTATTATAGAGAGGACAGCAATTAATAAGTATTCAAGCAGGTGGTAGTAAGCGCTAGAGCCCGAAACTAAATTACGTTTAAAACACTGTAAAATTAGAGGTATCTAACACAGGGATCCTCTAGGGTACTACAGCAGCATAACACAGGGCTAAGCAGAAACCTGTATATTAAACCTTCCATAGCCAGCTCCGGTGCCAAGGAAAAACCTAAGAATTAAATCTTAATGTACAATTCCCCTGCTTTGACAGTGAAAATGGGCTCCTGTACAGCTACAGAGGTTGTATCAATGGCATGTCCGTCCCTGCTATAACACATGGGAACCTAGTCCAAGAATAAAAGGCAAACTTCAAATGAAATCCACTAGAAAGTTGTGTTAATAGATTCCATACCTGACTCTGTCCTGCTGTGACCGCAGTCTGTGGTTGTTGAATAATTATTTGCTGGGGTTGACCCTGCTGTGTTTGCACCTGAAGAGCTTGCCCTCCTTGGATCTGAATCTGCCCTGGCTGGACCAACTGGATCTGTTAGAAGAATAGTCAAAATGAGAATCTTTTTACATGATATATTTGGCATACAATTGAGGAATGTTAGTTTTTTCTCTCAGGCTTAAAGCGTAACCGCCTTTTAAATTTTGATTTACTAGTAACTTAGAGCAAGTGATTATAATCAAATTTGAAATATACTTCATTAATGAAAACTCGAAGGAAGCCTATAAACCTTCCACAAGATGTCCCCTCAAGACTCTGTCTGAAGCTCATTCTCAGTGAGATCCGTCTTCAGGGGGCGGGCCTACACAGCGTTCACAATACAGCTGACAAGACTCTCAGGTTACCGCATGCTGGCACCCTGCTAAGCTCAAACAGCTGCTGTGAGATCTTATCTGACTCTTGCATGCACACGGCTCTGCTCTGTGATAACACTGAGAAGAGCCATGTGAATGCATGAGGCAAGGCTGGTTTCACATTTGCGTTTGTGTCTGCATGTGGAGGGCATGCAGACGCAAACGCAGCCATACTGATGTGAATGCAGCGGAGAATCTCTGCATGCGTTCACATCAGTACGCAGCCCGGCAAGCCAATCAGCTGTCTTGGCGGCGGCTGTGAGGCGGAGATCTCCTCCTCCTAGCCGCCGTTGATCTCCTGACTGTCGGCGGGGAAAAACAGCTGATCTGACAGCTGTTTAAATCTCCCCAGAAGACACCGAAGAGGAGATGTCGGCGCGGGAGATTTAAACAGCTGTCAGATCAGCTGTTTCTCCCAGCCTACACCTACGGGAGATTAGCGGTGGCCAGGAGAGGAGATCAGCAGCTGCTGCAGCTGATCTCCCGGTGGCCGCCGCTGATGTCCTGGGAGATCAGCGGCGGCCACCGGGATAGATTTCAAAGAGATCCTCAGTGTTCTCCTGCGCTGTCATGCGGAGGACACTGCAGATCCATTGACTCCCATGCATTGTCTGTGCGCTTGCGGGAGCTTGAAGATAAAACAAGCTCCCACGAATGCACAAAAAAATGCAACATGTTGCGTTCGGAAGGCGCATAAATTATGCGCATCTGATCACAACAGCAACAGAATGCAGTCAAACGCAGGTACTATGCGTTCCCATGTTAACGCAGGGCGCATGCGTTTGGCTGCGTCCGGTACGCTGCGTTTCCATACGTAAGTGTGAAACTACCCTAAGGCTGGTTTCACACTGCAGTTTTTTCACTGATCAGTTTCCATCTGGTTTGTGTGCCAAAACCAGGAGAGGTAAACAGAACAGGGTTATGCCTCAACAATATACATCATGACATATGATTTACATCGTATATTTAGACCAAACAAAATGATTAATACAACACCAGTATAGCAAAAGGAAAAAAATAACACACAGTGATAGAACTGGTGCTAGCAGGGACGCTGGGTCAAACATCTAGAAAAAGTTCTCTGCAGCACTCAGCTACTACCAATGACGTACAATTGCTAACAAGCTATATGTATATGAGAAAAAGTTTAAAAACTTACGTTTTTTTCAAAAAAACTCAAAAATCTTATCTTTTTATTTCTGAAGTTCTTGGTACATACATTGGCCAATGTCTGTTTGCTCATCGACTGCGACAAAGTGACTTCAGGTCCGATGAGTCCTACGCTGATATCCCTATCCTCCTTGTCCACCCCCCACTTCTCAGTGGGCAGACTCCATCTCAACCCTAGATCACCTATGGTCAATGAGGGTGCAATTGCAGTATGGAGCCAGCAACTCCATGATACAAAAAAGAGAAAAAACTGCACAGCACTCACAGACTAAATGTGAACTGGTGCTAGCAGGGACGCTGGGTCAAATAACTTGAAAAAGTTCTCTGCAGCACTCAGCTACTACCAATGACATACAATTGCTAACAAGCAAGCGCGTTGTGCGGGGGTGACGAAACTAGATCGTGTGGCATACAGTGAAAAAAGGAAAAATTAGATCATTTCAAGCTAAGGAACGGAATTTTTTGAGAATTTAAATAAGCACGGGAGGTTGCTCCCTAATTCATTAAAGAAAAAAGCCCAGAAGGGAATATGTGAAGAAAAGGAGAAAGAAGATTCATGGAAGGAGAAAAAGAAATGGTATACCCATTGATGCAATTAACGTGGAAAGGACTATACACTGAGAGTGGCTGTCACTGGAAAGTGTCCCACATTATCACCTCTAGGCAAACCGAGTAGTAAACAGAGATATATACCTTAGCACAGAAAAAGCGTCTTGTAGTGAAAACTGCAGTTTATAAGCACTCTGTGTGCACTATAGCAGTCAATTTCAAAGAACTCCCTGTATATGAGAGTAGGGTTATATATAAGTCTATCTGGATAAGCAATGTAGTGATAAATAGCGAATATCACCTAAAGGATTACCTAGAGAGTTGAAAAAAATGATGTCCTGCTTAGATTGGATGCGGTGACTAGAGAGGATTTAGTAGATAATGGTTAGTAGGTGAGCTGGACAAAGTCCTAAAGGAAAGTGAGAAAGATCCTGTCAGAGTATAGGATCGCAACTTGGTAGGGTCACAGAGTGGTCAGGTGTACGCCCCCAGTTACCTTGTGTATGATGTGTCCATTGATAGCGTCTCCCTCTTTGTGCGCTGCAAGATTCCGGAGCCTCGTGTTATATGGGCTGCAGGCGGGACTAAAGTGACGTACTTCCGGTCGCGCGTGATCGTTTCCGACATTTGGAATGCACAGATGTGCGTTATGGAACGCATAGTTAGTGCGCATGCGTGGTGTGAGAGCGCGCATGCGCAGTGTGCAATAGAGTTTCTGACAGTGCGGTGACGCTGTTATAACAGCGGGGCATACTTTTCCTATACCACAGTGCAGAGGGGACATGATTTGAGGCATTTCTACACACCTCAGCTGATACTGATAGGAAATCACCTGATGTGGTAATTTTTGCCACTATTGCAGTGGAATCTTCGTCAAGATAATTGAAGGTTGAGAACGACATAAGGTCTTATGATAGGGGAGCACCAAGCAAAAAAATTATCAATTCTAGTAGGAGATCACATCAGGTGATTTCCTATCAGTATCAGCCGAGGACACCAGAAGTAAGGATTATGAGAAGGAACTGAAAAGACGGATTGCCCTGGAGTTGCATCTCGCAACTCTAGGTGAATACTTCAAAGTGAAACGCATTCCACGTGGATTGAGAGTCTCACTGAGACCTACATTGTTTGCAGAGAACAAAGAATACTGTGATCGGTAAAATACTTTTCCCATTTGGAATTATTGTTTTCCCCAGTCTTCTATCCTCTAGACAATACTGAAAAAACATTATTAACAATTATTTATAATTATTAAATTACTGCGGTCTAATGATTTTCTCCTCTTCTTTTAAAGAGATCGTGACACTTGTGTAGAAACGCCTCAAATCACGTCCCCTCTGCACTGTGGTATAGGAAAAGTATGCACCGCTGTTATAACAGCGTCACCGCACTGTCAGAAACTCTATTGCACACTGTGCATGCGCGTAACTATGCATTCCATAACGCACATCTGTGCGTTCCAAATGTCGAAAACGATCACGTGCGACCGGAAGTACGTCACTTTAGTCCCGCCCACAGCCCATGTAACACGAGGGTCCGGAATCTAGCAGCGCACAAAGTGGGAGACGCTATCAACGGCCACATCATACACAAGGTAACTGGGGGCGTACACCTGACCACTCTGTGACCCTACCAAGTTGCGATCCTATACTCTGACAGGATCTTTCTCACTTTCCTTTAGGACTTTGTCCAGCTCACCTACTAACCTTATTTTGGGGAACAGGAGTAAGTAATATATACATGCATGTAATACCTATTTAAGGAGGGGGAGCATATCATATCATTATGACTAAACCTTCATAGTGATTACATATTTTCTTTTGATATTTCATTACCTACTAGAATAAGCGGCCTTAATTTACTAAATCCTCTCTAGTCACCGCATCCAATCTAAGCAGGACATCATTTTTTTCAACTCTCTAGGTAATCCTTTAGGTGATATTCGCTATTTATCACTACATTGCTTATCCAGATAGACTTATATATAACCCTACTCTCATATACAGGGAGTTCTTTGAAATTGACTGCTATAGTGCACACAGAGTGCCTATAAACTGCAGTTTTCACTACAAGACGCTTTTTCTGTGCTAACTTATATATCTCTGTTTACTACTCGGTTTGCCTAGAGGTGATAATGTGGGACACTTTCCAGTGACAGCCACTCTCAGTGTATAGTCCTTTCCACGTTAATTGCATCAATGGGTATACCATTTCTTTTTCTCCTTCCATGAATCTTCTTTCTCCTTTTCTTCACATATCCCCTTCTGGGCTTTTTTCTTTAATGAATTAGGGAGCAACCTCCCGTGCTTATTCAAATTCTCAAAAAATTCCGTTCCTTAGCTTGAAATGATCTAATTTTTCCTTTTTTCACTGTATGCCATACGACCTAGTTTCGTCATCCCCGCACAACGCGCCGTACGACTTCGACCTTCAAGCCCATAGGCACGAACACCCAGCGCTTAGGTATATATTTTTCTCTCGTTTCAGGTTGCATAAATTAAAAAAACAGTGCTGATGTTAATAACAATTAGGTCTATCACTGTGTGTGTTATTTTTTCCTTTTGCTATACTGGTGTTGTATTAATCATTTTGTTTGGTCTAAATATATGATGTAAATCATATTTCATGATGTATATTGTTGAGAAATAATCCTGTTCTGTTTACCTTGTCATACTTATATGTTCATATTATGTAGATAATAGGCCGTTTTGGCCTAACCGGCCTTTTTCAAGGATTATAATCCTTGAAAAAGGCCGGTTAGGCCAAAACGGCGGATTTGCTGGTGAATGTCCAATAAAATTCATCCCTTTTTTTGCACTTATTCATGGTCTTTAATTCATTGGTGTGCCGAGGTTATACAAATTTATATTGGTCATTTTTTGCCTCTGAGCACCCTGCAAGGCGATGAGCCCAAACATCTCCTACTAAAACCAGGAGAGGAACTTGCAGAGAAAAACTATAATTGAAAGATTGACACCTGTTCTGAGTTTTGGAGACACTCCTGGTTTTGGCACACAAACCTGATCAAACCTGATCAGGGAAAAAACTGCTATGTGAAACCAGCCTAACTTGAGAGTCTTATCAGCTGTATTGTTAACACTGTAGGCCCCGCCCCCCAAAGACAGATCTTGTTAAGAATGAGCTTCAGACACAGTCTAGTGGGGACATCTTGTAGAAGTTTATTTTAAAGGCTTCCTCCAGATTTCCTTAATAAAGTAGATTTCAAAGTTGATTATAATCACTTGCTCTAAATTACTATGAAATAAAAATTTAAACGGCAGTTACGCTTTAAGGGGTTGTCTGATCCAAATTAAAAGTCTGAAGACTATACTTAGGCTACTTTCAGACTACGATTTTTAGAGAGTCGATGCTGTCCGATAAAATCGGACAGCATCGGCTCCCATCTGATGCCTGGAATCGGATGCCAAATAGGCATCAGATTCCAGCATAAAATCGTAGCCTCCGTGCTGAAAAAAAAATAAAATAAAATAAATTTATGCTCACCTATCCCCGAGGCCCCCGCCGTCTCCCGGTGTCCTCGCGCTGTCTGCAGAGGTCTTCTACTTCTGTACAGGACCTGCCGTGATGTCACAGTCATGTGACCGCAGGTTACACCATGGTAACCTGCGGTCACGTGACTGTGACATCACGGCAGGTCCTGTACAGCAGAAGACCTCTGCAGATGGCGCGAGGACACCGGGAGCCGGCGGGAGACGGCGGCGGTCTCGGGGATAGGTGAGCATATACTTTTTTTTTTAACCCCTGCCTTCCAATTTGGAGCAGTTTTACTGTACTGAGCATGCTCAATACAGTAAAATCGGGTCCGAGGAGACATCAGATGTTTCCTCGAACCCCGCTCCATAGGGCCCCATGCTAAATTGATCGGACCGAATCGGATGTGCACTAAATGGCATCCGATTTTATTTTCGGTGCAAAAATCGGAGCATGCTCCGATTTTTGCACCGATAAAAAAAGAAAAATCGAACAGAATCGAATCGGACCAAATCGGATGCCGTTTAGTGCACATCCGATTCGGTCCGATGCCCATAGGGCTGCATGGAGGCAAAAATCGTTCCGATGCTGTCCGATTTTTATCGGACAGCATCGGAACTGCTAAATTCGTAGTGTGAAACCAGTCTAAGTTTCTGGTAAGCTCAATGCAAGTGTATTGTGTGAGGCAGAAACAGTCTAGACATATTCTATCCTGGAATATGCATATTGCACCTTTACAGTCATGTGACTGGTGTTTTGGGCACAGACACTGGAAAAAGTAGATTTTTGGTGCTCATTGTAAAATCGGTTTCTCGTTAGTCTTCATTGGGGGTGGGTCACAGAATCCTGGGAGTCTGCTGCCAACCTGGGAGCCAACAATAATATTACCTATCAAAGAAATTAGCTACTCCACAACAGACTATACCAAGCCTGTTGGTTCCTGCCCTCCTCAGTTTAGTGGAAAAGCAGTAGGAGAAGCAAAAAAAATTAAAGAAACATGGTCTACATAAATACATGTTTAACCAGGCAACAGGGGAGGGAGCAGTGTCCCTCAATGAGGACTAATGAAAAACAGGTTTTACGGTGGGCACCAAAAATCCACTTTTCTAGTTCACTTTTTGGACACAGAACCCAGGGACGCCCTAAAGCAGTTCTTGGGTTGGGAAAAGACAAGTTAAAGAGGACCTGTCACCAAACCAGGCATGGCGATCTAATTACAGCACTGGATACAGCATGTCTCCAGCATGCAGACAAGGGGTCACCCAGCACTTGAGCAGCCCTGTACCCGAGATAATATAGTTAGAAAACTTACATGCTACAGCCACTATGGAGGTGGCTAGGGGCTGCAGCCAAGGGCAGATTCACACCCCCTGCCTGTGTAATCTGCCCACCGCTGCCAATCATTCTCTCCCTGTCTGCAGCATTTAAACTTTTCACCCTCTTTTCAGGAAATTCCCACTCCTGAACAATGAGATCCTGAATGTTTGGATGGACAGGAAATCCCACCGGCTTGACCGGACGAAGCCCAGCAAACATAGCATCCTGGACAGAGTGGAGGACTGGTTCCTCCTCCAGACCCATAGTGCTACGGACTGCACTAATGAGCTGAGCCAAATCCTCAGAAGAGAATAGGAATCTGCTAGGGTCAGAGGTCATGGAGGAAGCACCATCATCCCTATTATCCGAGTCTGAGTCTATCTGGCCTTCAGAGTCAGACTGGTCCTGCTGCCGCTTTCGCTTCTTCGGAGAAGTAGGGCCTGGGACCGAGGTGGGAGCAGCCGAAGTCAGGGAAGCTAAAGAGGCCTGGATTTCATGTTTCACCATGGAGCGTAATTCCTCCACTAAGGAGGGATGTTCAGCCCGCACCACGCGATCAATACAATTCTGGCATAGTTTCTTGTCCCAAAAGGAAGGAAACTTCTTAGTGCAGACAGGGCACCGCTTCCCACCTGAGGGGCGGGGCCAAACGACAAGTTCTGAGGAAAAACAAAACCTCTGTTTAATGCTGAAGAGGGAGAGAATGATTGGCAGCGGTGGGCAGATTAAACATGCAGGGGGTGTGAATCTGCCCTTTGGCTCCTGCCCTAGCACCTCCTTTAGGCTGTAGCATGTAGTTTTCTAACTGTATTATCTCGGGGTACAGGGCTGCTCAAGTGCTGGGTGACCCCTTGTCTGCATGCTGCAGACATGCTGCATCCAGTGCTGTAATTAGATCACCATGCCTGGTTTGGTGACAGGTCCTCTTTAACCCCTTCAGGACCCAGCCTATTTTGACCCTAAAGACCTTGGCCTTTTTTGCAATTCTGACCAGTGTTTCTTTATGAGGTTATAACTCGGGAACGCTTCAACCGATCCTAGCGATTTGAGATTGTTTTTTCGTGACATATTGGGCTTCATGCTAGTATTAAATTTAAGTCGATAATTTTTGCGTTTATTTGTAAAAAATTAAAAATATGGCAAAAATTTTGAAAATTTCACAATTTTCACATTTTTAATTTTTTTTTCTGATAAACAAGAGAATATGTGACAGAAAAAAGTTATTAAATAATATTTCCCACAGTCTACTTTACATCAGCACAATTTTGGAAAAAAAAAATTTTTTTGTTAGGACGTTATAAGGGTTCAAAGTTCATGAGCAATTTTTCATTTTTCAACCAAAATTTACAAAACCATTTTTTTAGTGACCACATCACATTTGAAGTCCTTTTGAGGGGTGTACATGACAGAAAACACCCAAAAGTGACACCATTCCAAAAACTGCACCCCTCAAGCTACTCAAAACTACATTCAAGAAGATTATTAACCTTCAGGTGCTTCACAGGAACTAAAGCAAAGTGGAAACAAAAAATGGATATTTTAATTTTTTTATCAAAAATGTTCTTTTAGCCTCAATTCTTTCATTTTCACATGGGCAACAGGATAAAATGGATCTTAAAATGTGTTGTGCAAATTCTCCTGAGTACATCGATACCTCATATGTGGTCATAAACCACTGTTTGGGCGCATGGCAGGGCTCAGAAGGGAAGGAGCGCAATTTGAATTTTGGAGCTAATTTTACATTCAAAAAGTAAAATTGCGCTCCTTCCCTTCTGACCCCTGCCGTGCGCCCAAACAGTGGTTTATGACCACATATGAGGTATCGGTGTACTCAGGAGAAATTGCCCAACACATTTTAGGATGAGTTTTATGCTGTTGCCATGTGAAAACGAAAAAATGTAGGCTAAAAGAAAATTTTTGTGAAAAAAAAAGTACTATTTCATTTTCACAGATCAATTTGTAAAGCACCTGGGGGTTCAATATGCTCACTACCCATCTAGATATGTTTCCTGGGGGGTCTAGTATCCAAAATGGGGTCACTTGTGGGGGAGCTCCAATGTTTAGGCACACAGGGGCTCTCCAAACACGACATGGTGTCCGCTAACAATTTGAATAAAAATCAGCTCAAATTGTTAGCTGTAACCATGTTGTGTTTAGTGAGCCCCTGTGTGCCTAAACATTGGGGCTCCCCCACAAGTGACCCCATTTTGGAAACTAGACCCCCCAAGGAAACATATCTAGATGCATAGTGAGCACTTTGAACCCCAAGGTGCTTCACAAATTCATCCATAAAAATGAAAAAGCACTTTTTTTTCACAAAACATTTTCTTTTTTCATTATTATGGATCAATTTGTGAAGCACCTGGGGGTTCGATATGCTCACTACCCATCTAGATATGTTCCTTGGGGGGTCTAGTTTCCAAAATGGGGTCACTTGTGGGGGAGCTCCAAAGTGGAGACGCACAGGGGCTCTCCAAACGCGACATGGTGTCTGCTAACAATTTGAATGCAAAATTAGCTCAAATTGTTAGCGGACACCATGTTGCGTTTGAGAGCCCCTGTGCGCTCAAACATGGAGCCCTCCACAAGTGACCCATTTTGGAAACTAGACCCCCAAAGGAACATATTAGATGCATAGTGAGCACTTTCAACCCCAGGTGCTTCACATATTAATCTGTAAAAATGAAAAAGTACTTTTTTTTCCCGCAAAAATCTTTTTTTTTCATTAATTTGTGAAGCACCTGGGGGTTCAATATGCTCACTACCCATCTAGATATGTTCCCTGGGGGGTCTAGTTTCCAAAATGGGGTCACTTGTGGGGGAGCTCCAATGTTTAGGCACACAGGGGCTCTCCAAACGTGACATGGTGTCCGCTAACAATTGGAATTGTTAGCGGACTCCATGTCGCGTTATGGAGAACCCCTGTGTGCCTAAACATTGGGCTCCCCCACAAGTGACCCATTTTGGAAACTACACCCCCAAGGAACTATCTAGATGCATAGTGAGCACTTTAACCCCCAGGTGCTTCACAAATTGATCGTAAAAATGAAAAAATAATTTTTTGTGGCAAATAAAGTCTTTTCATTTTTCATCAATTTGTGAAGCACCTGGGGTTCAAAATGCTCACCACCCATCTAGATAAGTTCCCTGGGGGTCTAGTTTCCAAAATGGGGTCACTTGTGGGGGAGCTCCAATGTTTAGGCACACAGGGGCTCTCCAAACGTGACATGGTGTCCGCTAACAATTGGAATTGTTAGCGGACTCCATGTCGCGTATGGAGAACCCCTGTGTGCCACTAGCATTGCCACCAGCACAAGGGCAACTGGAAGAGTTGGGGTACAGCACCAGAAAATGGCACCTCTAATGTGCTATTTTCTGGGGTGGCTGTGGGTTGCAATTTGCAGCGTGGGGGGGCCACAACATTTGGGTCTCTCCATGATGAGGATTGCAGCCCCCCAACTGCCAAGTTGTACCTGGCTGGCATCCAAAATAAGGCAAAGCTCTTGTCATTTTATTGGTAGAAGTAAAAAAAAAATGGCATGGGGCTCCGCCATATTTTTGGTCCAGCCAGGTACTACTTGGCAGCTACAGACTGCCACAGCCCCAGCTGCCTCGTCATACCTGGCTGGAACCAAAAATACAGCGAAGCCTATTTTTTTTTATATTTCTAGAATTATTTTAGAAAAAAAATGACATAGGGCTCCGCCATATTTTTGGTCCAGCCAGGTACAACTTGGCAGCTACGGACTGCCACCGGCCCCCAGCTGCCTCGTCATACCTGGCTGGAACCAAAAATACAGCGAAGCCTATTTTTTTTTTTTGATTATTTCTAGAGATATTATTTTTACAGGAAAAAATAAATGTGTCATAGGGGCTCAGCGGCCTATTTTTTTAGTTCCAGGCTCAATGGTACATAAACTAGGCAGCTGGGGACTGGAATCCTCAGCATAGAGAGGCCCAAGCGTTCTGGGCCCCCCATGCTGCGAATTGCAGCCCGCAGCCGCCCCAGAAAATGGCGCATTCATTGAAGCGCCATTTTCTGGCGCTGTACCCAGGCTCTTCCAGTTGCCCTGGTGCCGGTGGCAAACTGGGTAATAAAGGGGTTAATGCCAGCTTTTTATTGGCAGCTGGCACTAAGCCAGAGATTCATAATATAGGGCCAATGTTAGACCCGCCATTAGGAATCTCTGGTAAATAGTCAGAAAATACACACAAGAGAAAAATCTTTTTATTTGCAAAAAAAACACAAACAAAATTCGGACTCCATCTTTATTGTAAAGATCCGACGTAGTCCACAACGAAGGTCCCACGACGCTCGATCGCCTCCGACGTAGTCCACAACGAAGGTCCCACGACGCTCGATCGCCTCCGACGTAGTCCACAACGAAGATCCCACGACGCTCGATCGCCTCTGCTACATCCAGAGACTGCAGCAAGGGATCAAGTGTCCTCTTGTTGTAGTCTCTGGGATCAACGTCATGGTGCACGGTATGGCACATCATTGCCATACCATGCACCATGACGCTGATCCCAGGGACTACAACAAAAGGACACTTGATCCCTTGTTGTAGTCTCTGGGATCAGTGTCATAGTGCACTGTATGGCAATGATCTGCCATACTGTGCACCATGACGCTGATCCCAGAGACTACAACAAGAGGACAGTTGATCCCTTATTGTAGTCTCTGGGATCAGCGTCATGGTGCACGGTATGGCACATCATTGTCATACAGTGCACTATGACACTGATCCTAGAGATTACAACAAGGGATCAAGTGCTCCCTTGTTGTAAGTCTCTGGCGATAGTGGATCCAATCACCATGGAAACTAAGTGCTGTGATCTATGAG
Source organism: Allobates femoralis (assembly GCA_033576535.1). Taxonomy (NCBI): domain Eukaryota; kingdom Metazoa; phylum Chordata; class Amphibia; order Anura; family Aromobatidae; genus Allobates; species Allobates femoralis. Next base: position 250,805,374 of record JARQOC010000002.1, on the reverse strand, counting down.
ATCACAGCACTTAGGGGGTTAACACAGAGCCAGGGCACAGCAATCACACAGATGCTGTGCCCTGGCTGTGACACTGCTCCTCTGCACCCTCATCTCCATGCTGGGAGATAACTGTGCAGAGGAGCCGGCAGAAGAAGGAGGACGCCGCAGGAAGAGGACAGCAACAGAGAAGATAGAAGACAGAGCAGACCGGAGGACAGAGGAAGAAGAGCGGAGGAAAGAGGGAGAAGCGAGGACAGAGGGAGAGAGCGGAGACAGAGGAGAAGAAAGAAGACAGGTGAGAGGCCTGGAGAGAAGCAGCGGAGACCACCGGAGAGCGGGGGAGAGGACCGGAGGCAGGGGGAGAGATCCGGAGGGGAGGGGGTAGATCGGAAGGGGGGGGGAGATCCGGAGGGCAGGGGGGAGATCCGGAGGCAGCGGGGGAGATCCGGGGAGGAGGGAGATCCGGAGGGGGGGAGATCCGGAGGGCAGCGGGGGAGATCCGGAGGGCGCGGGGGAGATCGGAGGGGAGGGGAAGATCCGGAGGGAGGGGGAAGATCCGGAGGGGGGGGGGGGGGGGGGGGAGATCCGGAGGGCAGCGGGGGAGATCCGGGGCAGCGGGGAGATCCGGGGGAGCGGGGAGATTCGGGGGCAGCTGGGGAGATCCGAGGAAGGGGAGATCGGAGGGCAGGGGAGATCAGAGGCAGCGGGGGAGATCCGGGGAGGGGAGGCACATTGGCAGCCAGGGGAGAGAGCAGAGGGCCTTGGCTGGATTCACTCCGATTGGCAGTTTCACTTTCACTTCACTGCCAATTGGAGCGGTCCTAGCCCCGGGGGGCTAAGCCACCCCCCCTGGGGTACAGTGCAGGTCCTTCTGTACCTGCGGCTCTATTAACCCCTTAGTGACCGCGGTTAATAGAGCCGCAGGACCGGAAACTGGCGAGGACGCAGCATATGCGTCCAAGGTCGGGAACGAACTTGTTTTCAGGACGCATATGCTGCGTCCTGGGTCGGGAAGGGGTTAAGTATACTCCTAAAATCATGGAACTTACTGATGAAGCTCAAGCGGACTCCTGAGTGACTGCTCCCTGTAAAATATTCCTACCCAAACTTGCATCAGCAGAAACAACTTAGCTGCATACAAAATCTGATCTGCTATTTCGGCTAATTCTGCCTCCTGTGAACTAGCTTAAAGGCTACAACGTAGGTGCTTAGCCCAAGTCGATAGAGCCTTAGCAACCCAAGAGGCGGCGAAGGCCGGACAAAGAGTAGACCTTGCCACCTCAAAGGCAGTCTTAGCCACATAATGAATACGTATGTCTGTCTGTAGAATCCTTCATTGCAGGAACCCCACTGAGGGGCAAGGTAATGTTTTTCCGGATACCCCTAGGTTTTCTGTAATACTTTCGTACACTCATCAAGGTCCGCAAAGGACTTCAGCACCCACTTGTCTCTCCTGAAGAAATCTGGTTAATTAGGTGGAAGGGGTCTGCTGATCTGGCTGCTAGGGAAGAATCAACAGCAGTAAGTACTCTAAACCATATCTCTCAACCTTGTCATCTGATACCAGCGACAGAAGATAATTAAAGGAATTAAGAACTCAGTCGAGGTCTGCAATATTGATAAGCAGTCACAGGATGATCTAACTTACTATCAAAATCAGTGAGAGCTCTCCAGCGGCAGAAGTTGCAGGAAGACAATCCCCAGCAGTAACCAAGGTCTTAGATACCTTGGTTAGTTCAGTAACAGCCTGGATAAGATCTCAAGGCCAGGTAGAGAGGCATACTCTCTTCTGACATCATTGGGGTTCCCAGAGCAGGAATCTGCAAGGGAAGAGGAGTGCAGGCAGGAAAAATGGTACAGACTGGCCAGTAGAAAACTTATTACCACAGACAGCACATGCATAATAAGTGACTAGTGCAGGCTGTCCTGGAGGGCAAGCATGTTGCTCTTTGGACTCAGACATCTTAGGAGACAGAGGGAGCAGGGAAACAGTGAATATAGGCTGCTGGGGAGCAGCGCTATTAGCCACCAAGCAGAAACAGTCCTTTTCAGAACATAATCTATATTTATCGCTGGTGTAAAGGAGAGGGCGGGGGACACTTCACAACAGCACTGCAATAAATCCAAGAGAACCGGAGAGGCGCATGACGAAAGATGGCACGGCCACCGAAGAAGAGAAAGCGGAAAGGGTGGGGCAAAGGGTGCCAAAAGCAGAACAGCTCGCTGATTTCCCAGGCAAGTACATGAAAACAGATGGCTGGGAACCATGCCCCCACACAGCATAGTGAACTCAGCCACCTGGAGGAGAGCGAAGCCTGTGCACGCCGCAGAATAAACCTATGTTACCACACAACTCCATGCACTGGTCACCTAACTGTGCCGCCGCCAGAAAAGGTACCCAAGGCCATGACACCAGCTCAATTTACCCCCTCCCCTCCATAGCCGACACAGGAAAATGGTGTGAGGACTAAGAGACAGAAGACATGGAGGGAAAACAGCAGAGGGTTATACTTGCCTGTCCCGAAGACAACAAGGTCTTCAGCTCCATGCACGTGAACGCTATGTAGAGCGAACGGACAGGAGTCTCCGGAAATATGGACCATGCCCTACACCTCAGCAAGGTACAAATGTCGGGCCAAAATACAGACTGTAATCTGTCACAATGTGGGTGAAACATAATGCGTATTTACACTCCGTTACCCAAAGAAAGAAAAAAATATTTAACAAAACATTTCAGCCATGTCTGAAAATAGATCCTCCTCTAATTGACATGTAAAAAACTGAGGTTTGTTAGGTGATATTAGTGTCAGCCTCCAGGTGGAAGTAAACTATCCCAGGGTTCTGTTTCCCCCAACGAAACAACCAAGAGATTTTTGCAGCACACAGTGTGCGCATTGTAAGGATTCACAAGTCTGCGATCACATAGTGTGACTGCAGACTTGTCGTTTTAGCTCAAACAACCCCTTAAAAAATGTTTTCTAAGCATCCTTTGTACAACACTTTTAATGGTATGCAGATATCCTCTTAACACAGCCTCATAATAAAACCATCAGCAGCTCCTCCTAGTGGTCAGAGGTTTGTGCTGCATAAGTAATAAATTCCAGTAAGCCTACCTGCTGTAGTCCTTGGGATCCAGATACAGGGACTTGCATAAGAGTTTGACCTTGCCCACCCATTGCCTGAACCATAATCGGTTGACCAGTAGAAGTAATCAGTTGTCCCCCACTGACTTGGACCATCAGTGGCTGTCCTTGTACCTGCATGATGGAAGTAAAAGAGTTATGAGAGTGTGTCATATTTATGTGTTTAATTTTTTTTGAAGACTAGAGGAACATATAACCTTAAATAATGGTACTTTGTTATCTTCAGTTACAGATATAGTAAGTCATTGCCACCATAAAGGTGATCTCATTTCACAGATGGTTTCAGAGCCATAGAGAAATGACCCCACATATTATTTATATAAAAGAAAAAGAAAAACAACAGGAGAGAGAGAGGTAACTCTATAGTTCCTGCAATGGAATCTACATAAAAAAGATGCTGTAAGGTATCTGGACATCACAGGAAAAAAAAGCAGCTTCTTTATGGCGATACAAACACAGAACATTACGAAGCATTATACAATGGTAAAAATAATAGAGCAGAGTGAGTCATGCAAGATCTGAGAACAAGAGAGCCTCATAATCCATGCTACCTGCGGTGTATAACTCCATGCATGAGACGACATGTACAGTACTAGATAATAAATATTTAGACAATATGGCCATGCTTATACATAAGACCGTGAAGGCGATGACAATTTGCATGAAGCGCTCATGCATTCGTCAGACACAACTACCTGGAGGGTCTGCACTTGCTGTCCAGAGGCTGCCCCCACCTGAGCCTCGGTCTGTAACTGGACAGCAGTAACTGCACCAGGCTGAGAAGGGAGAGGAACAAGAAGAGATGGCCTGACCATGAGAGCTTACCAGGGGTCAAATGTGGAAAGAAACATTTACAACCATACTTCTTCACAAGTAAGGTGAGACAAGAAACACAGATTTAACCCCTTCCTACAAACAGACATACTATTACATATTAACTGCAGTTTTCTTTCCACAACAGAACTTAAAAGGATTTGTCTGTTGAGTTATCTTCATCAGCTGGTCAGAAGATAAGCAATAACGTATAGATAAGCGAGTGCTGGGACCCACACAAACTAGCAGTTTGGCCCAACATTTAATGTGCATGTTCACCCACAGTTCCATTCATTCCCTATTGGACTTAAGGAAAGAGCGGAATGCACCACTCAATAGCCCAAGGGGAATGAATGAAGAAACAATCAAGCATTCGCTCCATTCTGAAAGTTAATAAAGAGCTCCACTATGTTGATTTATGCAGGTCCCAGGGGTCAGACCCCAAAGATCTATCGTGATCACCTATAGATAACTTAAAGCAAAACTGCTGTTTAAATTATTACTTAATAATAATGCAGACCAAGTGATTTTAATAAGCTTTCAATATGCTTCATTAGAAAATTCTGGTTGAAAACCATTCATAAACCTTCCACAAGGAGTCCCCACTAGACAGTGTCTGAAGCAGACATATGTTCATTCTCATTCCGATCCATTTTACACTGAATACGGGGCATGTAACCATATAAAGGAGGGCATAGTCTACACTGTGAGAGAGCTGACTGCAGCTGCTGAGGAAACAATGTATCAGATTACTTCAGCCTACAGCACAGTTGCTAAGCAATGTCAGGATCACTGTAAATTCCTCCTTGCTTGACACAAGCTTCTGATCTGTCAGCTGGGTCCACACAGCTCAGTCACAATGTTAACTCCTTCTCTGCTGTCACGTCACAATGCTCACAGTTATTAGATAGCTGGCCACACCCACACAGTCATAAAATGCAGTTTTTAAAAGAGCACATAAAAATGTGAGAAAATAACTCATATAGCACAAAAAAGCATTATCTTAGCGCTATGTGACCCATCATTACCTACCAGTGCAATGTGTTTTTTTTTTCTTCAATGAAATGACATTTACACTTTAACTTCTCTTTAATGGACAACTTCTTTAATTTCAGTGTCAAGAGAAGGGGTCTCCAACCTGTGGCTCATGGGTCCATTGTGTGTGGCTCGCAATTGCCTGTCAGCTTATTGCATTAGCACCTGGTCTAGCAAACAGCTATATTGAGCAGACCACGGTATAGTGAATTGTGTGAGTAACCCCATTCAGAAAAGCTGATCTGGATGCCCATATACTGGCCTTGGAAGTTTAGAAATAATGTAACTATGGTAAGCTGGAGATAGGATGATCAAACCAGTCAGAGGAGGCGCTTGAAGTTGGAGGAGTCTGGTGGAAGTGCTGTAAGTGAGAATACTGAATGGGGAAAACCCAGAACCTTGGTATACTGCCTCAGTATGATTTCTGTGGAAATGCTTTGACTGTCATAATAATGGCAATGGGAGCTCTGGGTACACTACTGTGAGGAGGGGGCAGGAGCTGGATGTGGTGGCTATCAAGGTCGGAAAAGGTTAGGAAAGTCTGGTCTAGAGAATGGCAGCTATTTAATCTTTTATCAAATTGTTTAGGATTACCAACTTGTTTTTGTTAAAATGTTTACTTTTATTGATACAAAAGTTAAAATTTCATAGACCCAACATATAAGGTCCCATTAAAAGAAGTTTCAAAACATCCCTGCTTTCTATACCAGGTTTTGAAACGGGACCTATTCTATTCCGTAAACTTGTCCCTTATTTCCTCATATGAGATAGATTATATATGGCAAGTTTATCTATAAGTGGTGGTATTACATGTATGGGATCATGACTATCCCTCACTCTTGGATAGGAGTAAGAATTGTGACCTTCTAGTATCTTATATACCGGTAACCTAAAAATTGTATGCTCCCTATAAATGTATATATGTATGTTATTGTCTATTAATATGTTGGGTCTATGAAATTTTAACTTTTGTATCAATAAAAGTAAACTTTTTAACAAAAACAAGTTGGTAACCCTAAATGATTTGATAAAACCATAATATATTACCTCCTAATGTTACTACTTTGTAGAAAATTTAAAAAGCTATTTAATCTCCTAAATTCCAGCTATTTAATCTCTTAGTTACCATGGTTATTGGCCACCACATTAGTTAAAAAGTTTAAAAGAGGGAGGGCTTTCTGTCAGCTCATCTACACCCTATGACGTCTGCCAATGTGTTAATATGGTTGCAAGTAGCCACAGAAAGGCTCTCAGGTCTTCTAGAGGCATAGGTTACCCGTCAGTGTTGCAAACTTTACCCTAGACATAAGATGATAGTGGCTTTTATTAGAACAAAAGGTTCAGAGAAATAAAAGCCGACAGATAAAATGGACCTATTATTTTAAATTAAAAATAAAAATAAATTGGATTTGTAAAAGTTAAGAACTTGATCTAAACAAGGCATGTGGCAGAAGCAAAAAAATTATGTGAGTGGTAGAATTGCTGCATTGTTCCCACATTATCGCAGTACAAAAAGATTATATAAAATTGCTACAATGAAAATTCCAGTTATGGATGTAAGAATATGGCAAAGCAAATAATATTTTACACAAACCAACTCCGAAAGATGCTAAGGACACTTACGGTGTATTATTCTTATTTGTACCTTCTTTTAACTTCAGGGAATCTTCTTCCTTTGAACTGCATATTCCAAAAGGGACAGCACTAGTGATGAGCGAGCACTAAAATGCTCGGGTGCTCGTTGCTCTGGCCGAGCATCTCAAGATACTCTTGTACTCGGCCAGAGCACCGAGCCCAATGTAAGTCAATGAGTGACAGGCTCCGCCCACAGACTTCCGGCTATAAAACGAGTAATTCCGGAAAAGGGCGGGAGGGTGGGCTTTTTAAAATCGCCGCAGCATATAACACCTTGCTGTGGCCCCCAGAGGGATCCTATCAATTAATCTGCTCCCTGTATGGTGCCAGCTCACTGTGTGCACTGAAGGGAGCAGTGTATGTGTCTCAGATCGCTATTTATTACCGAGCAGTCCGAGCATCTCGGCAGTACTCGGTGCTCGCCGAGCACCCCGAGTACCGAGATACTCGTGCGAGTACCGAGTCGCGCCGAGCATACTCGCTCATCACTAGACAGCACTAACACTTTGCATAGTGGTAACTTTACATCTCTTTCCAACAAGTGCATACTTCTTAATAGAAGACAGTATCTTGCTGGACTGATTGCCATTGCATGCTGTTACCTAATCTGACTTCTGCCCTGATGTCTGCTGTGCTGGGATGAGGCAAGTGGTGAAGATCCCTGCTACAGCACAGGAGCTCAGAGGATCCACCTCACCTAGAGAACATGGAATCGATACTTGTAGTGATGACTCCATGACTATATAATGCATTTTGCATTGGTAATTGCTGCTGAACCTGGAGATAAGTGACGTTTGTTTATCATATATTTTACTATTTGAATTACTTGTGCACTGTATAACAGTATTATTAGTGCATTGCATATTGGTATTTTATGGTTGCCATTATTTTGCTGGTATTTGAGCAATGTACGCAAAATTTTGTTTGCGATACTTGGGCACTGTAAATTGGACCATATATTAGTATTATTTAAGCATTCTATGTGGGTATTTGTATTGTTGGTATTATGGATAATGTACATCAGTATTTGGTTCATAATATTTGGGCACTGTACATTGCTATAATTTAGTTGGCATTATGTAGGCAAAGAATATTGGTATATTTTGGTATTTAATGGGCACTGTATATTGGTAATTGGTTGATGAGCTCAATTTATCAGTATTTGGTGTATTATATGGACAATATAGGTCTGTTTTTGTTATTTTTTTACATATTTTTTACATAATATAAAAACACACCTAGGTTTTCAAGGGGGAAAATAGGAGAAAAAAAATTGAGGCAAAAAAATGTAGTCATGACGCACTATTATGGGGGAATCTGCTGACAACGCTGTTATAGGGGTAATGTCATCCAATTCTCTACTAATGCCCCCAATCCTGGGCCCCTTTCATGTACACATGTCCCCCATCCTGGTGTATATGTTCATCATCCTGGTATCTATGGCTCCCATCATGCCGCACTCATAAAAAAACGATTCTACTCACCTCCCCACCAGGGCTGTGGAATCAGTAAGCCAAACATCAGACTCCTCAATTTCCCTGAGTCCGACACCACCAAAATGGGCACAGACTCAGATTCCACAGCCCTACTTCCCACCGCTCCCTAGGTGCGTGGTGTTCTCCTCTGATCCTGGCAACTGACTTCAGCGTGTAATTGTGGCAGCACATGACATTGCCATGCATGCCCACTTATACTGACGTCAGTTGCCGGAATACTCGCTGCTCCCCATGCTCGGGATTATGGAAGTAAGGAGCATTGAATATTTGTTCTCTGTAATAGTGGGCACACATTTTCGCCCAGCCGCTGCTGTAAACTGGCAATTAGGTGCTCATATGTGCTGTTATTGAGGAAAATGCATATTCACTGATCTACTTACTTTGCTAACCATAGATTTGTACTATACCAATTCTCCAACCTAGGGGGGTGGTTCTTTCCTAATATATCTCATTGGGGATTTGTGAAAAAATTGCCTACTTTTCCCTTTTAATTCTTTTTAAAATTGTTTGGTCATTGTCCATATTTTTGTTGTATTTTGTAATAATATTTGACACAATTTTTGAAATATCTCCAGGTTGTATCACTGATTTATTAAACCCTTTCTTCTTTTGTTAGCATGTTTTAACTAGTTAACATTGAAGGTCTGCCCGCGCCTGTTAGCTGCACTTGTCGGCTGATCAAATGAGCCAACACGTTCAGGAAAGATGCTAAGGGCACAGCCATGCTGGCGTGAAAACAAACGTTCTGATTCTCATCAAGGAGAGTGGATGAGTGACATCCGTTTTTTAACCGTGTGGCATCTGTGTGCGGTCCCAATTTTGTTTTCTCAACAGCTATTTACTGTATAATCATTTACAGCAGGGGTCTCAAACTCTGCTGGGTTAGTGGGCCGCACATAGAAAAAAATTGATATCGGGGGGCCGCATTACTAAGTGACATTTTCAGTAATTCCAGAATTTTTCACTCAATGTAGTAATGTTCAAATCCTGATCTCCTTTTAGTAAAGTCTCAACGTGTTCCCTTCTTGTGTATGCCTCTGGTCCCCTTCTTGTAATAACGTCCTCATACTAGTCCCCATCCTATATTAATGTCCCCCATCCTGATCGCCTTCTTGAAGTAATGTCTCCTTCCTGGTCTTCCCTTGTAGTAATGTCCCCATCCTGGTCCCCTTCTTGTAATAATGTCCTCATACTGGTCCCCATCCTATATTAATGTCCCCCATTATGGTCCTTCTTGTAGTAATGTTCCATCCCGATCTTGTAGTAGTGTCACTATCTTGGTCCTCATCTTGTAGTAATGTCCCGATCCTTGTCCTAATCATGTAATAATGTCCCCATTCTGGTTCTCATCTTGTAGTAATGTCCTCATCCTGGTCCTCTTCTTGTAGTAATATCCCCATCCTGATGCCACTTTGTAGTGATGTCCCAACCTGGTCTCTCTTCTTTTTGCGTTCACACACACAGTCTCCTATACACACACTCATACACGGAAATACACACTGACACACACACATACACACTCTCGTCATCAAACACTCTTCATACACACACAGTTATATACACCCACTCTTATAAGCACACTCATACACAGTCTCTCATTCACACTCACACACGCTCATAAACACACACACACACACATACACTCTCTCATACACACACACTTTTACACACACTGTCTTATACACACACACTCTCTCATATACACACACACATTTTCCATCCCCACATTCTCTAATACACACTTATATACACACATACATACACTCATACTCACACACATTCACATACACACTCTCATACACACTGTCACACTTTCTCTCACACACACCTTAACAATGCCGGGATCCACTGTGCTGGGGGCTGCCACGGTGCGCTGTGAAAGGGGCTGCCACAGTGCATAGTGCTGGGGACTGCTGCTTTATTATCACTTCCTGCGGCCGCTATGACAAGCTCCAAGTCGCCTTCCCTCAGCTACATCAATGGAAGATGGCGGGCCAATCAGATCACAGACCTGCAAGTGATGTTGGCGTAAGACGTCACTTGAGATTCCCTATTGGCCGACGTCACTTTCGAGTCTGTGATCTGATTGGCCCGCCACCTTCCACTGATGTAGCTGATGGAAGGAGGCTCATAGCTTGTTGTAGCGGCCGCAGGAAGTGATAATAAAGCCGCAGTCCCCAGTACTATGGACCGTGGCAGCCCCTTACACAGCGCACCGTGGCAGCCCCCTGCACAGTGGATCCCAGCATCCTTACGTTGTCCATGGTGCCGCGGGCCGCACTTTGAAGCCTCAGGGGCCGCATGCGGCCCCCGGGCCGCGTGTTTGAGACCCCTGATTTACAGGAACATTTTACAGTTATCTGAGCTACAGAAAGATAATGTATCCGTGAAAATAATTCGGTGCCACTAGGATGGTATGTGTGCGGTCCGATTTTTTGACGGACACATAGACTTGCATTGGCGACAATGGCATACTGTTCCAGCATGTTGTAACTTTTTTTCTCATCCAGATTCTGCATGAGAAAAAAAAAGCATCCGACACACACTAGTCTGTTCTACACCATTAGCTAGCATAGGTTTGACTGCAATGCGATAAAATCACGCATTGCAGTCATCCCAATTTTCACGCCAGTGACGCCGTGCCCTAAGTGTGTGTCTGCATCAAAGGCAGGGACATGACCAATAATGTAGAAATACATCATTGATCATGAAGGTGTTAAGCTGCCCATGGTTCGAGCAGCATGAATTATGCGCGAGGTTCCCTATAGGCTTAGCAGTCTATAAATATCCGGGAAAGGTCTAAAGCCCTTTCTAAAAATGGGCACCACATTAGCTTGCTTTGAGACAGTTGCTTGCTATTGTAGTAATCAATAGACTCTCTAAAGATTGTCCAGGGCACAGCAATAACAGACTGCATGAAAATAATCAAGATTACAATTGACTTACTTTTTCTATTTGCTAGTATTCTCTTGCAATGAGAACTTTTAAAGTGTACAGCTGGTTTTCATGGAGATTGACCATTAGTAGTGTTTGCCCAGACACTGGCCAAGTGTGAGCAAGCGTTAAGGCCCTGTCACACACAAGGACAGCTCCAGCAATCCCGACAGCGATAACGACCTGCCGGGATCACTGCTGGAGCATCATTACCTGGTCTCTAGGGAGCTGTCAAACAGGCAGATCTCCCCCATCACTGAAGGCGATGTTACCAGTGTCCTCCCTGCTTAGCGCTGCCTGTAAGCAGGGAGGACGCAGGTAACTATGATAAACACCTGGTATCCAGGCAGCGCGCACTGCCTGGATACCCAATGTTTACCATGGTTACCAGCCAGTGAGGTCACTGATCGCTGGTTTCTCGCTGTCACACGCAGCGATGTGTGCTGACCAGCGGGAAACCAACGATCAAAAAATTACCCAGAGCACTTTGCAGCGATCTCACAGCAGGGGCCTGATCGCTGCTAAGTGTCACACATAACATCGCTGGAGAGATCATTGTAACGTCACAGTTACAACGATCTCTCTAACGATATCGTTATGTGTGACTGGGCCTTTACATTCCAGGAGAGAAGGTAACTCCAAACATGCTAATCCCCTCTCTGTAGCCCAATGCTTCCTATAAAGAAGGTAGATGCTCACCTTCCTTCCCATAGCTCTCAGCTCCTGATGAATGGTGCTTATCAATCCTGGCATCTCATTGACCTGAGCTGTGAACTTGTTCAAACGCCCTGTTTTCTCTATGTGCAAATATGTAGCTAAGGCCGGAGTCATACTTGCGAGAGACTAGCATAACATCACCCAGCATGGTCGCCCGCTCTCCGGACAGGAGCATGTCAGCTGCATGTATTTCTATGCGGGTGCATGTTCCAGTAAGGAGAGTGGGTGACCATGCAGGGTGATGTGATGCTAGTCTTTTGCAAGTGTGACTCCGATCTAACAGTGTAGATTAAAAACAAGCTTTTGATAGCTAAAAGTGTCACAGCAGATCTTGTGCTAAACTTTATAGTTCTATTAATACTACAGTTCTATTCATGAGAGCAGTCACTCAAAAAGGAGATCCTGTCCTACCAGAAATCAGAAAGTGAAGCTTTTGTGTGATGCTCAAGAGACTACTTTAGAATAAACCTTTAACTTTGTTGGCTAAATGTAGATATGGCCAAATAGAGTATATTAGTTAACCCCTTCACACCACAGCCATATTTTGCTTTCTCCTTTCTTTCTTCTAAGAGCCAAAACTATTTTTTTCCATTCACAGTCATATGTCAGCTAGGTTATGGCAGGACGAATTATGCTTTTAAGGCTGGAGGCACACGGTGCGAGGGACTCGCACCAGTGCCATGCGAGGGATACTCGCATTGCACTGGGACGCTGACGAGCGTGAGGGCAATGCAAGTGTATGGGGCCGAGAAAATCTCGCCCCCATACAGCACACTGTGCAAGTGTGCAGGCAAAAACTGAATTAGTCCTTACCGGTAATTCCTTTTCTTGGAGCCTTCCACGACAGCATTGGAGGATGTCGTCCACGCCCTATTGGGGGACAGGAACACAGAGAGGTTAAAAGCCCCTCCCCTTCCTCCGTACTCCAGTGTATTACCAAGATCACCTGAAGACATGGATTACCTGATATAACCGGATCCAAATACCGACAATAAGGGGGGGGAACTGATGCTGTCGTGGAAGGCTCCAAGAAAAGGAATTACCGGTAAGGACTAATTCAGTTTTCTCCCATCGCCTTCCACGACAGCATTGGAGGAATACCACCGATACTCCTCAGGGTGGGACAATTGCCTGTAGGACTTTCCTACCAAAGGACAGATCCCGACTAGAGGACAGATCTGACCTATAGTGGCGAGAAAAGGTGTGGAGGGACGACCATGTAGCCGCTCTGCATATCTGCTCAGATGAAGCTCCAGCCCGCTCCGCCCAGGATGTAGCAGCAGCCCGAGTGGAATGAGCCTTCAACCCCACCGGAGGAGCAAGGTCTTGAGCGACGTAGGCCGAACAGATCGCCTTCTTGATCCAGGAAGCAATGGTAGCCTTGGAAGCTTTCTTCCCTTTGTTTTTCCCAAAATGCTGAACAAACAGGTTCTGATCCAACCTCCAGGAAGCGGTCACTTGGAGATAGTGGAGGACAGACCGACGCACATCCAAGGTGTGAAACACGGCTTCAGCCGCGTTAGCAGGAGAATGACAAAAGGACGGGAGCACCACTTCCTGGGACCGATGGAAATCCGACACAACCTTAGGAAGAAAGGACGGATCCAACCGAAGCGTAATGCGATCATCGGAAACCACGAGGTAAGGCGCCCGGACCGAGAGCGCCTGCAGCTCCCCAACTCGCCTGGCCGAAGTAATGGCCACCAAAAATGCCGTCTTGTGAGAGAGAGATGGAAGGGAAGCAGTAGACAAAGGCTCAAAGGGATCCTGAGAAAGCCCTTGAAGAACAATGTTCAAATCCCACGAAGGGACGAAAGGCCGAAGCCTGGGACGCAGTCTACAAGCAGAGGTAAAAAATCGTTTGATCCATCGATGGGCAGCAAGATCCTGATCAAATACGGCACTGAGAGCTGAAACCTGGACCTTAAGGGTGCTCGGCTGAAGGCCCAAATCCAAGCCTCGCTGCAAAAAATCCAAAATGAGAGCCACATTAGGATGATGGATATCCGGAACGGAAGGAGCACACCAGGACAGAAAGCGTTTCCAAACCTTCCCGTAAATGGCGTTCGTCACGGGCTTCCTGCTCTGCTGAAGCGTGCGGATTACTGCTTGGGAGAGGCCCTTGGCCGTCAGGATCTCGACCTCAACAGCCAGGCCGCCAGATTGAGCCACTGAGGGTCCGGGTGAAACAGAGGACCCTGGGATAGCAGGTCGAGGTTGTGGGGCAACCGAATCGGACCCTCCAGGCACAGGTCTTGGATAGCGCCGTACCATGTCCGTTTGGGCCACAGGGGAGCCACCAGGATAGCCGTCACCCCCTCCACCCGAATCTTCTGCAACGTTTTGGGGAGCAGCGGGATCGGAGGAAATGCATACACCAACCGGAAGTCCCAGCGATGGGCGAAGGCGTCCAGCCCCAGAGGATGGTCCGACCGACTCAGGGAAAAATATGTTGGCACTTTGGCATTTGCTCCCGATGCAAACAGGTCGATTGATGGGACTCCCCACCTGTCCGTAAGAGAGCGAAACACGGCCGGATGGAGGCTCCATTCTCCAGGGTGGACCTCCGTGCGGCTCAAAAAATCTGCCTGTACATTGTCCGCTCCCCTCAGATGAACAGCTGACAAGGAGAGAAGATGGCGTTCTGCCCAGGAAAATATTCGTCTTGCGAGCACCTGCAAGTGGATGCCCCGAGTACCACCTTGGTGGCGCAAAAAGGCAACCGTAGTCACATTGTCCGACAGAACCTTGACGTGACGCCCTTGTAGGATGTGAACTGCAGCATGAAGAGTCTCCTCCACCGCTAGAGGTTCCCGGAAGTTCGAAGATTGACGACTGATTGAGAGACTCCAAACCCCCTGGAACGGCACGCGATCCACCATCGCTCCCCAACCGGACCCGCTGGCATCCGTAGTTACGGTGGTCACTGGAGCCTGCAGCCAGGCCACCCCCGTCCGGAGGTTCCCGGGATTCATCCACCAGGAAAGGGAGGCCACCACCCGCCCCGGGGTCTGGACCCGAGAGTTCAGGGAATCCTGGCGCCTGTCCCAGGAGCACAGAATGTGTTCCTGAAGCAGACGGGAATGAGCCTGAGCCAAGCCACTGATGGAATGCAGGCCGTCATGGACCCCAACAGGGACATCGCCTCCCGCAAGGTGGGAGACTCCCGAGCCCGGAAGCGGGTCAGTTTGTCGCGGAGCAGAAGCCGGTGTGCGACAGGAAGGAACGAGGTCTGTTTGGAGGAGTCCAGCAAGACTCCCAAAAATTGACGGCGGGTCGCCGGAACCAGTTCCGACTTCCGAAGATTGGGCACCCACCCTAGACCCTGAAGAATCTCTAAAGTTCTGGACACATGGGTGCGCAGGACCTCTGCCGAAGGTGCCACTACCAGCATGTCGTCTAGATAGGGAATCACGCATAAGCCCTGGGACTGGATGAATGCTATCACCTCCCCCATGAGTTTGGTGAAAACCCTGGGGGCTGACGAGATCCCGAACGGCAGCACATTGAACTGATAATGGCCCATCCCACCTGCCCCGGAGATCGCAAAGCGCAGAAAGCGTTTGTGAGACGGGTGAATGGGGACGTGATAGTACGCGTCCTGGAGGTCGATGGTGGCCATCATGTAATCCTGACCGATCAGGGGAATCGCCGAGCGGACAGATTCCATCTTGAATCGCCTGTAAAGAACATGACGATTGAGAAGTTTCAGATTGAAGATGATACGGGGCGCCCCGGAGGGTTTTCGTACCACAAACAACCTGGAGTAGTGCCCCTGGCCCACTTCTCCCGGAGGGACCGGAGACACCACGCCGGAACCTTCCACATTTTCTGGATGGGGTTTTGCTGCTTTTAACAGGGGGGCCCTTGTCTCCCTATAGAAAAAGGGGGAGAAGGGGACCCAGAGTGAGTGAAGGGATCTAAGCCCCTGACCGCAGTGACCACCCCCAATACACTTACAGGAGCTGGGGGAACGCTGGGCTCTGCAGAGGCAGAGGAGGAAGATCTACCACCCTCCATCTTCAGGGATCTCCTTACCTGGGTGTAGTCTTCCGGCGGGTACTTATCTCTAAGCACCGTGCCCCCAACGTGGAACAGCTGTTCCGTCCCTCCTCCCGGTCACTGGCCGCAGGCAAACGCGTGCGATAGGCCTGCTGGGTCCCTGGAGCCGCGCCCAAGCAGTCACCGCGCGCACCGGAAGTGACGTCACCCGAAACCGGAAGTGACGTCGCGGCACTCTCGGCGCGCGCTCCCGGGACCGCAGCTGGAGGAGGGAGACGCCGGAGAGCTGAGACAGGCCTCCGGCGCTCTGAAAACGGCCTGCTTTGCCCCGGAGGACGCAGGAAGGCCGCCAGGTCCCATATGGGAGCCCCGAGAAGGAGGAGGAGGACGCCCCCGACGCCCATCTCTGGCCCGGCCGTAAGTTCACCCAAATGCTGCCCCTGCCGGCCTGACAGCACTGGAACCTCTCCATGCCCCAAGGGGGACAGGAAGACACTGGAGTACGGAGGAAGGGGAGGGGCTTTTAACCTCTCTGTGTTCCTGTCCCCCAATAGGGCGTGGACGACATCCTCCAATGCTGTCGTGGAAGGCGATGGGAGAAAACGCTTTAAACTCGCCGGCTGTCAAAGCCGGCAAGTTTAAAATGACCGCTTTGTCAGTACAGTAAGCCATCATCTTGTACTGCTGTGACTGCAGCGGTACCAGATGTTTAGCTGATTCAATGAGGATTGTAGTTAAATAATGTATTCTGGGGTTATTTTACTGATTAACCCCATCAGTATCCTCTGCACCGCATGTGTGCGCAGAGGATGCTGAGGCTCTAAACACAGTGCTGAAGGGGTTAATATGCAGCTGGTGAAGTGACACCATGTATGTGGAGAGTGTCCTCACTCTCTGCATTACACCATGTGTGTGAAGGGGTTAATTTTTATGTATAATGGGTTAAAAGAACTGTCGGGTTTATAATTTCAGAGACAAAGCCGGCTTATGTTACTGTCTATGGGGAGCTGTGGCTTCAGCACCATGAGAGGGGACAGCTCCCCTATGACAGTAACAGAGCCGGCTTTTTCTCTTAAGTTATAAACCCGACAGTTCTTTTAACCCATTATACATAAAAATTAACCCCTTCAACTACATGGTGTAATGACACCATGTTTGCAGAGAGTGAGGACACTCTCCACATACATGGTGTCACTACACCAGCTGCATATTAACCCCTTCAGCACTGTGTTTAGAGCCTCAGCATCCTCTGCGCACACATGCGGTGCAGAGGATGCTGATGGGGTTAATCAGTAAAATAACCCCAAAATACATTATTTAACTACAATCATCATTGTATTAGCTAAACATCTTGTACCGCTGCTGTCACAGCAGTACAAGATGATAGCTTACTGTACCGGCAAAGCGGGAAATACAAACTAAGTGGCTTTGACAGCCGCAGAGTTTCTATTCCCGACAAATGCTGTCTGCGGTCCTTCAGGACCATGGACAGCATCACAATCACACAGCACACACACCTCACAATCACAGCACACTAACATACATACAGCCAGCCACACATCATAAGCACCATACACACCCACAAACACGCACAGCACTCGCATCACTGTCATGCATCAAAAATGCGGCGTTTTTGATACATGATAGTGTGCCTCCACCCTAAATGACAGTTCATTTCATCATTTAAGGGATCTTTCACATCAGCGGTTTTTTTAAATTTGCGGCAGATTTTGCTGCATCTGCCGCGTATGTCCGACTTGCGGCACAAATGCG
Source organism: Allobates femoralis (assembly GCA_033576535.1). Classification (NCBI taxonomy): domain Eukaryota; kingdom Metazoa; phylum Chordata; class Amphibia; order Anura; family Aromobatidae; genus Allobates; species Allobates femoralis. Next base: position 250,787,844 of record JARQOC010000002.1, on the reverse strand, counting down.
GCAATTCCCTTTCATTCTCTATGGGATTTGTGGTCAGGTGCGGCAAGTGTGGTTTGCTTAACGCTGGGTTTCAAAGGAGAACTCTCATGACAAACAGAGGTCTTCAGAAGACCCATGGCTGACTTGGCAACCCATCAGCACCATGTAATCATGCAAGGGACGCACAGAAAGATGTGTGAAATGACACACCCCATGTGCTGAGAAGGATGTAGGCTCAGCATGTGAGCCCACATCAAAGTAAGTGACCTGACATATAACGTAACTGTAAATCACATGATTGGAAGGGATGCAGCCACAACATCCCATTTCCAATGCAATCCCTACTACCAACATATAAACATATATGTTAATACTTTTAGAACAGTTCTAACACTAACTTTAAAGTTTATGGCCAGTGAGAATAAAAGTAAATACACAAGCATGTGATTTCCAAAGCTCTTCAAAGAAATTATGAAGCATGTTTATTTATAGCCTTTATGAATATGGGCATACCATGCATAAAGGCGTTTCTTACATGATAGCAGGATACAAAGCTGCATAATAAGAATAGACACTATCAGCATTGATCTAGTTTAGTCACACCCACAGCAAGTCTTTGTTTCTGTGTGTTCTTGTGAGAATTACTACACCTGATGAGATTTGGCAGGCCAGAAGAAAATAACTCCTTCCTAACAATACCAACATTAGGCCCCTTTCACATCAGCAGTCATCGCTGATCGCGGCAGTTGCTGTGAAAAAAACGCAACTGCCGCGATTACAGCATAACGGCCGCACCTACGGCAAGCCCCATGCAATGTCTATGGGGCTTGCGGCAGGTGCGGCAAGTGCGGTACAGTTGCGGTTTCGGCACTTGCGGCAGATGTGGACACGAAAAAAACACGGTCAGCTGCGGTTTTCTCGAGGCCGCATCTGCCGCAAGTGCCGAAACCGCACTTGCCGCACACTTACCGCAAGCCCCATAGACATTGCATGGGGCTTGCCGCAGGTGAACCGCAGGTGCGGCCGTTATGCTGTAATCGCGGCAGTTGCGGTTTTTTCACCGCAACTGCCGCGATCAGCGATTACCGCTGATGTGAAAGCAGCCTTACACAATCACAAAACAAGTTCAATAGCTCACCTGTTGCTGCTGGAGCTGCCCAGTCTGGACCACAATCTGTTCTGGTGAGCCATTGCTACTTGTGTATTGTTCCATCTGCAAACCAGTAGTTGATCAGTATCTACATCAAAGGGAGGGAAAAACAAAACAAAATGGAAACCATAATAAATGTATTAATGATCTGTGTAGACATGCTCAAGCCCTTCTCACTACAGACAATTTTCATTTTTGCTTTTTTCCTTCTTTTTCTGAAAGCCTTAACTCTTATTTTTTTGCTAAAAAAGACAAAAGAAATATCATGGCTTATTTTTTGTGGGATGGGTTGTATACTGAAACAACATAGACAACATAAACCCAACACTTGTTTTTGCTCCCATTTTTCATGAGTAAACTCAAACATCTAAGGCTGGTTTCACATTTGCGTATGTAAACGCAGCGTACCGAACGCAGCCAAACGCATGCGCACTGCGTTCCTATGTTTAACATAGAAACGCATAGTACCTGCATTTGGTTGCGCATAATTTATGCGCCCTCCTCTGCACTCCGAACACAGCCTTTGCATTTTTTGTGCGTTTGAGGGAGCTTGTATTATCTGCAAGCTCCCGCAAGCGCACAAACAATGCATGGGAGTCAATGGATCGGCAGCGTCCTCTGCATGACAGCGCAGAAGAACGCTGCAGATCTCATTGAAATCTCTCCCGGAGCAGCCGCTGATCTCCTCTCCTGGCCGCCGCTAATCTCCTGGCTCTGTCGGCGAGGAGAAACAGCTGATTTGACAGCTGTTTAAATCTTCCGAGCCGACATCTCCTCTTCGATGCCTGCTTGGGAGATTTAAACAGCTGTCAGATCAGCTGTTTCTCCCCACCGACAGATAAGTGGCGGCCGGAAGGAGATTTCCGCCTCCCAGCCGCCGCCGAGACAGCTGATTGGCTGGCCGGCCTGCATACTGATGCGAACGCATGTGGAGATTCTCCACTGCGTTCACATCAGAATGGCTGCGTTTGCGTCTGCATACCCTACGCATGCAGACACAAACGCAAATATGAAACCAGCCTAAGACTTTTTTTATGTCCACAAAGGCCTTTTTCTCTTAAACATTGCTTTAAAATTTGTCTAAATCTGCCTTAAAGGGAACCGGTCAGGCCCCTAAGCCCTCAAAACTATCTGCAGCCACATGTATGGGTCAAAATTCCTTGCCTATCCATCTTAATCTAATGATATTCTGCAAATCGGAAAAAACTATTCATACAGCTCTTGTGCTCTATGCTAATGAGGCCAGCAACTAATCGCAATGGCGTTAGTTCACCTGCCTAGGCCACCTGTTTCTGTGTTATTAGGCCCTTGTGGGTGTGATAAATTCCAGCAGCCTACGTCACCTTGAATTCCTGGACATCTCTCTGTGATTCTGTTCCAAATGTTAAGTGTCCCACTTCAGAGGCACATGCTCAGAAGGCCCCTGCTCTTCACACTATGTGCAGTGGCTCTGTATTTAGTGCAGGTGCCCGGCATCAGAGCAGCACTCTGAAGCAGGATGCGTACTCCTTTAAGGTACCGTCACACAGGGACATATCGCCGGCGATGTTGCCGGCGATCGCGGGAGTGCGCATGTCAGACAATATCGCCGGCGATATGTCTCTGTGTGACGGTACCTTAACAGAATAACAGAGAGATGTCCAGGAATTCAAGGCAACATCAGCTGCTGGCAATTATGTGATCACACCCACAGGGGTGTGATAACACAGGAACAGGGCACACTAGGCAGGTGAACTAATGCCCTTGCGACTAGTTGCTCGCCTCATTAACATAGGGAACATGAGCTTTATAAAAAATTTTTGTTAAACATCCGATTTGAAGAATAAGACAGGGATGGTTAGGCAGGGAATTTAGACCTATACTTTAGAGGGCTTGGGGGACCCAACAGGTTTCCTTTCAAGGTAGAGTTACTAGCATTTGACTCGCAAGAGTGCAATGCAAGAAAATCTCAGATTGAACTCTGCCCAATGTTACACAATGCTGCAACCCACATCTGCAATTTTTTCCCCTCAACACTAATTGGACTGAGGAAAAAAATTGCAGCATGCTGCAATTGCCAGCCGATCTCGGCTCATTCGAATCCATACAAGGCTATGGGTACAAGTAAAACATCGCACTACACTGATATCATCCAAGTGCAGTGCGATATACACAGAGACATGCATTCATAAATATACATACAGGGGGAGACAAAGTTCAAAATTAAATAATGTGAAAAAAATAAAAATAAAATCAGGTTTGTTGCTTCATGGGGTTGTCCGGTCTAAAATGACAGGTCTGGAGTGAGTGTGTGTCACTATGTGACTGCAGACTTGTGAATCCTCACATCACGCACTGTGTGCTGCAAAGATTCTCTGCAGTCAGAGCCAGGAACGGCAGTTACATAGCCACAAGTATGCGATATGTATACTCCAAAAAGATTATTAAACGAGGTGGGCATAGCCATTCTTAATGCAAATGTTCTGTATTGCGCAAGGCCGTGCCCCTCCAATTGGATTCTGGCCAGGAGCATACATATTGCATGACTACGGTTACCCACTCTGACACCGGAAAATTCTTACAGTGCATGCAATGCTGATCAGTTTAAGGAAATCTGTTTTTTTTTTTTTTGTGTCGCGGCGCTTCCAAAAAGAACCCGGTGATTATTTTCGTCCGGAAATTTATTCATACAAGTATATCAAAAAGCCAGGTACAACGCATTTCAACTTATTACAGAGTCTTCATCAGGTAAAGTTTCATAGTCATACATATAGAGTCTCTTCATTATATAAAGCTATGATCTGGTTAGTCAGGGTAATGTCCAGCCCTGTTAATTAATCATATTAATTGAGTTGGTTAACGCATGTGGTTAATTAGTCCTGCAGTTTAAAATTGTATCTAGTAAACTAAAAACAGATTGTATATAAAACATGACAATTACTTTCTTAGATAAATAACTAAATAAAAATGGAAGTATTGAATCGTCCTCTTTGTTGTAAAGGATCAATTTTTTAAGCTCTTATCTTTGTATTTTTTATGTGTTTTTTATAAATTAGTATTTCTTATTTAAAGGCCACTAACCGTATGGCAGAGTGACTTATCGCCTCAAACCAGCGGCATTATTAATTCTATCCTTTTTTTTTTTAACAATCTGTCAACAGTGAAAGATAGTATAAATAGCTGTCTATATGCGCTATATACGCTATAATAAATGATCTCTTTAATAGATTAAATGTTTCTCCAGCAAAGAGAGGGCTCTGGAGAATTTCTAAAAAAACAGACTAATTTATTAAAAGAAAAAAAAAAAAAAAACACAAAAAATACAAAGATAAGAGAATAAAAAAAAATGGATCCTTTATAACAAAGAGGATTCAATTCCTACATTTTTAGTTATTTATCTAACAAAGTAATTGTCATGTTTTATACAAAATCTGTTTTTAGTTTACTAGATATAAATTTTAGACTGCAGGACTTATTAACCACATGCGTTAATTAATCATACTAATTGAGTTGGTTAACTGGGCGGGACATGACCCTGACTAACCAGACCATAGCTTTATATAAAGAAGAGACTCTCTATATCAGGGGTGGGAACTCCAGTCCTCGAGGCCGCAAACAGTTCAGGTTTTCACGATTTCTTTAGTATTGCACAGGGATTGGAATCATCACCAGTGCAAGTGATTATGTTATCACCTGTGCAATACTAAGGAAATCCTGAAAACCTGCACTGTTTGCGGCCCTCGAGGACTGGAGTTCCCCATCCCTGCTCTATATGTATGACTATGAAACTGTGCCTGATGAAGACTCTGTAATGAGTTGAAACGAGTTGTAACTGTCTTTTTTATATACTTGTATGAATACATTTCTGGACAGAAATAATCACCAGGTTCTTTGTCGAAGCGCCGCGACACAAAAAAAAAACAAAAAAAAAAAACGGATTTCCTTGAACTAATCAACTGAACAAACAGGATCTTCTAATACGAGGACCTGATCCCTCCGGTAAAGCGTGCTGCAAGCCACAAGGAAATTAAAAACCTCAGGACATCTGAAGGTGAGCAGTTTTGAGTTACCTCACCCTGTTTTAATAGAGATACTGCACTTAGGCTGCCTTCACACTTGCGTCTGAGTCTGCATGCGCAGGGCATGCAAACGCAGTGCAACGCAGCACATACTTATGTGAACACAGCGGAGAATCTCCGCATGCGTTCACATAAGTATGGTGCCAGATTAGCCAATCAGCTGTCTCTGGGGGCGGCCTGGAGGAGATCAGCAGTGGAGATCTCCTGCCGGTGTCAGCGGGGAGAAACAGCTGATCTGACAGCTGTTAAAATCTCCCTTGCTGACACCGAATAGGGTGATATCAGTGCAGGAGATAAGAAACAGCTGATCGCTGATTCAAATCTCCCGCGCCGACATCACCTATTCAGTGTCAGCGCGGGAGAATTAAACAGCTGTTTCTCCCCGCTGACACTGGCAGGAGATCAGCTGTGGCTCTGCATGATCTCCCGGTGGCCACCGCTGATCACCGGCGGCCACCAGGAGAGATTTCAATGAGATCCGCAGCGTTCTCCTGTGCTGTCATGCAGAGGACACTGCAGATCCATTGAGATCCAAGCACTATTTGAGCGCTTGCAGGCGCTTGCAGATAAAACAAGTGGCCGCGACCGCACAAAAAAAATGCAACATGCTGCGTTCGGAGGGCGCACAAATTGTGCGCATCCGAATGCAAACGCAACCAAACACAGGCACATGCGTTCCCATGTTAAACATAGGAACGCAGTGCGCAAGCGTTTGGCTGCGTTCGGTACGCTGCGCTTGCAAACGCAAATGTGAAGGCAGCTTTAGATCTGCGCTGTTACTTTTTTCCCCTCTCTCCCCCGGAAGCTTAGAGACAGCTTTACTAAAGTGCATGTAATGTGAGGATTCACAATTCTGCAGTCACAGAAAAACTAAAGACTAACTAACAGACACAGATGAACACCCCACCTAAAATAGAAAGTTCATAAATTCCACTTAGATCCACAAACCTTTGCATTCTCTAGCGCTAAATGTATCCAAAATCTCTCCAACAGGAGAATATTTTTAACCCTAAATATAAAATTATTACAAATTATGCTACTGCTGGGGTGAAATATGATTTTTGTTCATGCTTGCAGTATCAGGGACCAAAGTTAGTGGGTGGCATTTGTGGGCATGGCTTGATATTTCCACACCCTGGCCACTAATTGGTTACCCAGGTAGTGGATGTGCCCTGGCATATCCACACAATTTTCCGTGTGTGCGCAATTAATATACACTACTCACAAAAAGTTAGGCTTTCAAGTAAGAATATTAGGATGAACCTGAAATTAACTGTAACCTTTTCAGATGAACCTAATGTGACCTTCTCTACACTACTGACTACACATCCAACTGTTCAATGTTTCAGTACTTTTTGCACAACTTGCTGCTCTATAATGGTACCTTTACACGCCGCTACTGGATGGTGGCAACAACCGGATACATGAGAGAAATGTATCTTGCACCGCCAATTCAACCCGAGGTAGCGGCGTGTGAAGACGGTTGTAGCCACCCGCCAGTGGCGGCACCTGTTTCAGAGCACTGCCCTAAAACAGGTGGTTACCCAGCCGATGGCAGCGACCTGTATCGGCGTGTAAAGAAGGAACAGAAGGGTTTGTTTCTACACCATGCTATGTACCTGGTATGTACCTGGGGTGTGACACAGCCTCCGGGAAACCACCCCCCTTCAGCGATCATTGGAGGAAGCTCCTGCGTTACGATTGGTTGTTGCTGCATAGGGCGGCATATTTAAGGAGCTGACCAGTCACACTACACAATTGCTCGAGCGTCCTGTATTAATCAGCCTCCTGCGCTACCTGGCCAATCATGATGTTATTGCTTTGTCCTATCAGCGTACGGACGTCTCGTAATTCACAATTGTGGCACACCTATGTGTTGTCCCTGCTGCACCAGGTCCGCCCATATTAGCTTGTTGTAGCGGTGTGTAAATGAGGTAAGGTGCTCTGCAGAAGGTAACTTGAGACACCCGGCGGTGTATCCAGAGATAGATGTAACCTACCGTAGCGCACCTTGTTGCGGCATGTAAAGGTGGTGCGATTACCGTTTGCAACAGTTTGTGCGTGCTCGTGAAGTAGCCGGTTGTTGCCACCATCCAGTAGCGGCGTGTAAAGGTACAATTAGGCTGCTTTCACACAGTTATTTTGCTGTCCGAAGGGATCCGACTTTTTATAGGACTCCTCGGACAGCAACGGATCCAAACGGATGCCTGCAATCGGATGCCAAATAGGCATCCGATTCCGATAGTTTGCAGGATCAGTTTGGATCCTCTGCCCGCTCCTCCTGTCACCTCGTCCCCCTTCTCTTTCCTCTGTGCCTCCTGTCACCTCTTACCCCCCTCCTCTCTCTGCTCCCTCTTTCTCCCCCCTTTTTCCAGACCTTAAAAAAAAAAAAAATCTTTTCTCACCCATCCACGAGTCCCCCGGCACTTCCAGCTATCTTCTTACAGGAACTGGTGTGATGTCACAGTCACATGACCGGTTACCGCGGTAACTGGTCATGTTACACTGACATCACGCCAGGTCCTATAAGCATCGAGAGCTGGAGGCATTGGTGGATCACGGGACTGGTGAGAAAGTTTTTTATTTTTAACCCTTTCGTTTCACTAAATTTCACTTCTGCAATGTATGAATATACATTGCAGAAGTGAAATTAGATGGCACTGAGCGATTGTAGTGTACTGAGCATGCTCAGTACACAAAAATCGGGTCAGAGGAACAATCAGCTGTTTCCTCGGACCCGCTCTCCATAGGCCCCATGTTAATTGGGGCGGATCAGGTCAGATCCAATTCGGTCCGATTTGATCCTCCCGTGCCCAAAATCACAGCAGTCTGCGATTTTGGAACAGCAAGAAAGACCGAATCGGATGCGACAAAAATCAGATGGCAATAAGGCCAAATCCGATCCGATCCGTGCCCATAGCATAACATGGGGGCCAAATCGGATCCGTGGCTGTCCGCTTTCCAACGGACAGCCATGATTGAACAAAACCGCAGTGTTAAAGCAGCCTAACAAGGAGCTTAATGGCAAAATTCACAACAGGTGTTTGATCTATTAATGACTCAATATATTTTGTGGTTCAACTAGAATTTGTATTTTAACGGTCCCCCTCAGCATGCTTCACATACTGACATCATGAGACCAAGACGACACCCAAGAATTGACCAACAGTACCTCATCATTGCGGGGCTTCAAGCAGAATGTTCTCAGACAGAAGTGGCCCCTGCACTTGCACTTCAGACTATGCACAGTGCAGTTCTGCATTGGGTGTAGGTGCTCAGCCTCAAATCCAGACTGCATAGTTGGAAGTATAGGGGGCCTTCTGAGCATGGGCAGTGCACCTCTGAAGCGGGAACACGTACACCCGGAATAGAAGCACAGAGAGATTTCTGGGAATTCAGGGTGACATCAGCTATTGGTCATTATATTAGCTTAAAGTGTCACAGACTTGTCTTTAACCGGGTGCAACAGATACAGAGACTGGAACAGTCAGACATAAAAGTGGACATCCTTTGACCACATCCCACACTGATGTCCGCTTCCTTGTAAACAATGCCCTGTGGAACCGGATGATGAATGCCCATGACTCCAGGCACTTTTAAAGGAAACCTATCACCAGAAAAATGCAGTGCAATCTGCAGGCACTATGTTATAGAGCAGGAGGAACTGAGTAAATTGATATATGCTTTTTTTGTATTGTATTGTACTTATCTATGCATGGCGCTATAATAATGAATAATAATATATAGTTTTGTGAGAAAAGATTCAGTATAACCTGTGATTTCATCATTTAAAGCGAACCTGTCACCCCCTCTGGACATCAAAAGCTATAATAGCCACCTTCTGCAGCACTAAGGCTGCATTCAGGGAAGGTGGCTATAAGCTTTTGATGCCCTTTATACTATTAAATATGAACTTATATAAAGGCTTACTCTTAAGAAGACCTAAGACCGGGAGGCGGGGTTTCGAGCTCCTCTGACCCGCCTCCTCTTGTCAGTCATGGTGCTCGCCTGCTGCTGCCTCCCCTCATGAACGCGCGCCTCCGTTCTCGTCTGTGGAGCCGCGCATGCGCTGTGCGCCGGGTGTCCAGGAAGTCGTCGGGCTGCGGCGCAGCCCGACGACTTCCTGGACACCCGGCGCACAGCGCATGCGCGCTCCACAGACGAACGGAGCGCGCGTTCATGAGGGAGGCAGCAGCAGCGAGCACCATGACTGACAAGAGGAGGCGGGTCGGAGAGCGCGAAACCCCGCCTCCCGATCTTAGGCTTCTTAAGAGTAAGCCTTTATATAAGTTCATATTTAATAGTATAAAGGGCATCAAAAGCTTATAGCCACCTTCCTGAATGCAGCCTTAGTGCTGCAGAAGGTGGCTATTATAGCTTTTGATGTCCAGTTGGAGGTGACAGGTTCGCTTTAAAACCCTACTCTTTCTGGATTTTGGGTCCAGTGGGCAGTACTATTAGTTAGTGACAGCTGTTTCTGTATGCACACTTATACAAGGATAGCAGTCAGTGATAGGACTGCCCTTTGGTCCCAAAATCCAGAAAGAGCAGAGGTTTAAATGATGAAATCACAGCTTATACTGAATCTTTGCTCATGAAACTATATATCAATCTACTCAGTTTCCCCTGCTCTATAACATGGTGCCTGCAGATTGCACTGCATTTTCATGGTGACGGGTTCTCTTTAAGGGAGGTGAGAGGCACCAAATGTCACAACAGACCATGCAAAACTGTGTACATCAACATGGTCTACATGCTAGACATCCCACAAGGGTACCCGACGACATCACCAGGCACTGGCGTAAAGTCTTGCATGGGGCAAAGAAAATCTATGGTGGGTGAGGGACCAGTGCACCTCAGTACTGTTACTACGAAAGTCAAAAAGTAGTAAAATAGCAATTAAAAGACATGGCATAAATCTGGCTTCACACTTGCAGTGCAGCCAGATTAGGCTCAAATCTGCATCTGGCCATGCATCTGAAAACGTATGCCAACTCACAGCTGCCAGATGTCAGAGGGGAGTCTGGAGGAGGGAGTGAGGAGTGATTAGGCAGGAGGGAGGAGTCTGGGCATGCTCAGTGGGGTAAAACAGATCAGCGTGGAAAGATCCACACCTTCCAGATTCTTCCACCAACTGGACCAGATTCCATTTGCGGATGGATTCGGACGTATCCGGTTTCAGTTCGGTCCAAAAACACAACCTCATAAAGCCAGAAAGGGTGACAAAAAAAGTAATGTGGTAGGATCGGTCAGTATCATGATGCCACTGCATGTACCTGCGGCCCTGTTTTAAGTATATGGACACATGCCTGATGAGGATGCTTTAGGATCTGAAAATATGCACGCAAGACAAAAAAAAATGCAAATGTGAAATCAACCCAAGTAGAGAGAACACACCAATATAGAAAAATCAAATCTTTATTCTTTACGCCAACATAATAAACACATTGTTCCAGATGTTTGGAGGCTTGTCTCTGTGCTGTTTGGTGTATTGTAGGCGAGAAACTTTGTGGCATTTGTGTAGTAATGGCTTTGTTTCTGTGATTCGACCATGCAGCCAATTTTTCTTCAAGTGCCTCCTTATTTTGAAATCTGAAAAAAGTAACACCGCTAGTTTTCAGTGATTCCTGTATTTCAGCTGATGTTATTTTGGATTTTTCTTTGAATCCCGAACAATTTTCAGGCAGTTGTGGCTGAATTTTTTGTTGGTCTACCTGATTGCAGTTTAGTTTTTACAGAGCCCCTGATTTTCCATTTGTTAATCACAGTTTGAACACTGCTGACTGGCATTATCAATTCCTTGGATATTTTTTTTTTGTATCCCTTTCCTGTTTTATACAGTTCAACTATCTTTTCCCGTAGATCCATTGACAATTCTTTTGCTTTCCCCATGACTCACAATCCAGAAACTTCAGTGGCTAGATGATAATCTGTATGGATCACAGAAACTCACTCAGCTTTTATGCACACACACTGATTACAAGCAAACACGTCACAGGTGAGGATGATATCTTTATTAGCCATTCAAACCCATGTGTGTCAAATTCTGTGCATGTTATCAGGCCAAAATCACAAGGATATGTTAACTTTTGATCAGGGTCATTTGGATATTTTTGGCCGTCATTAGGATTTAAAAAGAGAAAACACAGTAGTTTGATAAATGGCTTCACTAATCACTAACCGTGAGTGGGAAAAAAAAAAAAGTTTGTGTTGTCATTCATATTGTCTGAAAAAAGGCTAAGGCAGCAAAAAAAAGAATTATTCTTACCGTTAATTCGGTTTTTAGGAAACCTTCCACGACAGCATAGGAGGTAGCCTCGCCACGCCCTAATGGGGACAGGAAACACAAGAGAGGTTAATAGGCCCCTCCCACCTCCCATTAGCCAGTGTCTTACAACAAACCCAGAACGCATAAGAACTAGAATACATTCCACTAATAAGGAATATAGGGAGGGAAATAAGTGCTGTCGTGGAAGGTTTCCTAGAAACCAAATTAATGGTAAGAATAATTCTTTTTTCTCTAGTCACCTTCCACGACAGCATAGGAGGAATGCCCACGAATCCTTACCTAGGGAGGGACAACAGCTTGCAGGACCTTCCGGCCAAAGGCCAAGTCCCTGCCAGCCATAACATCTAAACGATAGTGTTTGGTGAAGGTATGGAGGGAAGACCACGTAGCCGCTTTGCAGAGCTGCTCAGGAGAGGCCCCTGCACGCTCAGCCCACGAGACAGAAGTGGACCGGGTAGAATGGTCAGTGAAACCAGTAGGAGCTGAGAGGCCTTGACCAAGATAGGCATCCGTTATCGCCTTCTTTATCCAATTGGCAACAGTGCCTTTAGCCACCTTCCGGCCCTTGTTGCGACCAAAGTGCTGAATGAACAAATTCTGGTCGATACGCCAGGGAGCAGTTATCTCCAGGTAGTGCAACACCAGGCGACGGACATCCAGAGAATGAAACTCCACCTCCTTCGCAGATCTAGGATGTTGACAGAAGGATGGTAGAACGATCGACTGAGATCAATGGAACTCCGACACAGCCTTTGGCAGAAAAGACGGATCCAACTGGAAAACGATGCTGTCATCACGCACCGTCAAATATGGTTCACGAATGGACAAAGCCTGAAGTTCACCAATATTCCTCGCTGAAGTAATAGCCACCAGGAATGCGAGCTTGTGAGACAAGGACCTCATGGAGCAAGTCGTCAGAGGCTCATAAGGAGAACGAGTCAGGCCCGTAAGCACGATATTCAGATCCCACGAGGGGGAAACACTCCTCCGACAGGGACAACGTCTCGAAGCCGCCACCATGAATCGTTTGACCCAACAATGCTCCGCCAGTTTCACATCAAACACGGAACTCATGGCTGCGACTTGTACCTTAAGGGTGCTAGGTTTAAGTCCCAGATCCAAACCCTGCTGCAAGAAATCCAAAATTTGCGAAATATTTGGAGCAAAAGGATCTGGCATCCGGGACTGCACCAGGAGAGAACCTCTTCCAAATCTTATTGTAGATGGAATTAGTAACCGGCTTACGGCAATCTTGCAAGGTGGCAATAACTCGATCCGAAAGGCCCTGGGCCTTCAGCACTCGAGCCTCAGAAGCCAGGCAGCCAAACTGAGGCGTTGCGGAGCCGGATGGAAGAACGGACCCTGCGAGAGGAGGCTCGGGTCCTCCCCCAGACTCACAGAACCATCCACCTGGAAGACAGGACCAGATTGAACCAACTTCTCTTTGGCCAGAGGGGGGGCAATCAGGATAGTAGGAACTCCCTCGTCCCTGATCTTCCTCAGAGCCCTGGCTAGCAGAGGGAGCGGAGGAAACGCGTAGGCCAGACGAAATAGCCATGCGTGGGAGAAGGCATCCACCCCGATCGCATCGTCCTTGGGGTTGAGGAGAAGAATGTTCCTACCTTGCAATTGAGGCCTGAGGCGAATAAATCCACCTCCGGGACTCCCCAGCGCGCCACCAGGCTGCAAAAAACTGCCTGGTGGAGACCCCACTCCCCCGGATGGAGATCCTTGCGGCTTAAATAATCCCCTGTGAGTTCAACTCTCCTCTGAGATGGACCGCAGAGAGAGACTGAAGAGACCTCTCGGCCCAGAGGAAGATGCGGCTGGAGATCACCTTCAGGTCGCGAGACCGGGTGCTGCCCTGATGACGAAGATGGGCCACTGTAGTCACATTGTCTGAATACACTAACACATGTGAGCCCCGGACCAGATCTTGCGCAGCTAGAAGCGCCTCCTCCACCACCTTGAGCTCGCGGAAGTTGGAGGACCGAGAGCTTATCAGGGGACCCCAGAGACCCTGAAACGGGGACCCCGAAACCCCCGCCTCCCCAGCCCCGCTGGCTGGCATCGGTCGTTACAGTAACAAGAGGACTTCGGGACCAGGGGAATCCCCTTCCCAGATTCGCAGGGGCTAACCACCACCCGAGGGAGGACACCAACTTCCCTGACAAGCAAATTCTCTTGTTGAGGGAGGAGGGGAGCCGATTCCATTTCAACAAAATGTGGTCCTGAAGGCACCTGGAGTGTGCCTGGGCCTACAGGACCGAAGGGATGCACGCCGTCATCGACCCCAGGACCGACATGGCTGCCCAGATTGTAGGGAACAGCTGAGCCCGAAGGGCAGAGATTCTCGATGTGAGAGAAGCCCTGTGATCCGCTGGAAGAAAGGACATCTGTCTGAGTCCAGAAGCACCACCAGGAACCTCCTGACTGAGGAGGGGAGAAGCTGAGACTTCTGCAGATTTGGGAGCCAACCCAAAGACTGAAGCATGGTTAATACCCTGTCTACATCCGACCTGAGGGCCTCCGCAGAAGGCGCGACCAGAAGGAGGTCGTCCAAGTATGGTATCAGACAGACACCTTGCTGTCGTAGAAAGGCCACCACCTCTCCCATGATTTTTGTAAATATCCGAGGAGCAGAGGATATACCGAAAGGGAGAACTGTGAACTGGAAGTGGTGAATCTCCCCTTGGTAAGACACCGCAAACCTCAGGTACTTCCTGTGGCTGGGATGAATGGGCACATGGAAGTATGCATCCTTCAAGTCTATGGTGGCCATCTGGTAGTGAGGCCCTATCAATGGGACCACAGACCTGATCGACTCCATTTTGAATCTGCGGTAACGGACATGTCGGTTGAGCTGCTTCAGATTGATGATAATCTGGACAGCCCCCGACGGCTTCCTCACCATGAAAAGTCGGGAGTAATGTCCGCTGCCGAGTTCCAATACCGAAACCCTGGATATGACATTTGAAGCTAGAAGGTCCAAAAGGTTGGTGAACAGGAGATCCTGAGATCCCCGAGAGGGCAGGGTAGTGACCCAAGACCAGGTGGGGGAGGAGATACAAATTCTATCAGGAGACCCTCCGACAAGATGTTGAGAACCCAATGGCAGGAGGTAATGCATCGCCAGTTGGGAAGAAAGGCGGAGAGTCTTCCCCCCACCTGAACCGAGTCACTGTTTGTCCGGCTGAGGACGCTGTTGGGAAGAAACGAGGATGTTCTTCCCTCTACCTTTGGGGTAGGACCATCGACCCGCCTTCCCCTTACCTCTGGGCTGGGAGGTCTGAGGCACTTGGGGACGAAAAAACGATTTTTTCGCAACCAGTTGTTCGGGGAGAGCCTTCTTATCCGAGGCCTTGGCTAGGATGTTATCCAGGGCCGGCCCAAAAAACAAATCCCCCTTAAATGGAATAGAACAGAGGCAAATCTTAGAGGTGGAATCTCCACTCCACATCTTTAACCAGAGCGCCCGTCTAGCTGAATTGGAAACGACAGAGGTACGGGCGGCCATGCGCACCGACTCCGCCGAGGCGTCAGCCAGAAACCCCGTAGCCTTTTTCAACAAAGGCAATGAGTCAAGATGCTCCTCCCGTGGAGTACCCTGGGAGATATGGCATTCTAGCTGATCCAACCACCGGAGGATCAAACGGGAAACGCAGGTGGAAGCAATATTCGCCCATAATGTAGACGAGGACGCCTCCCAAGAGCGTTTCATCAACCCTTCAATTTTCCTATCCATCTGATCCTTCAGCTGGGAAGTATCCTCAAAAGGGAGGGCGGTCTTCTTAGCCACTCGAGTGACCTGAACATCCACTTTAGGAACATCCCAAGTAAATGGGGTGTCCTCCAGGGGAAACCTATTTTTCATAGCACTTTTCACCCTCTTTTCAGGAAATTCCCACTCCTGAACAATGAGATCCTGAATGTTTGGATGGACAGGAAATCCCACCGGCTTGACCGGACGAAGCCCAGCAAACATAGCATCCTGGACAGAGTGGAGGACTGGTTCCTCCTCCAGACCCATAGTGCTATGGACTGCACTAATGAGCTGAGCCAAATCCTCAGAAGAGAATAGGAATCTGCTAGGGTCAGAGGTCATGGAGGAAGCACCATCATCCCTATTATCCGAGTCTGAGTCTATCTGGCCTTCAGAGTCAGACTGGTCCTGCTGCCGCTTTCGCTTCTTCGGAGAAGTAGGGCCTGGGACCGAGGTGGGAGCAGCCGAAGTCAGGGAAGCTAAAGAGGCCTGGATTTCATGTTTCACCATGGAGCGTAATTCCTCCACTAAGGAGGGATGTTCAGCCCGCACCACGCGATCAATACAATTCTGGCATAGTTTCTTGTCCCAAAAGGAAGGAAACTTCTTAGTGCAGACAGGGCACCGCTTCCCACCTGAGGGGCGGGGCCAAACGACAAGTTCTGAGAAAAAACAAAACCTCTGTTTAATGCTGAAGAGGGAGAGAATGATTGGCAGCGGTGGGCAGATTAAACATGCAGGGGGCGTGAATCTGCCCTTTGGCTCCTGCCCCTAGCCACCTCCTTTTAGGCTGCAGCATGTACGTTTTCTAAGTGTATTATCTCGGGGTACAGGGCTGCTCAAGTGCTTGGCGACCCCTTGCCTGGATGCTGCATCCAGTGCTGTAATTAGATCACCATGCCTGGTTTGGTGACAGGTCCTCTTTAAAGCTAGCTTCACACTATCGGCGCAGCCAGATCAGGATGAAAATGGGTCATCGAGATCTGGCTGTTCGACTGTAAACTGATCCGTCCGGGGAGAGGGTCGGAGAAAATGTAATAACATTTATTGTGTGCATGCTTATATTATGGAGGCACTTATTCAGAGACTGCACGAGTGGTTTAAAACCACTATTTTATTACAATCACGGTATGAAGTCCTGGTGGGTTTTGCCGGCACAACGGGCAAGAACAGTCCAGGTAGAGGTGTTGGTCTGCTGTAGTCAATAAATTATCACTTATCTTCCTGTCTTTTGAGGTACACACTGTCAAGATTTTACAGGCCCTTCACCCTGTGAGTAATGGATGTGTATCACCCTCTGACTCCCCACCCTCCCCCCTCCTGTTGCTAAATCACATTGACATCTGGATTCCAGTTTCTAGCCTGTGACATTCCCTCACTCATCATGGGTGGCTAACATATTGACAATCCGATCTCTAGCACCTGCACACTTAATTCTGCCCTAATGCAGGCAGTGCAAACAGCATGACTGTGCAGTGCATTACTGCTAGTGCATAGGTGCTAGATTCCCTATCCTGCTGTCTGCATAAAGCAGAATACACAACAGGGCAGGATCTGGCATCTGAGGTAAACGCAGGCGCAATACAGTCAGATGCTCTGCCCGTAGTAGGGCAGATATCAGGGCACCTGCACGAACATACAGGAATCTGCGCAGGCACCAAAGACGAGTCTGAGAAGAGAAGGCGCCCAGAAGACAAAGATCTGGGGAGAAAAGGAAAAGGGATTAGGTCCGCGCTTTCATCACACTAATAAAATCTACTGCAGAGATTTATTTTTTTGTAATTTTATTTCTATGCAGATGTACATCAGTGATTTTTCCTGATGAAGGGGTCCTGCACCCCAAAACACGTAGAAATAAGTTCACAAAAAATAAATCTCGCCAGTAAATTTATTACAGTGTGACGGAAGCGTGGACTGAATCCCTCTTCCTTTTCTACCCGGATCTTTGCTGTCTTTGGAGGGATAGTGCTGCAGACCATCATCGTCGGGATATCAAGCAGATATCACTGGTCTTTCAAGTTGGTTGTGACTTCCGCAACCAAAAAAGGTGAGCAAACCATAACTTGCAACTTAAAAACTGTTCCACACAGGTACACCCTGGGGGGCGTGGCTTAGCCGGGCATTTGAGCGGACGTGCCAGGGAGAGCTCCTGCTGAGCCTTTGCGATTATCCTGATCGGTGCTATTACTTTCTGCACCGGAGAGACCCCATCAGTGAGGGGAGCCTGCCCTGCACCCGGAGCACACTCCCGGAGCCGCCGCTGAGGCCTCATGACCCGCAGACGCCAGCAGGACGCGGGAGCTGGTGGAGGGAGCGGGACGCAAGATGGCGCCGCCGCGCGCATGGAGGCCGAGAAGGAGAACGCGGCCTGCCGGAGGCGCATGGCGGCGAAGCTGCAGCGATTCGCCCATGGCGGTGATGCAGCTGAGGTGGGTGAGGAGGAACATGATGGCCGGGAGGAGGAGGATGGATGTGGATCCGAGGGTGGCATGGAGGTGAGCAGAGAGGCTGCAGCAAGGGAGGATGGGATGGAGGAACAACAGCAGGGACAGGAAATTCCAGAGGAGCCCACAATGAAGGACTTATTTTCCCTGATAACATCCATGAAATCCACCCTGAACACTGTGGCCACTAATGTGCAGGGTCTGCAAGGAGAGATTGCTGCTATTAAGGGGACATTAAAGAAGTCTGATATCAGGATGACTGAAATGGAGGGCAGAGTCAGTGCCACAGAGGACAGAGTGCAGCAGCTGCAAAGATCCGATTCCAGAAAGGATAAACTGCTGGCTGAAACTATAGCAAAAAACGATGATCTGGAAAACAGATCTAGAAGGAATAATTTAAGGATAGTGGGGTTCCCTGAAAAAGCAGAGGGGAGGGATCCCACTGCCTTTATAGAACAATGGCTGAAAGATAAGATTGGTGAATCATCACTGACCAAGGTGTATGCTGTTGAACGGGCTCATAGGGTGCCGATGCAGCCCCGACCACCAGGATCAGAGCCACATACTATCCTAGCCCGGATTCTAAATTATAGAGACAGAGACATTATACTGAGGAAGGCACAAGACGCAGAGGATATGTCATATAACGGTCAGGACATTGCAATATACCCGGATTATTCACCCACAGTGCAGAGACAGAGGAAGCAATTTACTGCAGTGAAGAAGAGATTGAGAGACATGGGACTACAGTATGCCATGTTCTTCCCAGCCAAACTGCGGGTGGAGGCCATGGGGAAAGCGCAGTTTTTTCTTTCGCCGGAGGAAGCGAATAATTGGTTGGACACAAATTCTAAGCGTCTAAGAGCTCACGACGGATGAGAGACACACAACCGAGCTATGAGTCATGACTGAATTCTCTGCTCGAGACGAGTGAGCTGGTATATCTGTTGGAAACTGCTTGTGACACCTCTGGGAGATCTACGTATCTTTGTGGCTATATTCTATATGTGACTTTATTTCTTTACATATAACCTTTTTTTTTCTTTTTTATTATTATTATATTGCACTTATTTTTTCCCTTCTCTGGGTGAACTTTATACTGACGTAGGATCCTTAAGGGGATGGGCCGTCTAATATGCTTGCATACTTGGCATAGGCGTGTAATGTGGCCCAAATGTTTAGTCTTGTTTGTTGTTCTCTTTTTCTCCTCTTAGGTGACCTACGGGATTGTTGTTATGATGATATGCACTGTATTTTATGGATGTGGAGAGACGGGAGTCTATCTAGGGGTGATTATTGTTAATTGGGAGGGAGGATTTGTTTAGAATTACCGATATTACTTTAAAATAATTTTATATAAGGTTCATTAAGGCGGGAGTAAGGCGACAGGGAGAGGTACAGATGCTTCCGGCTGAGATCTGGAAACCCGCGTTACAAGGGAGTGACGCTTGTTTTTGGTCACTAGGGGGTTGGCAGGGGGAAAGGGGGGGAGAGTACAGGGAGTTGGAAAAGGGAAGGGGCCAAGCGGTGGAGAAATTACAATAGACTATTGTACTGGTTTGACTTCAGACTAACTGATGGCATTCAGTAAAGTGCTTAGCTGGAATGTGAGAGGGTTATCTGACGCTACCAAGAGGGCCGCAGTGTTTCAATATATCCTGGATCAGAAGCCCGCAATTATCTGCCTACTAGAAACTCATATGGTAGAAGATAAACTAGACCTTCTGCGGAAAAGGTGGCTACAGGAATCTTATCATTCCACATACTCTACGTACTCCAGGAGTCTCTGTGCTAATATCTAGAACGACTAAATACGAGGAGGTGAAGACGCGCATTGATGGGGATGGGCAATATGTCATTGTGATCTGTAGACTTCAAGGGTGCTTGATAGCGGTGGTGGCGTTGTATATTCCGCCGCCATATTCCAGTGGAAAGATTAAAGAAATTATGGAGTGGCTGGGACACATGGGAGATATACTGGTGTTTCTGGTGGGAGATTTGAATAATGTAAAGGATGAGTATTGGGACAGATTCCGAAGTAGTCATCACAGAACTAGTGGACGTAGTACACCCTTTGGGTTACTCCTTGGAGAATTGGGACTCAGGGATGTTTGGAGGGTACGGAATCCTGAGGTGAGATGCTATTCTTGCTATTCGCCTACCTATAATACTCTCTCACGCATTGACATGGCTTTAGGGAACGACCGCATGGATGAACTTGTCTTGACTGTGGAGTATCTTCCCAGGGTCCTCTCTGACCATAAACCGATATGTGTGTCCATAAGACTGGGGGAACAACTGAAGGGGAACAGATTACACTGGAAGCTACATCCAATGTGGCTACAATCTATTGATATGGAGCAAATAGAACGACTGACTAGGGAATTTTTTGAATTTAATGCTGGGTCCGCTGCGCCATCCATAGTTTGGGATACTATGAAAGCCTATTTGAGGGGAATATTGTCTAAAGAGGTTAACCTGCGTAAATCCAAGACGAGATTAGAAGAAGAGATAAAAGTGAAAAAGGTGAAGGAGGCGGAAGAGGCCTTACTAATGGGAGGGGACAGTAGCCTTACGTCCAGATTGCGTGATGCCCAGGCGGATTTAGATGCATTTCTGCTTGATAAATCACTTAAGCGGAATGAGTTTAGACGTATGGCATTTTTTGCTGAGGGAGAGGCGGTTGGTCATCTATTGTCCCTGGTGGCTTCGGCACAGAGGAAAACCCCATTTGTCTACTCACTAACTGACTCTGATGGAGTCAAAATAACGAACTCAGCTGGCATTGGGGGAAGTGTTTCGGAAATTCTATGAAGCGCTATATTCCTCTGGGACGGAGGTTGACACGGACGGGATGGAGGACTACTTGAATGGTCTGAACCTGCCGAGGTTATCTGAAGGAGACAGGGCTATGCTGGAGGCATCGATAACGAGCGAGGAACTTAGTGTGGCATTGTCATCCATGGCTAATGATAAGGCACCAGGGGCTGATGGGTTGCCGGTTGAACTTTATAAAAGACTTGAGGAGGTACTGTTACCTAAGTTGCTGGAAGTACTGGAATGCTCCAGAGAGGACGGGATATTACCAAGGTCCATGCGGGAGGCGACGATTGTGGTATTGCCAAAGGAGGGCAAGGACCCTGGGTTGCCAGATTCTTACAGGCCGATTTCTCTGCTACCCGTTGATGTTAAAATTCTTGCAAAAGCATTGGCCAATAGATTGACGGGGGTGATAAGCTCCTTAGTGCACCCGGATCAGTCTGGGTTTATGCCTAGTAGATCAACTGCAATAAACCTACGGAGACTGTTTTTGAACCTACAACTGCCAGCTGACAACACGGGTAGGAGGGTAATAGCCTCGTTGAATGCCCAAAAGGCATTTGACTGTGTGAACTGGCAATTCCTGTGGAACGTGTTGGATGCCATGGGATTTGGCCCAGGTTTTGTATCATGGATACGATTACTATATACCCAACCAGAGGCCAGAGTAACAGTTAATGGGCACTTTTTGGGCCGATCATGCTACAAAGGGGCACTCGACAGGGATGCCCGCTTTCCACACAGGTACACCCTATATTGCGCCTTTCTTTTCCAGCCAATATACTTGTCAGAAGAAGAGGCAAAGAAAGACCGAAGAGGTAGTGAGGTCCGGACGAGTGAGAAGAGCCATCGGATCTGAAGTGTAACTTTACATACACGGCAGGAAACTTTATAAAGTGGTTATCTACTTTACTTGTACAAATGCTGGCTGATGACCGGTTCATGCAGTGGTATCTTAATACCCCACTACTGTATAGTGAAGGCAGGCCATATGACAAGCACTTT
This sequence comes from Allobates femoralis, assembly GCA_033576535.1. Lineage (NCBI taxonomy): Eukaryota > Metazoa > Chordata > Amphibia > Anura > Aromobatidae > Allobates > Allobates femoralis. The sequence continues at coordinate 250,766,336 of JARQOC010000002.1, read as the reverse complement.
TTATAATTTTACTTCTGTATGCAGCGATGCTGCATGTCCACCGGGCGACCAACGATTGTTTTGAGGACAGGACCTCAAATCAAACGATGAACGATCAGCCGACTGATCGTTCATCGTTTGTAGTGTCACACGCAACAATGTTTCAACATCGTTCAAGCGTCACAGAACACGTGACTTTTGAACGATATCGGCAACAATATCGTTACGTGTGACGTGGCCTTAACAAGTTTTTGAGATATTGACATATTGTTTGTTGGGCTAGATCCACCACTTTTGTTTCAATAAATTGTTTGAAATGAGGAAATCACCATTGCAGGGTTCTACTTCATTGCCCTACTTTCATGATAAAATATAATTGTTGTATGAACTTTCAAAGTTCACCATAAATTTCACACGAAAGCCAAATATCCTTAACATACACTGAATATATAAAATATTTTGTGTATCTATCAAACATACTGCAAGTAGGCAACCCAATACACCAACCAACAAATATTCGGGTCCACAATAGCGCAGGAGAAGAACGCCAGACACAAGTTCACTAATAACTCCACTATGCCAATCAGGTCCCACCCACTAACACCATGGTCCCCGATGCTAAAAATAATTGATTTTAGTACAAACTTTCATGTATGGGCTGTGATGTCAAAGTCTGGTCTGTGCTCATCTCATTTTGGTGCAGTCGGTACAAAACGGACCAACTCTGAAAATATATAATAAATTGGGTACAGTAGTTCAATGCAGTATGTGCTGATTATTATTATTATGTTCTATCTAAATATCATGATTATTGGATCATAATTATTAAAGCTTGAGGTTACCATTTTTTACATTAAATGTATCACTTAAACAGGAGACATACAGCATCTCAATAAATTAAAATATCATCAAAAATCAATATATTGCCATGTTTCAAGGTGTTTCTGGGAGCCCTGAAACCTGTTGACTAATAAATCAAATATATTCACCCTTTAATGTCTCGTGGAATACAGCAGCATGGTTTTTAACCCTTCATCCTCGCTACTTTAATTTTCTGAGATAACAACCTTTGAGTTTTTATTGGCTGTAAGCCATAATCATCAACATTTACAGAAATGAACACTTGAAATAGATGACTGTTTGTAATTACTCTATACTATATGCATCTCACTTTACGTATTGAATTACTGAAATAAATTAACTTTTTGATGATATTCTAATTCATTGAGATGCACCTGTATATGAAGGAGTCAGATAGGGAAATTGAGGAGTCAGAGGTTTAGCTTACCGACTCCACAGCCCAAGTGTAAAAGGCATTGAAACATAACATTAAGTGGAATGTTATATAACTTCTCATTAAAGAAAACTAATGAAACCTGCACACAAAGAACGTGTCTGTGTGAACACGCTCACGCCGCCAAAAAATCTAATACAAAAAACCTTGTCCATAAACCGTGTAAGGCACTCTGCATTAAAAAAGTTTAAAATGCAAGTGCAGTAAAAAATATATAAATAACAGGGTACTTGGTCCATACGTTTTTTGCGTATAAAATGTACTTCAAGCTGCTTCACCTCATCACGGTGTACCCATATCGAAGCAGTCCTATCTGTTGTATTAAAAACCTGATCATGTAATGTGTATCAAGTGAACAGGGTCCAAACAAGTCCAGTGTCCGATATGGACGGAGGTTGAAATCAGCTTTTTGTGTGCAGAGCCCAGGGTGAGGGGCGGGGAGCCCACATCTCTTGCTAAGCAAGAGGCAAATTTACAGAAAACTAATGAACCCTGCACACAAATTTGCCGCTTGCTTAGCAAGAGATGCGAGTGCCCGTCGCCTGATATCTCCAGACCTCAAATACAACAGAGCACAGAGCCTGTGGAGCGGTCCTCTCTCTATACCACTCAACTGGCTCTATGGTACTGGAGGTCTGGAGAGATCAGGCGACGGGCACCGCTCCACACAGCACAGATACGGCTGCACAGAACAGGGACCAGGGCTGCGGACCCCGCCTGCAATGTACACAGGGTGAGAGGCACACACATGCAGCGGGTCCCTGCTGCACTGACAGTGTTCCAGAATCACTTTCACAGCAGCGGTTTCGGCACCTTGTATCAGTGCACTGGGAACTGCTGTTTTGCAGAGAGGGTGGGTGGTGATGTTAGGGGCTGGGGCAGCCAGTAGGAGCCCTGGGGGTGGTGGCATTCTATAGTATACAGTGGGGAGGGGGCAGGCATGTATGTCCTGGGGGTGGCTGGCCATACTAGGAATAGGGGAGGGGGCGTGATTGTGCTAGAGTAGGTGTAGACGACCAGCTCCCTATTTCCATGCACAATCACGCCCTCCAGACATTCCCTGCCAGCCGGAAATGTGTTATATTTAGGAAACCCTGCAAAATGTTGACATGTATATTGCAGATTGTCAACATTTTGCAGCCTAGGTATAAATATGAAATAAAACATAAGCCCGGACAACCCCTTTAAATATTTTAAAATATGATCCTATTGCAATCCCAACTTGAATTTTAGTACAGGTGTGGCTAGGAGCATAGCAGGTACATGTACATTTTTGGGAATTTTTAAATTATAAGTTTTTTCCAGAAATGTGTTTTAAAATTTTGTGTTCACCTGGGTAAAATATTAACAAAGATACTCTTGACATATCTGGTGAAAGCCTGTACAGTTCTGAGTAGAATGATGTTTATTATGTTTCTCCATCTTATTTTTAGCCCGAGATATGACAGAAAATGTAAAGCCATGCCTGGCCAAAATTCACGCTTTTTTAAAGGGATCCTGTCACCCCCAAACCACCTCCTAAGCTATTAAAAGCTGTCCCTAGAGCATAGTAACACTTACCCTACACTCCTTTTAGCTGCCCCTCTTCATACTATCACGCCTCAATAGGCGTGATCTTCATCATACATTCAAATGCGCGCCTCCCTGCTCTCCTCTCGGCCTGGCGCTGCTGTGTGGGGGCTGTATGACGCGATTCGCGTCATTTCCGGCGCCGGGTGACGTATTTACACCCGCGTCGCTGTTAGCTTCAAGTACCGTACTGCGCATGCGCAGTACGAGGCTTGAAGCTCTAACAGCGGCGCCGGAAATTACGCGAATCGCGTCATACAGCCCCCACACAGCAGTGGTCCGGAATAGGAGAGCGGGGAGGCGCGCATTTGAATGTATCATGAAGATCACGCCTATTGAGGCGTGATAGTATGAAGAGGGGCAGCCTGGCTGAGTGACTATGAATACCATAGTCACTCATTAACATCAGTAATGAGGTACTTTTATAACGTTTAAATTCAGTTTCACTTGCTGCATTTAGGAGCTAAAAGGAGTGTAGGGTAAGTGTTACTATGCTCTAGGGACATCTTTTAATAGCTTAGGAGGTGGTTTGGGGGTGACAGGATCCCTTTAAAACTTTAAAAATCTGTAAAAAATGAACTGAAGAAAAAAATTCAAAACTTTTTATTTGTAATTAACTCAAGTTGTACTTCATATAGAAAAAAAAATATGTAAAAAATCTAAAGACGTAAGGGAAAAAAATATTCATATTTGGATCACTTGATATGGAATGACCTACCGTATATACTCGTGTATAAGCCGACTTTTTCAGCCCAAAAATTGGGCTGAAAAGTCCCCCCCTCGGCTTATACACGAGTCATATACTAGTGTGGTGGGGGCTGTGTCCAGGCACTGCAGGAGGAGGCGGGGGGAGGCTGCAGAATGGTGCCGCTCATTAATTATGCATGGGGAGCAGCGCATAGTACATTGCTGCTCCCCTGCACAGTATAGCCTCCCCCGCCCCCCCTATGTATACAGAGGCCTCCCCCAGCAGTGATCCATCTCACCCCTCGGTCTCCAGGCACCCGGGTCCTCCAGCTGCTGCGTCTGCGTGCCCCGCGGCTTCTAATACTGGCGTCCTACCCGCTCTTCCTGTTTGAATGCGATCATGTGACCCGCGCGGTCACATGATCGCATTCAAACAGGAAGAGCAGGGAGGACGCCGGTATTAGAAGCCGCGGGGCACGCAGACGCAGCAGCTGGAGGACCCGGGTGCCTGGAAACCGAGGGGTGAGATGGATCACTGCTGGGGGGGCTCTGTATAAATTGGTAGGGGGGGGCACCTCTTTATACATGGGGGGGCCTCTTTATACATGGGGGCAGTGAGACAGCAGGGGAGCTATATACCACTGCCGAGGGGCCTGTATACCACTGCTGGGTCTGTATACCACTGCTGAGGGGCCTCTATACCACTGATGAGGGGCCGGTATACCGGTTCCATGACAATTGTGTACAAGATAATTGTGTACGGACAATTGTGTACAGACAATTGTGTACAGGCCAATTGTGTCCAAGGACAATTGTGTACAAGGACAATTGTGTACAGGGCAATTGTGTACAAGGCAATTGTGTACAAGGCAATTGTGTACAAGGCAATTGTGTACAAGGCAATTGTGTACAAGGCAATTGTGTACGGACAATTGTGTACAAGGCAATTGTGTACGGACAATTGTGTACGGACAATTGTGTACAAGTGTGTACAAGGCAATTGTGTACGGACAATTGTGTACAAGGCAATTGTGTACGGACAATTGTGTACAAGGCAATTGTGTACGGACAATTGTGTACGGACAATTGTGTACAGACAATTGTGTACAAGTGTGTACAAGGCAATTGTGTACGGACAATTGTGTACAAGGCAATTGTGTACGGACAATTGTGTACGGACAATTGTGTACAGACAATTGTGTACAAGTGTGTACAAGGCAATTGTGTACGGACAATTGTGTACAAGGCAATTGTGTACGGACAATTGTGTACAAGGCAATTGTGTACGGACAATTGTGTACAAGGCAATTGTGTACGGACAATTGTGTACGGACAATTGTGTACGGACAATTGTGTACAAGGCAATTGTGTACGGACAATTGTGTACGGACAATTGTGTACGGACAATTGTGTACGGACAATTGTGTACAAGGCAATTGTGTACGGACAATTGTGTACAAGGCAATTGTGTACAAGGCAATTGTGTACGGACAATTGTGTACAAGGCAATTGTGTACGGACAATTGTGTACAAGGCAATTGTGTACAAGGCAATTGTGTACGGACAATTGTGTACAAGGCAATTGTGTACGGACAATTGTGTACAACGCAATTGTGTACGGACAATTGTGTACGGACGATTATTTACAGACAAGTATAGGGAAAACAAAAAATTAAACGTCCAAAAAAAGGAAATACTTTATTCATCATTGATTTTAACGTAAGATTGCTTATTGAATAACAGTTTCAAAGCTTCTTCTATTCTTATTCTACAAATATTGCTGGTCTTGTCTATCGTGCCTGCATGTTGCTGATCGCTCGTAGATACCGCAGCTTGTCTCCTTGATTGTGATAATCAGCCACTTTCACACGCAGTCGTTCAGCTAGCTGGACATACTTGCTTCGTGGATGCTCAACATTCAGTACCTCAGCATTCTGGGCTGTAAGTCTATGAATTGCCATGTCACTAATGAGTCCGTTGAACAGTTTCCACACGGTAGGATGAGCACAAAGAAAACTGAATTAGTCCTTACCGGTAATTCCTTTTCTTGGAGCCTTCCACGACAGCATTGGTGCATTGGAGGATGTCGTCCACGCCCTATTGGGGGACAGGAACACAGAGAGGTTAAAAGCCCCTCCCCTTCCTCCGTACTCCAGTGTATTACCAAGATCACCTGAAGACATGGATTACCTGATATAACCGGATCCAAATACCGACAATAAGGGGGGGGAACTGATGCTGTCGTGGAAGGCTCCAAGAAAAGGAATTACCGGTAAGGACTAATTCAGTTTTCTCCCAACGCCTTCCACGACAGCATTGGAGGAATACCACCGATACTCCTCAGGGTGGGACAATTGCCTGTAGGACTTTCCTACCAAAGGACAGATCCCGACTAGAGGACAGATCTAACCTATAGTGGCGAGAAAAGGTGTGGAGGGACGACCATGTAGCCGCTCTGCATATCTGCTCAGATGAAGCTCCAGCCCGCTCCGCCCAGGATGTAGCAGCAGCCCGAGTGGAATGAGCCTTCAACCCCACCGGAGGAGCAAGGTCTTGAGCGACGTAGGCCGAACAGATCGCCTTCTTGATCCAGGAAGCGATGGTAGCCTTGGAAGCCTTCTTCCCTTTGTTTTTCCCAAAATGCTGAACAAACAGGTTCTGATCCAACCTCCAGGAAGCGGTCACTTGGAGATAGTGGAGGACAGACCGACGCACATCCAAGGTGTGAAACACGGCTTCAGCCGCGTTAGCAGGAGAATGACAAAAGGACGGGAGCACCACTTCCTGGGACCGATGGAAATCCGACACAACCTTAGGAAGAAAGGACGGATCCAACCGAAGCGTAATGCGATCATCGGAAACCACGAGGTAAGGCGCCCGGACCGAGAGCGCCTGCAGCTCCCCAACTCGCCTGGCCGAAGTAATGGCCACCAAAAATGCCGTCTTGTGCGAGAGAGATGGAAGGGAAGCAGTAGACAAAGGCTCAAAGGGATCCTGAGAAAGCCCTTGAAGAACAATGTTCAAATCCCACGAAGGGACGAAAGGCCGAAGCCTGGGACGCAGTCTACAAGCAGAGGTAAAAAATCGTTTGATCCATCGATGGGCAGCAAGATCCTGATCAAATACGGCACTGAGAGCTGAAACCTGGACCTTAAGGGTGCTCGGCTGAAGGCCCAAATCCAAGCCTCGCTGCAAAAAATCCAAAATGAGAGCCACATTAGGATGATGGATATCCGGAATGGAAGGAGCACACCAGGACAGAAAGCGTTTCCAAACCTTCCCGTAAATGGCGTTCGTCACGGGCTTCCTGCTCTGCTGAAGCGTGCGGATTACTGCTTGGGAGAGGCCCTTGGCCGTCAGGATCTCGACCTCAACAGCCAGGCCGCCAGATTGAGCCACTGAGGGTCCGGGTGAAACAGAGGACCCTGGGATAGCAGGTCGAGGTTGTGGGGCAACCGAATCGGACCCTCCAGGCACAGGTCTTGGATAGCGCCGTACCATGCCCGTTTGGGCCACAGGGGAGCCACCAGGATAGCCGTCACCCCCTCCACCCGAATCTTCTGCAACGTCTTGGGGAGCAGCGGGATCGGAGGAAATGCATACACCAACCGGAAGTCCCAGCGATGGGCGAAGGCGTCCAGCCCCAGAGGATGGTCCGACCGACTCAGGGAAAAATATGTTGGCACTTTGGCATTTGCTCCCGATGCAAACAGGTCGATTGATGGGACTCCCCACCTGTCCGTAAGAGAGCGAAACACGGCCGGATGGAGGCTCCATTCTCCAGGGTGGACCTCCGTGCGGCTCAAAAAATCTGCCTGTACATTGTCCGCTCCCCTCAGATGAACAGCTGACAAGGAGAGAAGATGGCGTTCTGCCCAGGAAAATATTCGTCTTGCGAGCACCTGCAAGTGGATGCCCCGAGTACCACCTTGGTGGCGCAAAAAGGCAACCGTAGTCACATTGTCCGACAGAACCTTGACGTGACGCCCTTGTAGGATGTGAACTGCAGCATGAAGAGTCTCCTCCACCGCTAGAAGTTCCCGGAAGTTCGAAGATTGACGACTGATTGAGAGACTCCAAACCCCCTGGAACGGCACGCGATCCACCATCGCTCCCCAACCGGACCCGCTGGCATCCGTAGTTACGGTGGTCACTGGAGCCTGCAGCCAGGCCACCCCCGTCCGGAGGTTCCCGGGATTCATCCACCAGGAAAGGGAGGCCACCACCCGCCCCGGGGTCTGGACCCGAGAGTTCAGGGAATCCTGGCGCCTGTCCCAGGAGCACAGAATGTGTTCCTGAAGCAGACGGGAATGAGCCTGAGCCCAAGCCACTGATGGAATGCAGGCCGTCATGGACCCCAACAGGGACATCGCCTCCCGCAAGGTGGGAGACTCCCGAGCCCGGAAGCGGGTCAGTTTGTCGCGGAGCAGAAGCCGGTGTGCGACAGGAAGGAACGAGGTCTGTTTGGAGGAGTCCAGCAAGACTCCCAAAAATTGGCGGCGGGTCGCCGGAACCAGTTCCGACTTCCGAAGATTGGGCACCCACCCTAGACCCTGAAGAATCTCTAAAGTTCTGGACACATGGGTGCGCAGGACCTCTGCCGAAGGCGCCACTACCAGCATGTCGTCTAGATAGGGAATCACGCACAAGCCCTGGGACTGGATGAATGCTATCACCTCCCCCATGAGTTTGGTGAAAACCCTGGGGGCTGACGAGATCCCGAACGGCAGCACATTGAACTGATAATGGCCCGTCCCACCTGCCCCGGAGATCGCAAAGCGCAGAAAGCGTTTGTGAGACGGGTGAATGGGGACGTGATAGTACGCGTCCTGGAGGTCGATGGTGGCCATCATGTAATCCTGACCGATCAGGGGAATCGCCGAGCGGACAGATTCCATCTTGAATCGCCTGTAAAGAACATGACGATTGAGAAGTTTCAGATTGAAGATGATACGGGGCGCCCCGGAGGGTTTTCGTACCACAAACAACCTGGAGTAGTGCCCCTGGCCCACTTCTCCCGGAGGGACCGGAGACACCACGCCGGAACCTAACAGGTCTTGCAGACCCGACAAAAACAGTGTGCGAGAGTCCCCTAGAGGAAGGGGAGTGATCCGCAGACATTGAGGGGGCTGACTTTCGAATTCCAACCGCAGACCCTCCCGAATGGTCGAGAGGATCCACGGGCATGAGGAGATTGCTTCCCATTGGGGAAGAAACCTCAAGAGCCGCCCCGCAATGGGCCCGGCGTCACTGCTTAGAGCCCGGCTGGCCCCCCGCCCCCTGACTGCGGTGCTGGGGGAGCAAGATATTACGGTTTTTGTCACCTTTCTGGTAAGCCCAGCGACCGGACTTCCCCTTCCCCCTATACTGGGAGGGCTGGCTACGCTCGGCCCGAAAGGACTGCTTCCGAAAGGGCTTCTGTTCCGGGAGACACTTTTTCCGGTCTGACACCTTTTCCAAGATGTCATCCAATGCCGGACCAAAGACATAAGACCCCTGAAAAGGGATGCCACACAGCTTAAGTTTAGACGTGACATCCCCATTCCACATCTTAAGCCACACAGCTCTGCGAGCTGTGTTGGACAACACTGCGCACCTGGCGCCAATGCGGACTGACTCCGCCGAGGCATCAGCCAGGAAGCCTGTAGCACGTCTTAGAAGTGGAACGGAATCCAACAGCTCCTCCCTGGAAGTACCCTGCAGGATGTGATCTTCCAGCTGGGAGATCCACCTAAAGAGTGATCTGGCCACACATGTCGATGAAATGTTCACCTTCAAAGACATAGCGGCCGCCTCCCAGGATTTTTTGAGAACACTCTCCATCTTACGATCGAGGGGGTCCTTCAACTGGGAGGAATCTTCAAACGGTAAGGCGGTCTTTTTCGCCACCCTGGCCACCTGGATGTCCACCTTCGGAACGTCCCCGAGAAAGTCAGCACCCTCCAAGGGGAACCGCTGTTTTAACTCGGAAGGGGTGATCAGCCTATTTTCTGGCAACTCCCACTCCCGCTGGATGAGCTCCCGGATGACCTCATGGACAGGGAAGCCCACCTGCCGCTTAGCCCTCAAGCCACCGAACATGGCGTCCTGCACTGAACAAGGGGGTTCGACCTCCTCAACTCCCATGGTGCTACGGACAGCGTCCAGCAATTCTCCCATGGACTCAGAGGAAAAATAGTAGTGTCCAGAATCTCGTGCCTGTGCAGAGGCAACAGAGGCAACATCCTCGCCGTCCTCAGACGCAGAGCTCTGGACAGCTGCCATGAAAGCCATCGACTCACAGTCCTGGAGCTTCCTCTTTTTTGGAGGGGAAGGCCTGGATGCTGCAGCAAAACCTGGCAAGGCTGAGATAGAAGCCTGTACCTCCTGTCTAACCGCTTGAACTTCGTGTCTAACCATGGACCGGAGTTCCTCAAGCAGGGACGGGGATTCTTCCCTGACCACACCGTCCGTACATGGCTGACACAACTTCTTTTTGTAGGAAGAAGGAAGTTTCATGCCGCAGATGCCACATTTTCTGGATGGGGTTTTGCTGCTTTTAACAGGGGGGCCCTTGTCTCCCTATAGAAAAAGGGGGAGAAGGGGACCCAGAGTGAGTGAAGGGATCTAAGCCCCTGACCGCAGTGACCACCCCCAATACACTTACAGGAGCTGGGGGAACGCTGGGCTCTGCAGAGGCAGAGGAGGAAGATCTACCACCCTCCATCTTCAGGGATCTCCTTACCTGGGTGTAGTCTTCCGGCGGGTACTTATCTCTAAGCACCGTGCCCCCAACGTGGAACAGCTGTTCCCTCCCTCCTCCCGGTCACTGGCCGCAGGCAAAATGCGTGCGATAGGCCTGCTGGGTCCCTGGAGCCGCGCCCAAGCAGTCACCGCGCGCACAGGAGCCGCCGGCCGAAAACCGGAAGTGACGTCACCCGAAACCGGAAGTGACGTCGCGGCACTCTCGGCGCGCGCTCCCAGGACCGCAGCTGGAGGAGGGAGACGCCGGAGAGCTGAGACAGGCCTCCGGCGCTCTGAAAACGGCCTGCTTTGCCCCGGAGGACGCAGGAAGGCCGCCAGGTCCCATATGGGAGCCCCGAGAAGGAGGAGGAGGACGCCCCCGACGCCCATCTCTGGCCCGGCCGTAAGTTCACCCAAATGCTGCCCCTGCCGGCCTGACAGCACTGGAACCTCTCCATGCCCCAAGGGGGACAGGAAGACACTGGAGTACGGAGGAAGGGGAGGGGCTTTTAACCTCTCTGTGTTCCTGTCCCCCAATAGGGCGTGGACGACATCCTCCAATGCACCAATGCTGTCGTGGAAGGCGTTGGGAGAAAGAGTGCTTGTAAGGCGTTATGAAACCCCTCGCAGCAATTCGTGGTCTTGGGGGCAGAGGCCAAAGCGTCAGCATAATGATTCCAGACCTCTGGAGTAAACCTTGCGTTTCGAAAGCGTCCACCTACTCCTGGCCCCCTAACGTAGGTATGCTCAAAGTAGGAGAGGAGCTGATTGGTAGCATCATCATCAGGGAAGATTTGGGCTAGTTCGTCATACCTTGCACTTACTTCGGCTGGTGGGACAAACGCCAAGGAGGCCAAAGATTTTACCTTGAGATTGAACTCTCCATCCTCAGCCTCAAATTCAGCCTTTAGGCCCAGCTCATTGACCTTTCGAATAATGGACTGGCTCAGATGAAAGAAGCAGCCAGAAATCGCTGCAGCTGGAAACTCATCTTGGAAAGCTGACATTGCTGCCATCTCAAAGTCAAGAAGAATTTTCTGGGGATTTGCACCTGGCATCAACCCTTTGAGCGCCGTGATCATTCGACGATAGGTTGGACCAGTCTTGTTTGGCAGCAGGCAGTAGATCAGGGGAGGATAGGAGTTGCCGACTTTTGCATGGAGAGAATACAGCTGAAAGAACATGGTTGGCACCACCTTGAACGTTCCATCGCCAAACCATGTCTCTCCTCTTTCGAAATAAGGCAACAGTTCATTGCTACCAATGGCAAGAATCCTGTGGGGGTCATCTCTTGCAGAGTCATATAAAATGATGTCGCTGTATTCCTGGGGGATAGCAAAATTGATGCTTTGAGGAGGAGTCAGCATGGTGTTTGCTCGCTGCCTGACCCGACGTGTATTTCGCTCAACGTCACTTCGCTTGGGCATTCGAGACAACACGTCATCAGACCTGTCTCGAAGAACCTGTCCAACAATGCTTCTAGTAGATGCTTGAGAGCTGATTGCTTCTTGCCTCAGAGCAGCCATTGTAGCTCTGGCTTCAGCTTGAACTGGATCTGCAGAGTGACTGTGCTCAGTCGGCTGTTTAACAATCGCGGCTCCAGATGTGTGCATGCGTGCGGGACACTTGAATTTGTTGACTTGCCTGCACCGCCATTCTTTGATGCTGTCATCACGTGTCCTGTGCAGGATATACTCGTGTCCCCCAAGCCTAAGGACATCTTTGTCTTTTTCAGACTTGCTCATAGTAAAAGTCATGGTGAAAGTTGCAAGGGGTGAGTAATGAAACTGAAAGTAAGCGTCATTGTGAAAGTGGCCTGTACAAGTGGCCTGTACACAAATAATTGCCTTGTACACAATTGTCCGTACACAATTGTCCGTACACAATTGCCTTGTACACAATTGTCCGTACACAATTGCCTTGTACACACTTGTACACAATTGTCTGTACACAATTGTCCGTACACAATTGCCTTGTACACAATTGTCCGTACACAATTGCCTTGGACACACTTGTACACAATTGTCCGTACACAATTGCCTTGTACACAATTGTCCGTACACAATTGCCTTGTACACAATTGTCCGTACACAATTGCCTTGTACACAATTGCCTTGTACACACTTGTACACAATTGTCTGTACACAATTGTCCGTACACAATTGTCCGTACACAATTGCCTTGTACACAATTGTCCGTACACAATTGCCTTGTACACACTTGTACACAATTGTCCGTACACAATTGTCCGTACACAATTGCCTTGTACACACTTGTACACAATTGTCCGTACACAATTGTCCGTACACAATTGCCTTGTACACACTTGTACACAATTGTCCGTACACAATTGTCCGTACACAATTGCCTTGTACACAATTGTCCGTACACAATTGCCTTGTACACAATTGTCCGTACACAATTGCCTTGTACACAATTGCCCTGTACACAATTGTCCTTGTACACAATTGTCCTTGGACACAATTGCCCTGTACACAATTGTCTGTACACAATTGTCCGTACACAATTATCTTGTACACAATTGTCCTGTCACCCGGTATACCACTGCTGGGGTCTGTATATCAGTGATGGTGGCAACTGTATACTAGTCATGGCCACTATATACCAGTGATGGCTGCTATATACAGGGATGGTGGGCTATATACCAGTGATAGGGGGCTTTATGACAGGACGGTGGTCTGTTGCATTGGTAGTTTACTGTTTTTACTTAAAATACAAGTTCAACATTTTATTCGTACCTATTTTCATTTTTAAAATTTTTCAGTACCGGCAGCTGCTGCATTGTCCACCCTAGGCTTATACGCGAATCAATAGGTTTTCCCAGTTTTTGGGGGCAAAAGTAAGGGGGTCGGCTTATACACAAGTATATACGGTATATGCAATTTATTTAATTCCCACTGCTCCCAAGTAGTTTTTCTGTAAATCCACCATATGGTTCCAGAGATATGGACCTTTTTATTGAGTGCTAATTTTATACCCTTTACAAGGGTGTGTGATCAGAGGACCTATGCAAAGCAACAGACTAAAGACATGTTCCCAGGAAATCCTTAGTGAAGATCATAAACATTAGCACTACATAATAATGCCCATACGTCTGGATCCATATAGTTGGTTTAAAAATAAAAAGAACACCAAGTACTCAGGAGAGCAGCGGGAATAAAATAGGGGTAAAAACGAACCAAATCTCACCTGGCAATAATCCCGCTATCAGAGTGATACTTAACGACCCTTCAGTGACATCTGGTAGCTTCTCTGTCACTTGGCCAACGAGCGCTTCTATGTATGGGAGTGACCTGTAAATAATTGGTGAACACCCATCTAATGTGTATGGGGGCTTAGACCAGCTTCACACCACGGCAGGATCAGGTCCGGGGCTGTTCGGTGTGAACCGGACCCGATTTTGCCATAATGTAGTCCTATGGGGCCAGATGGCAGCTATGTGCCATCCGGTTTTCATGTGTCCGGGAGGACCCAGCAGGATTCAGATTTTTCTCCCGGACACAAAACAGTTGCTTGCAACGTTTTTGTGTCCGGGGTGAAAATCGGATTGCCCTGGATCAGACGCCCCCAACATGGGTGTCTATGGTGCTGGATCCGACATAACGTCGGATGTGGGAGCCGGGAGCTGAAGTTTAGCAGCAAGCGCTGCTGAACTTCAGCACCCAGAGCTGTCCCCTGTGCTGTGATTTCAGGACCGCGGCCAGCTCCCCACTACCCTGTCATTACAGCAGGGACAGCTCCTGCTGCAGCGACCAGGCTGCACACCAGACCGGAGGGCATATTTGGCCCTCCGGTTCTGAGTCCAAATCCGGTACGGGGCTGTCCAATTCACATCGGACAGCCCCGTACCTAATCACACCATGGTGTCAAGCCGGCCTGAGGCTATTTTCACACTTGCATATTTTGTAATCCATTTGCTTGTATGAAATTCATGCAACTCCTTGGATATGCATGGACAACCATTAGTGATGAACAAGTGTAATCGTTACTATTTGCACAAATAGTACGGTATTCGTGACACTCCATACTTGGCGAGCAGGGTGGATAAAAATCAATGTTTTTTTTTTTTTAAATATCAAAAAAAAAAAAAAAAAAACGGATTTTTTTTTTATTTAAATCGGATTTTTTTGATTTAAATCGGATTTTTTTCAATAAACTGCTTTATGAGGAAAATATTTTACCATCCAAAGGTTCTTCCATCATGAGATAAAGCTGAGTTGTTTAACTCCGTAGAATAAAGGCTGTATATGTGTAACTTTCACAATGCCATGCTCTTCCAGAGGTTTCTGTAGGATTAGTGGGCAGTTTCTCTCCTATATTATCACAGACGCTCGCTTTACTTACGCAGTTGTCAAACTGAATTTGACTCCGCAGAGGTCCCAGCCTCTTCTTCACGGCAAAAATGTTACAACACGAAGAGTTGAGAAAAAGACCTTAATCCTATTGTTCTACGAACCTATGAATACAGAATCAACCCCTTCAGTGCCAAGTCCAAGAAGTTAGACAATATGTTTCTGATTGTTTGGAGTGGAATAGATCTGCACAACACAAGAAGAATGTGAATCTAAGTGTGAGGAGGAGGAAGGGCAAGCAGACAAGAAAATAAAAGTGAAACTTTGAGCACAATACTGCAGCATAGCCACAGACAGACAAGTCTGGATCTGTTTATGTGTACAATCTGAGGTTTATTACATTCTTTCCTTATAATGGCAGCAGGCCGTAAAAGAGACCCAGTTTGGGAATATTTTAATGAAGCTCCTTCGCCTATCGGTAAGGCAGGCATGCGTGCAAAATGCAAACGATGCAACAAAGAGATGCAAGGCCTGGTGGCGCGAATGAGGCAACATCATGAGAAGTGCGGTGACGAAGATGACCAAAGAAACACTTCTGAACAGGCAGGATCTTCAGGTTGGTAAACATTTTTATTGTATCCTATTTCTAAAGACTGAACTGTCATGTGTGAGAAATTATATTTCTTATTATTACTGCATGTTACGGTCATTTGGTACAGTTATGAAGAAAAACAAATATTCCTTTTGGGGCAGGGGCAGTGATGTGTTGTGTACAATAAGCAGAAATTGTATAATAAACAATAAAATAACAGCATTGACTTTTTTTGTTTAGGGGAATTCATGGATTCTGGAAACTATCCACCTCCAAGATCATCATCATCCTGTTCTACAGTTTCAGAGTTATCCATCCAGGATAGTGCTTCATTAGCAGCAGCATCATCATCAGACACCCACAGCCACATATCACCATCACCCAAAAGGAAGAAAAAACCTTTACCTCCTGGAACCACCATAGATAGGTTTGTGATAAGAACTAGCAGATTAGAAAAAGAGTTGATTGATGAAAAAATTGCCCAGTTTATTTATGCAATGAACTCTTCTTTCCGTCTGACTGAGAACCCACATTTCATTAATATGGTTCAGTCACTGAGACCAGGATACAGTCCACCCAGCAGAGCTGATGTTGCAGGGAAACTGCTGGACAAATGTATGACAGAGAAATGGAGCAATGTGCAACAGCTCTGGAGGGTAAAATTGTTAACCTAAGTATTGATGGGTGGAGTAATGTCCACAATGATCCTATTGTATGTGCTTGTATAACAACAGAAGAAGGTAAAGTCTTCCTTGCACAAACAACTGATACGTCAGGAAATGCACACACAGCAGAATACTTACAAGAAGTGGCAGTAAAAGCTATACAACATGTGAACAAAAATTCAAATGTCTAGTACGCAGTTTGGTCACTGACAATGCTGCAAACGTATCCAAGATGAGAAGAGATTTAGAAGAGCAGGGAGGGAATACAAAGCTGCTAATAACATATGGTTGCAGTGCTCATTTGCTGCACCTCTTAGCCAAAGACTTAAGTGTTCCAGAAATAAAGGCTAATGTTGTTGAAATTGCTAAATACTTCCGTAATACTCATTTAGCTGTAGCAGCTCCGAAAAGGATGGGTGGAACCAAGCTAACGCTCCCACAAGATGTTAGATGGAACTCTGTGGTGGACTGTTTTGAGCAGTATATCAAAAACTGGCCTATTCTGATGACACTTTGTGAAGAAAATCGAGATAAAATAGACATTGGGCTTAAGAGAAATGTTGAACATATGCTGAGCTTCCTGAAACCCATCTCTCAAGCTTTAAACAAAAAACAGAAAAATAGCTGTTTTATTGCGGATGCTGTTGAAATTTGGAAGGAACTGAGTGAACACTTAAAAACAGAACTACACATGGACAGAATTAAATTACAAGCAGTAAACAAACGAATGGGACAAGCACTGACTCCAGCTCATTTTTTGGCAAATATTGTCAATATCCAATATCAGGGTCAAAACCTAAGTGCTGAGGAAGAGGAGTTAGCTATGACATGGGTATCCAGCAATCATCCATCTTTAATGCCAACTATAATAAACTTCAGAGCTAAGGGGGAACCATTCAAGAAATATATGTTGGCTGAAGATATTTTAAGGAAGGTCACACCAGTAAACTGGTGGAAGTCACTTAAGCACTTGGATTTAGAGACTGTTCAAGTAATGATTTCACTTTTAACAGCAGTAGCTTCTTCTGCAGGCGTTGAAAGAATATTCTCTTCCTTTGGACTCATTAATTCTAAATTGAGAAATCGGTTGGGACCCAATAAAGCAGGAAAGCTTATTTTTCTTTTCCAGATTATGAATAGGAACAAAGAAGAAGATGATGATGAAGATGACGACAAGTGAGCTACAGAGGACAGCAGGGATAGTAGTATTTAAGTTTTTCATGTGTCGGCTGGGCTGACAGTCTAAGTTTCTTAAAATATAAATATATATATATATTGTTTAGCCAAATTAGTTAACAAACATGGATGTTTGTTTAAGCAAATAACTTATACTGTAATGTTGTTATTGTTTCAGTTGAATAAATCTATTTAAATTGTTATTAAGGTCAGGATTATTTTTCTCCTTCCTAAGTACAACAGAACAGTGGTGTCCAAATATGAATGATTAACCCATTAAAGCGAACCTGTCACCCCCTCCAGACATCTAAAAATACCATAGCCACCTTCTGCAGCACTAAGGCTGCATTCTGACAAGGTGCCTATAGCATTTATGCTCCCTTGATTCACTGAAATAAAGACTTATATAAAATCTGTTTCAAACCTGATCCAAGACCGGGAGGCGGGTTTTCAAGTGTCTGTCTCCCTCCTCTGTGGTGTCAGTCATCCCTCTCTGCTCTCTGTGCACCTCCTCCAGGGCCATCTCCCTGCATTACAGAGCGTTGTCAGCTCTGCTACAACATAGAGCTGCTGTTATAGGAGACCCCACAGTAGTAAATCTAGCAGGAGGACCCTGAGCAGACAAAGCACTGCCTGCTACATTGCAGCCTTTGAGCTGAGCTGTCAGCAGTTCAGCAGAGTTGAGTTTGTGCTTTAGATCAGGGGCTGAGGAGCAATGCTGCTGGGTGCAAGAAACTGAAAGTGAAAACTGCTCAGCTCAAGGGCTGCTACGTAGCAGGCAGTATCCTCCTGCTAGATTTACTACTGTGGGGTCTCCCAGCTCTATGTTGTAGCAGAGCTGACTAAGCTCTCCAGTGCAGGGAGGTGGCCCTGTAGGTGGAACACAGAGAGCAGAGAGGGATGACTGACACCACAGAGGAAGGAGACAGACACTTGAAAACCCGCCTCCCGGTCTTGGATCAGGTTTGAATCAGATTTTATATAAGTCTTTATTTCAGTGAATCAAGGGAGCATAAATGCTATAGACACCTTGTCAGAATGCAGGATTAGTGCTGCAGAAGGTGGCTATGGTATTTTTAGATGTCTGGAGGGGGTGACAGGTTCGCTTTAAACTGGGGAGAAAAAGTAATATAAAAAGTGATTCTAAAAATCTTCATCTACTTGCATGTTAAAGTAGCAAGAACTAGTTTAGGTAGAAACTTTGATTTAAATCACTGATTTAAATCAAGACTTACTGACTAGTGATTTAAATCGTGATTTAAATCAGTTAGATTTAAATCAAATCCACCCTGTTGGCGAGTATCGCTGGTGCTCGTGAGTGATGTGTCGATCGTTATCGATCTGACAAATATTGCAGGCTCACTTCAGTACACAGTGAGCTGGCCCCTCAATGAATGCAGATTTAATGTTAGGACCTCTCTGGGGGGCACTGCAAGGTATTTTTATGCATTAAAAATGCCCGCCCTCCCGCCATGTCCCTGAAGGTTGGTATCCGTTTGTAGTGATAATCGAGTGGTGCAATATTCGCACTCGCTATACTCATTACAAGTACTTTTTAATACTCGCATATGTGATACCCATGGGATGAGAATAGAGTGTGTATGTGTATAGAATAGGTATTTTAATAATAGAATAGTGACCACAGGTCTTATCATTCCATATATGTATCAGTACAATGTTGAAATATATGAGGGTGAACTCTCTTTGACATTATGCTGCTTTGATGAGAACACGAGCTGGACGTCTTGTGACATACGTCCTGTGACAGGCACACAGATGGACGTCTTAGTAACATACGTCTTAACAGGCAGTAACGTGAAGAACTGAATATCTTGAGGATGATGGTCATGAGGAAAGCTGGATGATCCAGTCAACACATTATCATGGATATTCTAAAACTGTATAAAAGACGGAGGTTACGTTCAGCGAGTGGAGGGGACACTTTTCCAGAAGGCAAGGTAGACGCAGTCTTCTGTAATGCAAGCCATGGTGTTGATCCCTTCTCACTGATCGTGACTTCCCCGATTAAGGGTAAGTTCACATTACCCGGCGGGTTGGTCGTCGGCGGCTGGGCGGGACCCGCCAGGAAGCTCCGGCGCCGTGCACCGGCTTCCTGGCGGGTATAAGTGGCGGGAGCCGGGCGGTATCCGGCGGCTGCCCAGCGGGTTCTCGGCGGCGATTCTGCAGCGGCTGGAAGCAGCACATGATTCTGCTTGCAGCCGCTGCAGAACCGCCGGTTTTTAGAACATGATCATTCTTTGCTAACCCGCTGGGAAACCTGCGGGTTAGCAACGGATGACGCTGGGTAACCGCCGGTATGTGCACAGCCTTGGCCGGTTTACATTGGGTTTAATGTTAATCCAAACGCCGGTTTGGATTAACATAAATTAACATAAACCTAATGTAAACAAAACGGCGGTTTACACAGGTAAACCGCCGAAAACCCGGCCAGTGTGCACTTACCCTAAGAAGGTGAAACAGCTACAATGTGCAGTAAAGGTATTCATGCTTATTCGCTATAATTAAGTATAGGTATGATTTGTGTTAAGTCTGTATTCAATTGATGACAATTCACGTGCTACTTTGTAAACAAATAAATTTAATCTTGCTATAAATAATGTTATTATTCATGCCTGATTTGTAAGTCAGTGAGCGCTACGCAAGTACGGGCTTCTGCCCCAACCCAGGTGAATTTAGCAGGACAGCATACTCGTCTGAATAGCGAGTACAATGTAAGTCAATGAGTGATTGGCTCCACCCACACACATCCAGATATAAAACAAGTATCTGGATCCGTCATCAGATAGGGGTGGGAGGAGCTGTACCTTGCTTCTGCACATGCTCAGTCCACAAAAACAGATTTGTGCACACAGAAGCAAACTGATTAGTTTTCCATAGAGTTCAATTTTAATTCATGACGTATAGTGTCCTTTTATCTGCATATTTTTCATGCAAGCCCAAAAATGCAACATTCTGCGTTTTTGAAGATGTGAAAAATATGCAAACAGATCCATGACAAAATGGTGACAAGTAGATGCACACGCTAAACGAATATGTCACCATTGAAAATCAATAGTGACAAAACCAGCTTAAGGCCACTTCACACACACAGATATCTGAGTCCAATATCTGAACAGATCTCTGGTTGCAGTGAAATCATGGACACATTGTTATTTGTACACAGCCACAAAATGGAACAATGTATCCATGATTTCACTGCAACCAGAGATCTGTTCAGATATTGGACTCATATCTGTGTGTGTGAAGTGGCCTTCAGGGTATGTGCACATCAGTCGTTTTGTGGGCTGTTTTTTAGCGTTTTCCGTCGGCGGTTTCCGCTGAGTTTTATGTTAATTTATGTTAATCCTAGCCACCGGTTGGATTAACATGCTAGTCAATGGCTTTTAGAAAACGCTGTTTACATTACGTTTTTCTTCTTCTCCTTTCCACCGGTTTTCAAAGATAGAGCAAGTGACTCCTTTTGAGCGTTTTTCCAGCGGATCTAGCTTACAAGTGCACCAAAAACCAGTCTGGAAATCGCTAAGAAAAACGCCGGGGAAATCGCCAAGAACACGCTGTACAAACACTAATAAACCGATCGCAAATCGTTAGCAAAACGCTAACAAAACGAGGGACACCGCCGAGTTAAAAAAAACTCAGTTTCTGCCATTCTCCACCGGTTTCCGGACGGTCTGCAAAGATGCAAAAACGACTGATGTGCACATACCCTTAGTATCCATTTCAAAACGGATAGAAATGGACTGCAAAATACGAAAGTGTGAAACCAGTCGAAAGGCTACTTTCACATGTAAATTTTTTGCAAATCCAGCAGAATTCTGCTTTTTTTTTTTTTTACAAAATCCGGATGTGGCAACATTGCATTCTGGCTAATGCATTTTGTACTGAAGTTACAGACATATGCGGCACTTGCGCTTTCATCACGATCCAGCAATTTCGGCACTTGCGGCATGTCTTAAAACTGAAGTTAGCAGCGTTTTTTGACTGTTGACCGAATTGCTGGATCGCGATGAAAGCGCAGGTGCCGCACATGTCTAGAACTTCAATGCAAAATGAATTAGCCAGAACACAATGTTACCACATCCGGATTTTGCAAAAAAAAGGCAGAATATCACCAGATTTTCAAAAACATAGATCAGGCAAACTTGAAGTTCAAAGATTCAAGTTTGCCTGATCTGCCGTGACTGAAAATACAGCAGATGTGAAAGCAGCCTTAGGCTGGCTTCACACTACGGATTTTTCAGATCCGATGCTGTCCGATCAAAAGCGGACAGCATCGGATCCGAATTTGCCCCCATGCAGCCCTATGGGCATCGGACCGAATCGGATGTGCACTAAATGCCATCCGATTTGGTCCGATCCGATTCTGTCCGATTTTATTATCGGTGCAAAAATCGGAGACTGCTCCAATTTTTGCACCGAAAATAAAATCTGACAGAATCGGATCGGACCAAATCGGATGGCATTTAGTGCACATCCGATCTGACCTGATCCCTATAACATGGGGCCCTATGGAGAAGGGTCCGAGGAAACATCTGATGTCTCATCGGACCTGTTAAAGACGGCATCATAGGTACTATGTAGCTTACGCCATATTGTATCCAAAGAAGCCATTTTTTTATTTATCATGTCTATTCTGACTAACTAGCTGTAATTATTTGTTAAGTGAAGTCAGCATAACTCAGCACATTCTTGTAGTTGTCCTTGGTTTCTAGATAAAGACCACCAAGCCATATGTAAGCCAGAATGTACAAGTTCTTATCTTCTGTAATTCTCTTAAAGGTCACTAATTAATCATCTCAAAACTGTCTATACTGCATATTTCATCATATGATGTAACCTATTTTTTTTCTTCTGTAAACGTATATAAGCTGATACAACTAATAAACTAGAGCTATTCATTTGAAGACCGAGTCTGTGTCATCAATTGAGTTATAGCCATTACCAGGTATACCTGTGTAGAGCTCTTTATATCAAATCAGTCTACTCTGGTTAGGTGTTTTTATCCATCTTTCACAGACCCGATTTTACTGTACTGAGCATGCTCAGTACAGTAAAACTGCTCCTAACTGGGAGCACAAGGGTTAAAAAAAAAAAAAAAAAAAAAAAAAAAAAAGCTTATGCTCACCTCCCCCCGAGCCCCCGCCGTCGTCCTGCAGGCTCCCGTGTCTGCAGAGGTCTTCTTCTGCAGTTCAGGACCTGCGGTGATGTCACAGTCATGTGACCGCGGGTTACCATGGTGTAACCTGGTGTCACGTGACTGTGACATCACCGCAGGTCCTGTAATCATGAAGACGACCTCTGCAGACACGGGAGCCTGCAGGACGACGGCAGGGGATGGCTGGGGCTTGGGGGGAGGTGAGCATACGCTTTTTTTTTTTTTTTTCAGCCCGGAGGCTACGATTTAATGCCGGAATCGGATGCCGATTTGGCATCCGATTCCAGGCATCAGAAGGGAGCCGATGCTGTCCGATTTATATCGGACAGCATCAGCTCCCTAAAAATCATAATGTGAAAGTAGCCTTAGAGGGAAGGGGTGGGGGGAGATTCTAGACATACAGTACTGACATAATGAGAACTCTACATTAAAGCCATCACCATTGACTTCTGCCAGACTCCATACACTGGATCTCACAGTAATATGTATCCCCAGGTAACCCATTACACAGGGTGTCATTGCAGCTTTAGTGACTGGTCCCCTCAGGCTGCCCATGTCACACACACAGGCTGTAGAACACAACACAGGCTGTAGACACACACACACACACACAGGCTGTAGACACACACACACACACACACAGGCTGTAGACACACACACAGGCTGTAGACACACACAGGCTGTAGACACACCACACACAGGCTGTAGACACACACAGGCTGTAGACACACACAGGCTGTAGACACACACACAGGCTGTAGACACACACACACACAGGCTGTAGACACACACACACACAGGCTGTAGACACACACACACACAGGCTGTAGACACACACACACACAGGCTGTAGACTGTAGACACACACACACACACAGGCTGTAGACACACACACACACAGGCTGTTAGACACACACACACACAGGCTGTAGACACACACACACACAGGCTGTAGACACACACACACACAGGCTGTAGACACACACACACACACAGGCTGTAGACACACACACACACACACAGGCTGTAGACACACAACACACACAGGCTGTAGACACACACACACAGGCTGTAGACACAACACACCTACACACACACACAGGCTGTAGACACACACACAGTCCCCAGCACTGCAGCCTCCCTGCTCAGCCCGCAGCATCCTGGGCCCGGCCCTGTCCGCCCTCTCCCCCTCAGCATGGCGCCCAGCTCGCAGCCTCCGCACACAGCAGCCTGACTCCTGGTATTGGCGCTTCTTCTCCGGTAGATGTTGGCTTTGTCTTCCCGGATTGGCTATTTATGTTACTGCCTGATACATTGGTGTTATTGGCTGTGCGGCTTAGGTCATGTTTCTCCCTCCCCGTGGTGTTATTGGCTCTCTCCCCCGGTCCTACTCACCACCTCTCCCGGTCTCGGTTCTCCTCTCCGCTCTGATTGGTTCCAGAACCGGAGCACTGAGCCCAATCAGCGCTTTGGACACACAAAATGGCGGAAGGACAAAGACGCCAGAAAGTAGCACTTCATGCGCATGCGCCATAGACCGAGCCCACATATTACGCGTGCGCACGATGAGAACGGCAAGACCAGGCCTGTCCTTACGACCTCCTCGAGCATGCGCACTAACAAGCGTCTTCTAGTCTGGAACGTTCTAGAAGAATCGTATATCTGCGATGGAGGCGGGGCTTACGGGTTCCGACCTTCCTGAAATGAGCGGTTACGGTGATAAATGAAAAAAGGCGGGAAACTATTCTACGTAGGACGCTCGGCTGCTATTCCAATGTGGGCACCCTAGTATTATGTTATACTACGGGTGCTGAGAGCACGAGATGGCGCTTCCCCCATAGGGGATGACTGCAGAGCTAGTGTGTACGAGACCCCCATAATTACTTTCACACTGAGGTTTCCATGAGGAGACACCTTAAAACTCCAAATATCTGAGGAGCGGCCATGATGTTATACAGTGACACCTGCCCATGTTCACAGCACTGTACTGTATATCTATCACAGTGGACTAGTCAGAGTGATAGTATAAGTATAGATTTACTATAAGACGAATTATTTTGTCAGGAATATGACATCAATTTGACATTTGGGACTAACGTTTTCCCATGACAAAATGCTCAATTGAACAGCTTTATATATCCCTGATATCTAGCTGTGCTCTTGATTCAACCAGAGCTAAGGGATGGGGTACTCAGTCACCGGGACTGCTGAATACGGAGTCACGGATGGTCGAGATCCTGGTGCCGTGCCCTGGTGATCAACTGTAGTAGATGTTGATGATGGGGGATAAAAGCTCGTCGGCTTTGCAGTCAGGATTTAACTCCTGGCTGCCTCGGCTGTCCAGGTCACCGATGCTCCCTCAACGTGACCAGCCACCTTCCTACCAGTCCTGGCCCGTTGCCTTCTGTCCTGGGTCCCCACTTAAAGATGGGGTACCCTCCACTTAGCTGGGCTGCCAGGCTTGACCACACTGTCTGCCTTCCCAGCACCGTCTGAGGTAAACTGTAAACTGTCACACTTCCTCTATCCTAAGCTCCGCCCCCACGTATCTGGGATCTACCAAGTACTGTTTCCCCCTATTCTAGGTAGTGTGGTCCTAAGTGAGTGTAGAATCAGACTCCATAAGATTTAAATCCCAAACTAGCAACTTACAATAATATTACATCTATATAATAAGTGCAATACCACTCTGTGGCGCCTAGTCACAGGGGCGCCACACTCATCCGAATAGAGGATTCAGTCATGTAGAATGAAGCAATGCTCAGCACCAAGTTTCTTCAGATACGTCTAAATTGGAGGAAAAAAGAGAATTTGTGTCTGGAAGCGTACAAGGCCAGGGGCGGGGAACCCCAGGCCTATGGCACGGGCCTCGATGACCTTTTCTGCAGCCCTCAGGCAGATTCCTGGGGACCACAGTACCTTGACTGGCAGACATGTTTTGTCGACTGCCTGCCTTTTAAATCCAGGTTCCCGGTTATTTCTATGCCCCAGTCTCAGCCTCGCCAGTGATGTATATGCTCCCAACCTCTCCTGTGATGTCTATGGCCATAGCAAACCTGGAAAAACAGTTGTAAGTCAACACAATCAACATGACCTAACATCACAGGCACGCCAAAGAGAAGCAGCTCCAGCCACCACAGTAGTGGGAGTTGAATGTTTAATCAACTATAGCAGGGTAGTTTTGAGTTGATAATTTTGTGCGGACTCCGAAGGATGGTAGAAATTTCCGAACGGCCCTTAACAGAGAAAGGTTCCCCACCCCTGCACTAGGATATGACTTGTGTGAGGATCACACTATCTGGACTGCCACAGCCTTCCTGAACTGACCATGTTAGCTACGTACAAATACATGAAGCTATCACGCTTGGGACAGGAGGGCCAACGGCCAGTCCGAGCACGTTCATGAAATCCTTACTTGACTTATATAGCAGTGTAACGGCAACCAAACATGGATTTTGGTGATGCCTAATCAAAACTGCCCACAATCCTGGTGTTTACAATTCAAACTACAAATCTGTGGGAAGTATGTTTCTATAATAATTTGAAGAAGAAAAACACTGGGCACTAGTGGGTCTACACAGGTCTATTGATTAGACTAAAAAAATCTCCAAATATTGGGAGTGCTCTTGCCAGATACATGTTAGGCGGGCGTTACACGCTACGATATATGTAAAGATGTCGTTGAAAAGTGCCTGATTTAGTATCGCTCCTCCGACATCGTTGCGTGTGACAGGTCGATCTGACTAGCGATAAGTGGTCAGATCGTTATATACAGATATGGGAACCAGACCCCATATCAGACGATGTCGATCATCCAATCTGCTGCATTGTTCTGTGTGACACCACAATTACCAATCTCCTGACCGATTTCTCCTATTCACATAATTGACAAGCATCAGTCGCTGGTTGTGGGAACGATACCTGCACGTAACATCGCTGCTGTGTCCAGAAAGTTATCTATACATGTGACACCTCACTAATGATGTTGTCCACGAGCCGCACCCCTGAGATCGTTATTGAGTTCCCACACAAAATCGTAGTGTGTGACGCCCGCCTTATAAATATGGAAAGAAAAAATGACGGCACTCAACCATCAAAGTTCTTCAATGTGCAGTTTTTATTCCATCCAGGAATAGGGTTACAATTGTGCGGGGAGAAGGAGAGGCAGAGGGGGACTACGGGCTCTCCGGTTCGAGTATGTTACTCTTCAACAGGTCCACCATGTGGTCCTATCGAAGAGTAACATACTCGAAACGAAGCGCCTGTAGTCCCCTTCTGCCTCTCCTCCCTCTCCGCACAATTGTAACCCTATTCCTGGATGGAATAAAAACTGCACATTGAAGAACTTTGATGGTTGAGTGCCGTCATTTTTTCTCTTTCCATAAGTATGATTCTATGCCTTAGTGTCCGCCTCCAATAGGTAAATACAGCCAAAAATGATGCAAAACAGAGAACATGAGTCTGTCTGCATCATTATAGAGAACAGCCCCATCAGCACATACAGTTGAAGCCAGAATTTTACATAAACTATATGAAAAGACACATATGCATGTTTTTCTCACTATCTGACATGAAATCAGAATAAACCTTTCTTGTTTTATGTCAAGATTACCATAATTATTTAGATTTGCCAAATGTCAGAATAATAAGAGTGAAAGAATGTTTTAAGGCATTTTTATTACTTTTTGCAAAGTCAAAAGTTTACATACGCTAAGATCAGGGTCGGCGTTAGGGGGGGGCAGACTGGGCAGTTGCCTAGGGCCCCCACTCTCTTAGGGGCCCCCAAAGGAGCTGAACTGAAAATAGCAATAAAACAGTGAAAAAAAATGTAAAAATACACATATTTGGTATCGCTGCGTTCGTAAGAATCTAAGCTATCAATATATGAAGTAAATTAATCCAATTGGTAAATGGCGTAATGGGAAAAAAATAAAAACGCCAGAATTATGTATTTTAGGCCACCACGTTGTTACAATAAAATGCAATAAAAGGCGATCAAAATGT
Organism: Allobates femoralis; assembly: GCA_033576535.1. NCBI lineage: Eukaryota > Metazoa > Chordata > Amphibia > Anura > Aromobatidae > Allobates > Allobates femoralis. The sequence continues at coordinate 250,739,158 of JARQOC010000002.1, read as the reverse complement.
TGTATCTGACTCAAAATGGTATCAGTAAAAATGTCAGCTCAGGGCACATAAAGTAAGCCCTCACATATCTATGTATCTTCAAAAATTAAAACATCATGGGTCTCGGAAAATAAAAAAATATATATATTTTTTTTTTTACAAATTTCTGTTTTTGTTTTTTTTTATGATTGAAATAAAAATGATGTTCAGTATGTTCTTATTCTGACCTAGATAATCAACTTATGAAGTCACTCTTACCATATAACTACGGCCTGTTCCACATCCAAGGTTGGTGTGCGTTTTGCTAAATTTGCCTTTCTAGCCGTTTTTACCGCTAAAAACGCATTAAAAACGCTAGCGTTTTTTCCCCCATTGATTTCAATGGGAACGCATGTAAAAACGCATGCAAAACGCATGTGCGTTTTCAAAAACGCAAAACGCATGCATTTTTGCGAACGCAGCACAAAACGTCTTCCCCGATGTTTTGGGCAGCGTTGGCAAAAACGCAAGCGTTTTCTGATTTGAAAACGCACATGCGTTTTTACATGCGTTTTTGCATGGGTTTCCATTAAAATCAATGGGAACAAAAACGCATGCGTTTTGATGCGTTTTTGCGGTAAAAACGCATGGAAATGCAAGTTGAGCAAAATGCAGCAAAGCGTTAGATGTGAAAGTGGCCTGAGCATTTAGGGCCCACTTTAACCTTTTGCCTAGGGCCCCACTTTGCCTAAAACCGGCCCTGGCTAAGATTACTATACTTTTAAACAATTTGGGACAGCCCATATGATCATGTCATATGTTTGGAAGCTTCAGATTTATTGGCAGTATCTGGGTTATTATTTAAATAAATAAAAAAAATCTGTGGGCTTCGCCCTATTTTTGATTTCCAGCCGGTTAAAACCCAGGAAGCTGAGAGTTGAGATCCTCAGCATGGCAAAGCAAAAGCCTGTGCCCCACGCTGAAAATCGTAGCAGCCCCTGAAAGTGGCGCATTCTTTTGAAGCGCAGTTTTCAGGCACTTTACCCAGCTCGTCCAGCGGTCCTGATGGCGTTGGAATGTTCGGTAATAATGAGGTTAGTGCCAGCTTTGTATTGTCAGCTGGCACTAAGCTCAGAATTCATGAAGTCAGGCCAGATTAGACCCAGCCACCATGAACTTCTAGTACACAAGAAAAAAAAAAAACTGAAAAAAATATAAAAATAAATACACACAAACACATTTAGCAACTTCATCTTTATTAACAAAAAAAAATCTCCCTCCGACGTAATCAATAGGCAGAGCATGTTCAGCTCTGCTTCATAGCTCTGAACAGACACACGTCTGTTCAGAGCTCTGAACAATTACAGAGAGTATAGAGGGCTCGACGTAATATGTCGTGTGCTCCAGTGAAAAATAGTCCAAATAGTAGAGTATAGACTGGGTACTCCAAACGAGATAAATGCAAGCTCCACAAGTAGATCAAGGTGCAAAAAGTGTGTTACTTTATTTTGGCCACACAGTACACAGACCAACGTATCGGCTCACAGGCCTTCCTCAGGGTACTAATAAAAATTGCAATATAGAAAATAAAATAACGTTAGTAACACATGGAAATGGTTTTAAGTGCTGGTGTATACGGGTGAAAGAACGTGTGGTGACAAAAGGGAGGGTAACACACGGTGGCTTGGTGTAAGAAATGGGTCGTGGGTATAGACGAGTGTAGTCATCTAATGCTAACTCAGGGTGCAAGTGAAAAGGAATAACGGTCTATGCAAAAAAGGCGTCCAAAAGAATTTTTTGGCAACTATGCTGAAAGAACCAAAGTAAAGGACAGTCATAAATACAGGTATGGGAACATAATTACCAGAAGTAGTACTGGTGGTATGGTATGGATATGTGATAGAAATAATCTCTTCAGTTCTTCCTTTGTTCGATAAAACTCCATAGACTGCGTCTTCAGAACCAAAAGTGGGTTTTATTCGGGTAGGAAAAAATACAGAGATGTACGGCAAAAGCAGTATGACTGGCAGGAATCTGAATGACAGGCGCGGGAGCCACAGTTGTCACACTCAAGATGGATTCAGAATAATGGCTCCCCGTCTCATGGACGGGGGTGTCTTTATACCAATTTTCTCCATAGAGAATCATTGTACCAATGACTCTCTATGGAACAAGGATTACATCACCTGTCATAAGTGATCCCTTCATATTACTTACAACATATATTGACATGAAAAAGCACATTAATTTAATTACTAACTATATACTTCACTTAAACTTATCCATATAAATTATCTCATAATAGCCTTTTTGGGACGAAGCACAAATCACAACTTATTGACATTAATCAGCTCTGTTCTTGATTATAAGAAACGTCATATTAGCCTTGAGGGATAGAATACACCACAAAAAATAAGACAAATTCAGAACTGGCTTTTGAACTGATTATAAATTTTGCTAAATGATCAGACCAAATCTAATTAACTCCATGCCTGTTTCTCTTCCAGGCCTGGTTTCCTTATTATTTGAGACCTACAGCAAAAGTTCTTAAACTGAAACTCTTACACAAGACAAAATGGCTGACAGAGGCCTTGGTACCCATGGCCTCCGTCTAACAAATCCCTCTGTTGTACTTATGGTAATTTGATAATTTACCCTGAAGTACAAATTGGCATATGAGTCTAGTCCTAATTCTCATATATATTATTGAGGGAATACATAATTTCGTACACTCCCTGGTCAGTAGGAGTGTTGGGAGGGACTGAAGGTACCCTTGGAAGAAGGGCCCTAACAATAGGTGTACCACCTACGAGTGAGCGTGGTCTGGCAGTAGGTACCCTACCCGCGCCAGGTCTCCGGTATGGTCTGATAAAAGTGGTACTATATGTTATTACACGGGCCTGAAAGTTATTTAGTTCCTCAACATGAGCCAGATTCTTTTTTGAAAAACATTTGGTTACTACCTATTAAACACATATAGGAAAAAAAAAAACAAAGTAGCAAAAAAAATCTACAGTAAATATCACCAACGTAAGAGTTCCTAAGTATTAATGAGTCCCATTACAATCTTTAAAAAAAAAGAAAAAATTCAAAACTTTTCTTTGTTCCATGGCTCCTAAGGTCCTATTCACAGTTCAGGTGTGGGCAAATAGTCCTAAAAAGAAGCAAAAAACACAACAAAACAAAAAAATCATCACAGAAGTGAAAAAACAAAGTGTCCGAGTCCCAAGTCCCATAACAGTCTCTGAGTCCTTTGATCCGTGGCTCTCGATCTTGTTCTGTTCCCTCGGAACTTCCACTGTCTTCCCCTCAATCACACTGTCCAGGTCCCACTGGATGGTGTGAGATGTCATCTCCAGGGAAACAGGCGGATTCATGGATCCCAATCCAATAGGGGACCTGAAAAATAAAATAAAAGCGCAGTATCAGTTCTCACCAGCATCATTAGAATTCTCAACTGGCAGTATAACAAGCTTACATTGATCAATATGAACAATTTTAACACCTTTGTCTCTTGGCTTGCTAATCCTTAGCACTCCCAAAACAGTTGGGCCTATCACTTGTGTGATAACAAATGGGCCTTTGTAATTGGAATCCCACGGTCCTTTTTTTCCTAAGATTCTTAACCATGAGCTAAGCTCCCACAACAAATTTGGACTCATATAAATTCCTGTTGACTCTGAGGCTACAGCTCTTATTGCCAGGCACGTGGGACATGATTTGTCTCACTAAGTGAGGTCCATTGTCACTTTCAATTAATTTTGGGAAGCCCCAGTGTGAAAACACATCTTTCCACAAGAGGAGGCCGTTGTTTGTGGCAGGCAGGGCCTCAACCCATTTTGAGAAAACATCAACAATGACCAAGGCATACCTGAATCCTCCCTCTGCTCGGAATGGACCAATTAAGTCAATTTGAATCGACTGGCTGATGGCACATTTTTCCTTTGTACTAGCTGTAAGAGCGCTTCTGGTTCTGGCTGAACAAAGACTGAATGATTAAATTTAATCAGAGACTTAATCATTATAGTTGGGATATACAGTAACAATTTGTCATCAACCCTTTTGTAATACAGATATTCTCCTTTATCAATGGGTATTGATTCAAGGAGTTAAATAAAGATGCATCACCTTGTTCTCTCTGTGCCTTTAAGAGGTCATGGAACTGAGATGCGTAAGGGAGGGGCTCCTCCCGGAGTCTTCGCGTGACAGCAGAGATAGTAGCCTATGGATATCTGTCAACACCCATCAGGGCGGCTTCTTTGGCTGCGGAATCTACATATGCATTGCCAACAATGTGGGGGTCAGATGTGAGCTTTTGATGTCCTTTGATTTTACAGAAGGACCATAAATTTGGAAATTCTTTGCCTCTCTGCACAATTTGCTTGAGAATATCTGCATGCTGAAGCGGCTTGTTCTGGGAGTCTACCATCTTCCTCTGTGCTAAGTGATATTTATCTCCCACTTCTACCTGCAAATCCCTAGTCTAAAAGTCAACAATCCATTGGGCCATTCTCTGAAAATTCACACCCCAAGCATTGCCTGTAAGCAGTGTTTTTAAGGTTACATGGGGGTTCTGCAGAATCAAGGTGAAAAGCTAATTAAAGTGCATGCTTTAAATTTTCAAAAGCCTGCAGGGCGTCTCCCTCTATTGTGATCGTGGTAAACTCATTTTCAATACCTTTTAGGAGATCATACAAAGGTTTAGCAAGGCAAGCAAAATCCTTAATAAATTCTCTGGAAAAATTCACAAGATCTAGAAACATTCTGAGTTCTGTGATATTGATTTGGCACAGGTACAGCTTGAATGAATGTCCCCTCTTTTGAATACTGACACACATTCAAATATTAAACCTCTGGTTGCATTCAGCTGTACTCTGTCCCGACTCACATTTAATATTGAGTTGCACAATGCATCACACATATTGTCAGTTTCATCAACAATTTGAGTCCATAAATTTTAAATCAAGAAATCATTGACATATTGCAGGACTTTGTCTCCGTACCCCAGGGGTTTCAATACCTGTGCCAACACCTGATGGAAATAAATTGGACTAGAACAGGTACTGGACATTTTCTAAGGTAAATGCAAAACGGAGAGCCGACTCAGGTGTAATGGGCACGCAGAAAAAGCCATTCGCAATATTCAAACAAGAGAAAAAAAAACCTGACATTCACTCCTCAGCAGTGACATCACTTCAGGGACCGAGATGTGTTGCTGAGGGGTGTATTTGTTTACAAGTCTTAAATTCATGACCATGCGATAGCTACCATTCTCCTTTGTTTTACAGGCAGGATTGGGCTGTTGCACGGGGGGGGGGGGGTTTGCCTCGTACAATCACGCCCTGTTATTCCAATTCACTGACAGCAATCCTTATGTAAGGAATTGCTTCCTCAGAAATACGGTATTGGCGCTGAAAGGGTGGTAGACTGTCGCTGTCAATCTTAATTAAAATTTGCATCAGTCCGCAATCTGTACATTTTGAAACCCATAAATGAGAAAAAGATTGTACTAATTCATGTTTCAAAGCAGTGTCATCAACATTTATCTCAGGCATGTCATCATCATTATCAACTGAGCACAAACTAGCAACGGTTAATTTATGACTGTGACATTTTCAACTCTGCAGCATCCATAATAACTGAACAAACAGTAGTTCCTTTGTCACGCCATAAGACCTTATTACACAAATCAACAATGATACCCATGGCTGACAACACATTTGACCCATTAATAAAAAAACTTTAATTGCGGACTGATCCAAAGTTCACACCGAATGCTCGCCTGTGTCACGGTCGCGCTCGCGACCCATGAGGTAAGGGGAATGTGGACCCACTGGACCACAGGGGGGACCCGGGCCTGCCCAGACTAGGGAAGAACAGCAACCGGGTTCTGTGGCAGCTGAGCATGTGGGCTAGGTGGTAACCTGCAGGACAAGACAACACCGCACACTTCAGGTATAGCAAAAGTAACGTTTACTGAACAAGAACACACATCACGGACACGGAACATCATGGACACGGAACATCACGGACACCAGGCGTGAACGTCAGGGTCATCTCGGACACCAGGCGTGAACCTCAGGGTCATCTCGGACACCAGGCGGGAACCTCAGGGTCATCTCGGACACCAGGCGGGAACCTCAGGGTCATCTCGGACACCAGGCGGGAACCTCAGGGTCATCTCGGACACCAGGCGGGAACCTCAGGGTCATCTCGGACACAAGGCAAGACATCGGGGTCATCTCGGACACAAGGCAAGACATCGGGGTCATCTCGGACACAAGGCAAGACATCGGGGTCATCTCGGGCACAAGGCAAGACATCATCAGGCAGGACCTCAGGACCATCTCGGACACCAGGCGGAACCTCGGGATCATCTCGGACACCAGGCACGGACACCAGGCAGAACCTCAGGTCCATCTTGGACACCGACAGTCAGGACGTCTGGACTCCATGCAACGGACACGGCTCCAGACCGGGAACAGCAAGACACAAGGAGGAACAAGACAAGGACGTTGGCACCAGCACAGACAAGACGGGTCCAGGGACACAGACATCAGCTTTCCCCGAACTGGTAGCAGGCAGAACAGGAGCTGTAGACAAGGCAGACCAGGAGCAGCATGTTGGACCAAACACACAGGGCTAGGTTAAGAAACCTAATGCGAGGCTCTGGCGACGCCCAACAGGGAAGAGGAACTTTAAATAGGAGCTGACCCTCAGCTATAGGCTGGGGACAGCAATTCAAGCGCACACCCTCCATCTTACTAAACTGGGGAAGGTGTGGCGGCGCGCACCCTAGGCACAGTCAGAACCCATACAGCATAGCCAGCACAGGAACCGATGCCCAGAGCACCTGGCAGCGGCTGCAAGCCTAGACACACGTGGAAAGTCATGCACCAGCTGCAGAGGACCTCACAACCCGCGGATAGCTTCCACAGCGGGAGCCAGGGTCCACACATGAGAGGTAAACAGCGGAGCACTGACACTACAACACATGTGCAGCTACGCAGCGGAGCTGGGAACTGAGCAGAATCCTATCCAGGTAACATACTACAGTCTCCCAGCTGGTCAGGGAGGGGAAGGAGCATTGGGTGAAAGCGCAGTAACGCCGAAGAAACCAAGACACCAGACCACCTGCGTTACAGCCTGTATACAGGAGCCCTCAAATCCCACTAAAGTTGTGGTGTCTGGCAGCCCGGGGGGAGCTGCAATTTGTGTTCTGTTACTGAAACAGAGGCTCCTGTTATCAATTAAAAAGCTTTCCCAAATTTGACCCTCTATTGTCCCTCTGACATAAGGTCAGTCCATCTTGGCCTAGGGATAATTTTGCCAAGAGGTACAGGGGAACAGGGGGGGGTTCAATGCATCAATCAGTACCGGCAGTAGGAAGCCCAAAAAAAAATTCACCAACCTCACCAGAGGCAATTCTACGGCCCACTGCTGTCACCTCCGAGCCGGACAGATCGCTTGAAAGAGCCATTTCCTCGTACGGATCTTGGGACATTGTAGAGGTAGGCTGCTGCTGCACCTGTGAATCATCCCTGGGAGCTAAATGGGAACACTTACGTCTAAGATACCCTGATTGCCCACAAGGATAACATACAAGAGAACCCATGGAGTTCCGAGGGGCTTCTGCCGACTGGGACAAGCCCGCTTTCGGCAGTTGATTATGACCCCAGGAAGTCCTGGTCTCCTGTCCACAGCAGATGCCATCCGGGCAGGGCGATACGCAAAAACATTTGTATCATCCCCCTTAGTCTAGGATTGCATTTTCCCTAACAATGGTTATCAATGCCCTAATTTTGTCCTCCACAAATTTAGCATTATGTAAAATCCCTAACTTGCAAAACCTTTCCAAGTATTCTCTACAATCTATTCCATCAGATCATAATCATCTTTCTGATCTATTCTATCAAAAAATACTTATCAAACGTTACACACCAGGCAGCCCCTCTTCTAATTCTAAGATAATTTCTTTTCCTGATTCTAAAAGATTCTAACCATGGATGGATGTCTACTTTCTTCTGTGAACCACTGCATACAATTTAACCAAGTGGTTCAGCATTAACCCCTTCTAGCTATGGGGTTTCAGCGTGCCTGTCAGTCTGTTTCCTTAGCCACTCCATAGCGGTGGAAACACAAGGACGACTTTATAAACTGCTTTTAGTATCAACTTAATGCAATTACAGGCAAAAGTTAAATACTCACACCTCTGTAATGGAAGACACGTGCCGGCTTTGGTCAACCAAAAGAGGTCCAGCCGTATGATCAGCCTCACTCGTTACGTTGCCACACGTCTCCTTCTCCGTACCCTCGGCGTTAATCACGTCCTTTTATAACTCACGTAGAGGCACTGTAGTCTTAGTTACTTCAGGGTAGACAGGAGCGCAAACGAGAGATTCTCAGCGGCTGATTTCCTTAATGCGATTTCACGTGATGCATCACACCTTTTTAGCAATAAAGGCAAAAAAAAGAGAAAGAAAAGTCCATTCCTCACCCTCTCACCCCTTTGGTTCACAGCTTTACTTGCAGGAATCTTCTAGGTTCTTCAGAAAGGATGTGGGATCATCTCCCCCCTTTCGACCGGGCTGTAGCTCGCCATTTGATAGAAATAATCTCTTCAGTTTCTTCCTGTGTAGTATGTAGTTAGTAATGAAATTAATGTGCTTTTTCATGTCAATATATGTTGTAAGTAATATGAAGGGATCACTTATGACAGGTGATGTAATCCTTGTTCCATAGAGAATCATTGTACCGATGTCTTTCTATGGGGAAAATTGGTATAAAGACACCCCCCGTCCAAGAGACGGGGAGCCATTATTCTGAATCCATCCTGAGTGTGACACCTGTGGCTCCCGTGCCTGCCATTCTGGTAACCTGCCAGTCATATTGCTTTTGCCGTATATCTCTGTATTTTTTCCTACCCGAATAAAACCCACTTTTGGTTCTGAAGACGCAGTCTATGGAGTTTATCGAACAAAGGAAGAACTAACGGAATTATTTCTTTCAGGTGCTACTAAAGCTTCAAGCACTATTAGATTCATAGTCCTTGGAGTAAAAGAAAAAGGTTCTTAAAAAAGAAGAGAAATCCTATAAAGTTCATAAAGAAAAAGGATATGGGTATCAGACACTATCGTATTTTCCGGCGTATAAGACGACTGGGCGTATAAGACGACCCCCAACCTTTCCAGTTAAAATACAGAATTTGGAATATACTCGCTGTATAAGACTACCCCTCTTCAACGGTATGATTCCCACTATGACCCCCACACAGTGTAATGGACCCACATATAGAATAATGACCCCTACATCTCTTCACACTGTATTATGGCCACCACACAGCCCTAAAATAGCCCTGCATAAAGTATAGAGGCTCCCTCATACCCTTTCAAGTATTATGCTCCCACAGAGCCCTCTAAGTATTATAATGGCTTCCATATAGTATAATAGTCTCCATAAATTATAATGTATCATCATAGTGCTCCATATAGTATAATGCACCCCGTAGTCCTCCATATATTATAATGCACTCCCCATAGTCCTCCATATAGTATAATGCACGCCATAGTCCTCTAGATAATATAATGCACCCCATAGTTCTCCATATAGTGTAATGCATCCCCCCATAGTCCTCCATGTACTATAAATACAGAGAGGGTAATGTGCCAGCGCTGGGGTGGGTGGGAAGGGTGAGTGACACAGGGGGACATGCCAGCTCCAGATGGGGGGTTTTAAGAGAGACAAGAGATGGGGACGTGCCAATGTCAAAGGGAGGGAGGTAGGTGACACGGAGAGAGGGTCGTGCCAGTGGTGGTGGGGGAGTACAGACCCCATCAACCCCAATATTCCTCTGCAGTCACACACACACAGTAAATAAAAAGAAAAATAGTGTTGCGCCACCTGTGGACCTCTCCTGCCTTTAAAGCGGTCGTATTGTAAGTAAACTAACCTTTAAAGGTTGTGCCAGATCCGCACAACCAGATTGTGAGCGTAGTTTTGTGGCTCAGGTTGCCAGCCTTGGATCTGTAGTGCTCCTGTATCCTCAATCACCTCTGCTCCTGGCTTTGTGCTGTCCACGCTCTCTCTCCAGGGTTGGGTCAGGAAACACCAGGTTGATCCATTAACCCTATCCCGCCTGCAGCTCTGTCACCACTTTCCCCAATGGAATTAGATTAATAGAATTCAGATAGAATATGCGGTTCTAAGGTAGAGCACAGGTATGAAACGGGATACTTTAATCTTTATCTCCATAACTTTATTCATAAAAAGCTCCAGACCACAACGCGTTTCGACGTACAGACGTCTTCCTCAAGCGGATGAGGAGCTATTAATAACAAACCATTATATACTTCCTCTAACCAATCAACCGTCAGTGCAGCCTCCCTGACAGCTGAAAAGTGGGAGGTTACACAATTTTAAAACAACTTAAAATAAAAAACCATCAGTTACAGAACTAATTATAAAACCAGAAACTAAATATAAAAACACCAGTAAAACAAATACGCATAATAATACGATAAATTATTCTGTTGATATTGATGATCATTTTGAACATATGCTCACAATTCCCAGATCTCTGTATTTTTCAACTTGTATAATTTTACTACCCCAGTCATCTCATTTCTTCATTGAATTACTTTTCCAGGGGTTGGTCATTTATTTAAATTCTCATATCCTTACAAGTCAGAACTGTGCAACAATAAATTAAATATAAATTCTGATGTTTATTACTGCCCTACTGGGCTATTTTAGTGACCCCACTAGTTATCATTGTAATCTTGAAAGATCCTTTCTAAACCAGTCTTATAAACATATCACTGACGGTTGATTGGTTAGAGGAAGTATATAATGGTTTGTTATTAATAGCTCCTCATCCGCTTGAGGAAGACGTCTGTACGTCGAAACGCGTTGTGGTCTGGAGCTTTTTATGAATAAACTAACGGAGATAAAGATTAAAGTATCCCGTTTCATACCTGCGCTCTACCTTAGAACCGCATATTCTATCTGAATTCTACACACACACAGTAAGACACAGACACACACACAGTAAGACACAGACACACACACAGTCAGACACAGACACACACACAGTCAGACACAGAAAGTAAGACACACACACACAGTCAGACATACACACAGTCAGACACACATATACACAGTGCCACTGCACTGGGGTGCCACCGGACCCTGCCGGAGCTTACCGCTGCCACCGCCGCTGTACGTAGCCAGGCACCGTAAATGTACGATAATAAGCCATCAGCCAATCAGGCGGCTGCTGGCATCTGATTGGCCCTGGCATTACCGTACATACACACTGAGCGGCGCAGTTACCTCCATACAGGAGGTGTACGGTAATACCACCGCCAATCAGACACCAGCAGCCACCTGATTGGCTGATGGCTTATTATTGTACATCTATGGCGCCCGGCGGCTATGTACACGGCGGCGGTGGCAGCGGGAAGCTCCGGAGGACATGGACGGCAGAGGCAGGTGAGTATAATTTTTTTTTTCTTGCCTGCCACCTGCCACAGCTCATTTTCGGGGGGGGGGGCCGATGCCGGCATTTTTTCCCCAGTAGGCGCCCTGTACCCGGCGTATAAGATGACCCCCGACTTGGGAGAAGATATTTAGGGGTTAAAAAGTCGTCTTGTACGCCGGAATATACGGTATATATGAAGGATGAGGAAAAGGACATCGGTAAATGAACAAGCAAAAGAAACAGTGCCAAATGGCTACCACGAATTAGCCCTACATGGTATAGTATAGTGTGAGAAGTCACAAATGCCTTATGAGGCAAAATATAGTGAAATAATACCTTTAGAAAATGTAAAATATTCATCAGGTGTATTCTAGTAGGAAAAACCAGACCAGTAGCACTATCGCAGACCGGTACTGGTACCAGCTGTGGGTAATATCTATGCAAAGTAAAATAAGTAAAGCTGTATGTGTTAGTACAATGAGAATCTATAATGAAAAGATGGAAGCTTTCCTGCAGAGATAGTATATTACCTTAGGGAGCCTATAAGGGGCTTGGGCACATCTATAGGTATTAAAGAAAGACAGGCTTTAATGAAGAGAGCATAAAGAGTAACAGAGTTTTAGAGGTCCGATGGGAATACAGACCTTATCAGAACTGAGACAAGGCTCAAGGTATAGGGAACCTGTAACAAAAAAGAGGTGAAACGTTTTAGAGAATAAAGTAAAAATAAGGGCCATAGAATATCAGCCCAGGACGCAGTGTTACCTGTTGTATGTCCCTGCCGAGTGAAGGGAGATGTGCGGCGCTTGTGAGCATTACCGCTCTATAAAGGGAGTGGGGCGGGACGTTATGACGTCCCATCCTGTCTATGAGCCGCACGGAAGTGCGGTAAGGATATGCGGCGGACCGCAAGCTGCGCGTGCGCTGTGTAAAGTGCTTTTGCGCATGCGCGCACAGAAAAAGAGAATCCACATTATAGTGCTTGAGGTGCCGGTTTTGTTAAAGCGAAAGTGCGTTTTTCAGCTGTGGGTGCTGCTTGTGCCAGTCACTTAGGAGATTTATTCAATAGTGCATCTATAAATATAAGAGAAACAAAATTAGTTATACAGTATCAACAGTAGTAGATCTAATATGGCACAGTATACATAATTCATGAATAAGAAGAGGCATTAATAACATTGGTTAACTTGTAAAAAATCCTACAGCAGAAAACGCTGTAGTGGATTAAGTTAGCAACTATATATGAGTACACAACAATAGGAATATCCTTATCCATCCGAGATTACATGGATGGGGAACATTAACCCTTGTTGATATGAGGTAGTACAATAGTCAATAGAAAGGGGAAAAAAGAGGGAAGTTTCCCATAAAGTCCCATCATGAACCTTGAAGTTTTATGAAAATCAGGTTATACATAGAAAGATACGTGACACTTTTTAATACAATACCCTAATATTGTATGAGGTACGGCTATTGACTATTAGACCTAAGGAACATGCGTGTATCGGCATGATAATCAAAATTGTTCGTGCTCGCGGTTAAGCCCCAGAGGTTCTAGAGTTTGAAGGGTGTGGATCCAGAAGGCTTCCCGCATTTTAAGCCTCCGTATACGATCACCACCCCTCCTCTGTGGTGGAACATCTTCGATAATTTGGAAGCGTAGCTGAGATACACTGTGATTATGATTCAAACAATGGAAAGGAATAGGCAAAAGTGTATTTTTACATCGGATTGTGGACTTATGCTTGCTTATGCGGTCACGTATATGCTGAGTGGTCTCACCCACATACACGTGACCGCAATGGCATTTAATCAGGTATACAATGTAGGATGATGCGCAAGTATAGAAACCTTTGATTGGGAAGAATTATCCTGTGCGGGGTGAGTGAAAAAAATCGCCCTTAATCACATTGTGACATTGATTACAGCCAAGACAAGGAAAGGTTCCTTTGCGTTGGGTCTGTAAAGTTGTTTGTTGTAGGGTCTTTTTGCTTGAGCCTATTATAGCTCTTACTACCGTCTGTCTGATATTTGGAGCTTTTTTATGACAAAAAAGTGGAGTATTCGCAAATTCAGGAATCTCAGGATAACTTTTATGCAATAGGTGCCAATGCTCAAGGATCACGCCTTGTACCAGTTTTTTAAAAGGATGATATGTGGACACGAACGGTATCCTGGGGCCCGAAGGCCTTTGATAAGTAGAAGGGCTTTAATTGGCCTTGGGCGATATGTGTTGGATATCCACGATTTCTGAATTTGGTAGTTATTTCGTTATGTCTAAGATTCCTTGTATCTGGATCAAAAACAATGCGATCAATCCTCACATGTTGGGATCTCGGTAAAGAGATCTTTACATAGCGTGGGTGGCGGCTGTAGTGTAGTAGACTATTCCTATCAGTAGGTTTTACATACAAATCTGTGGTCAGAGTTCCAGTGGGATCAATTGTGACCATTGTGTCAAGAAAATGAATACGTTCTCTGTCATGGTGAATTGTAAACGTCAAATTGGGAATCAGAGTATTGATTATGACTATGATAAATGATCCAAGAGAAGTTGAGTATATGCAGTGTGCATGATCTTTATTGTGAAAATACATATAAATGTAACACCATATAGTGACAAACAGGTTTGGCAGATCTAAACAGAGGAGTATGAAATCCAGAAAATGATGTGTAGCTGGCTAATATATTGGGTGTTTATGAAGACAGGGCGACCATTTAACAAATTAACACTATATCGCTTACACAAAAGTTCAAAAGCAAGGGGTCAGACATAGAAGTGTCAGCAACATATGTCCCACATAACAGAGAGATCTGGTACTTTAATATAAAGTGTGCCAAAAAATAGTCCAAAACGAGACTATACTCTCTGAAAAGACTGAATACCCCCACTTAGGTTAGTACAGGGCACTTTTGCACTATCACAAAAACACCTCATGACCATATAATAGCCTAGCCAGTATCAGCAGCATAGGTAGGTTACTAAAGAGGAATTACACCTAAAGTTATATTAAAGACCATAACCATAGCTTGTGACATCTTTTTAAAGCTAGGCACGTAGAGGCCAGCAGACACACCACCTCTCCCTCAACGCGTTTCCCCGTGTGAACGGCTTCGTCAGGCTATCATATGGTCATGAGGTGTTTTTGTGATAGGTTAGTACAGGGCACTTTTGCACTAAGTGGGGGTATTCAGTCTTTTCAGAGAGTATAGTCTCTTTTTGGACTATTTTTTGGCACACTTTATATTAAAGTACCAGATCTCTCTGTTATGTGGGACATAATTTGCTGACACTTCTATGTCTGACCCCTTGCTTTTGAACTTTTGTGTAAGCAGTATAGTGTTAATTTGTTAAATGGTCGCCCTGTCTTTATAAACACCCAATATATTAGCCAGCTACACATCATTTTCTGGATTTCATACTCCTCTGTTTAGATCTGCCAAACCTGTTTGTCACTATATGGTGTTACATTTATATGTATTTTCACAATAAAGATCATGCACACTGCATATACTCAACTTCTCTTGGATCTTTTATCATAGTCTCATTCATCCCCTGATTGTTGTGGTGGTTGGGATTGTGGTTCGTTTAGGTTTACATAATTCTAGATCCAATTGGACCGAGAGTCCAGTCTTTTTAGGTTTTAATTCAGAGTATTGATTAGACTGAGCTAGGTGCCGGGAGAAAGGTCAATCGCGTTCACAGCTGAGCCGTGAACTTATGACCCCCGAATCTGACGTCACTGCAAACACTGCCGTAAATTGAGCGGTTCTCAGCAGTGATTGCGGTGACATCAGTGTTGGGGCTAGCCGAGTGCACAGCTGAGTGGTTTCATGAGCCTGTCTTCATTCACGGCAGCACATAACTGCATGACGACAGACTGAAGGCATGCACAGTGCGGATTATGAAGCCGCTCGATACACCCCACAGTTAACAGGAGTGCGCATGACCGGATATGATGGGGCCACATGTCATACCTAGAAGAAGGGCACAGTACGACCGCACATAGGAAGCAGCATATCACTGGGAGTGATAACAAGCGCGAGGGGGGAGATGGATGTCTAGAGAATGCCCATGATGTCTAGAGTCTGGCTGACACCATGAAGTTTACCAAACAAGAATGTAAGTGATTGAAGCACTTTTCCCAGTGATAGAGTACACATTTATGTCAGATAGGAATGGTTAGGGATGTACTAGGAAGCTGTTAGGACAGGTAGTGATAAGTTTGAGGACATAAACGAGGTGACAGTTTTCCTTTAAGGATGTAAGTATAATGAAGTTTCATTTTTCTAAAGCAGCAAATATTAGAAATTAGAGCAAATCTTATGGATGTTTTTTTTGGGGGTGGTCTTTATAGCACTGAGGGAAATCTAAAAATCCCAGGAGGAGAACCTGGATCACTCCAATCAGAGTCTTGAGGCCATAGTTTTAAAAAACGATGCCACAATTGGTGCCCAACCAAATTTTCAGCCAACATCAATTCCAGAAGAGTGTTTGATGATGGTTACCCCTTCTGAAATCCACCTAGGTCGGGCTATCAACGTCTGTAGTAAGCTGTGCACTTGATGCTAGCACCTGCTCTTTGTGGCCATTGGTCAGGGCCGAAAAGAAAAAACAAAGTTACAAAAGAAAAAATGATTTGGACAGTGACTGCATCACTCACGAGAAACTAAAATAAATCCTCCAGAGAGGACCTGATCAATAATTGTGGAGGTATCTTTGCAGGTCGGATATGCTGTCCTTCCCAAGACAAGAAGGCCACCTGCATGGCTTTTTCCGCTCTTATGCTGCATTATTATAAGCGGAACGAAGACCATATTACCAGGTCTCAAATCATGCAGGCATTGGAGGATTTATGGAATCTTAATCCTCCAGTTTGCAATGTTGCATGACCAAGCAACACATGTGCAATATGGGCTTGTGGAAGGGAATCATCAGGGATACTCCTATTCCCAAGGATATATTTAATATGTAATAAGTTTGTATTTGCCTTGATTGTAAACATTTTATAAGCTTCAAAGTTATCCAGGATCAGTGGTTTCAAACCCCAGGCTTCAAGGGCTGCCAAGAGTGCATGTTTTCTGGATTTCCTTAGTATTGCACAGGTGATACATGAATTACCTGGACAAGTGATGATTCCAATACCTTATACAATGCTAAGGAAAGCCAGAAAACAACCTGTTAACGGCCCTTGAGGCCTGTATTTTGACATTCCCGGCCTAGATGGCTGTTGATTCCAGCACTGCTATTTTTTTTTAAACTTTATTAACAGTTCAAAAGTCAAATAATTTTATTATTATTATATATTTATATAGCACCATTAATTCCATGGTGCTGCACATTATTCATGAGGATTTTTTGGTGTATATTCCTGGCGCTTCCAGGAGTATTACAAATTCCTTAGTCTTCCAAGAGTTTTATTTTAATACAAGATAGATATAAAATAGCTAACATCCAAGGGTTCACAGGTAGTCACAACACGTTTCGGCTACTATATCTGATAGGTAGCCTTCGTCAGGTAACAATAAAAAGCTAAGGCCGGGCTTCACACCATGGTGAAATCCGATCCCGGGCTGTCAGGGGAACCTGACAGCCCCCGACCGGATTTCGGCCCCATAGTATGCTATGGGGTCGGATGGAGCAGGATGGCAGCTATCTGCCATCCGATTTCCATCTGTCCGGGAGAATTCCCCCAGGACACAAATTTTTGTGTCCTGGGGGAAAAAGCTGATCCTCCCAGATGCTGCTGGTCCAGTGCGATCTGATATGGGGTCTATGGTGCTGGATTGCACCGGAGTCGCACCCAGGAGCCGGACGCAGTCCCCTGCTGACAGTTCAGGACCACGGCTAGCGTGGATCTTGAATTATCAGCAGCTGCAAATGAGCCATCCAGCTGCACACCGGACCAGAAGGTATAATTGGCTGTATAATTGGGTCTGTGTCCAGATCCGGTCCAGGGCTGTCAGGTTCACCCCTGACAGCCCCGGATCAGATTGTGCCGCAGTGTGAAGTCAGTCTAACTAGAAGGTTTTATAAACTTCAAGTTCATTTAGAGGATTTTCTCACCTAATTAATTAGGGAGAACCACGCAGGAATTAATTAGATCTCTATATTCTAAAGGCTCATTTCATTGCTTGCATTGTGAAATTAACTCTTTTGCTAGAGGGTCATTCCATGTCAAGTGATCCAAAAATGAATATTTTTTTTTCCCTGACGTCCTCAGATTTTTTAAATTTTTTTTCTATATGAAGAACAACTTTATCTAATTACAAAAAAAAAGTTTTGAATTTTTTTCTTTATCAGTTAAATTTTTACAGATTTTTAAAGTTTTAAAAAAGTGCGAATTTTGGCCTGGTATGGCTTTACATTTTCTATCATATCTCGGGCTAGAAATAAGATAGAGAAACAAAATAAACACCAATCTACTCAGAACTGTCCAGGCTTTCATCAGATATGTCACAAGAGGATCTTTGTTAATATTTTACCCATGTGATCGCAAGCGCAAAACTTTAAAACGCATTTCCGAAAAATCGGCGCGCTTTAAATATTTCAAAAACTGCCCATGTGTCTGCTATGCTCTTAGCCACATCTGTACCAAATTTCAAGTTGGGATCGCAATGGGATCATATTTTAACATATTTTACTAGTAATAGCGTCAATGGGTCATTCCATATCAAGTGATCTAAATATGAATATTTTTTTTTACCTGACGTCTTTAGATTTTTTTTTTTTTTTCCTTTATGAAGTACTACTTTAGTTAATTACAAATTAAAAGTTTAGAATTTTTTTCTTCATCAGTTAATTTTTTACAGATTTTTAAAGTTTAAAAAAAGGGGGAATTTTGGCCTGGTATGACTTTACATTTTTTTATCTCAGGCTAGAAATAAGATAATGAAGTGGGAGAGGCATCATTTTACTCAGAACGGTAACAGCTTTCATTTGAGATGTTACAAGACTATGTTTCTTTATATCAAATTCAAACTATTGACGGGCAATTGTGAAAAAATGACTGATTGTGTTCTTGGTGATTTTTGAATTGACACTATAATAGTTAAATATTTTGCACTTAGGTCCAATGAATGCGTCCATGGGGTCAAGCTGGGACAGAGTCATCACAAATTAGCCTTATTTGCAGATGACCTGCTACTTTACATCTCCCAGCCCCTGGTCTCCATCCCTTCGGTCTTAATGGAGTTTGAACGGTTCGGACAATTGAGCAACTTTAAAGTGAATTGCTCCAAAACCGAGGCACTCAATATTTCTTTGCCTGGAGAATTGGTTTCTCATCTATCTAAACAGTTCCCATTTAAATGGAAAGTAGAAGCCATTAAGTACTTGGGAGTCCTTATACCAAAAGATCTTAAACAAATATTCAATTTAAATTATCAACCCCTTTTGACTAACGCGGAATCGGCATTTACCTCCTATAGACAATTAAAGCTATCCTGGTTCGGGAGAATAAACGTAGTCAAGATGGATGTCTTGCCCCGACTCTTATATACTTTTCAGACAGTTCCTGTTCTATTGGATAGAGGCTTCTTCTCCAAAATGCAATCTATGATCCTTAGATTTGTCTGGGGGGGCAAGAGGTCCAGATTGCGAATGAATATCCTATCCTTGCCCAAGACCAGAGGAGGGGTTGGACTACCCAACATACGAGCGTACTTTGTGGCTTCCTCTCTTGTTAGAGCTCTAGATTGGCATTATCATGCGTCCTCCAAGAAATGGGTAGGGGTGGAGCAAGAGGGTTTGGGGATTCCGCTGAAACACCTGCTTTGGATTTCCCCTAAAGACTCCACAGACCTAGTACCTTTGACAGACATGACCAGAAACACCTTGAAGGTATGGCACCTAGTGACAAAAACCCTCCGCTTAAACGACAGACTTAGCCCTTTGACTCCCCTTTTTTCCAACCCATCTTTCCCACCCAGATTTGACAGGCAGAGATTTTTATGTTGGCGGATTGTGGATGACACCCGAGTAGGACAGACTCTGTCCAGTGGTGGTTTGCCCCCGATGGCAGAGCTACAACTCAAAGAACCTACGAGACCTCTTAAGTGATTCGAATTTCTCCAATACAGAGCATACTTATATTCAGCTGACCACTCTTGCAGGGTAAGATTGACGCCCAACGTATTGGAGAGGTTATTCCAACTGGAGGCTCCACCGAGGCGCAAAATATCAGTTCTATACCAGGCCTTAGGGTCCATGAGAGAGCAGGGCACCCTTTACTTCCAATGTGCTTGGGAGAGGGAATTGGGGTGTAGCATTTCAGAAGCTAATTGGCAGAAATGCTTTATATTTACTCACTCACTAGCTAGCGCTTGTTCTGCACAAGAAAGAAGCTATAAGCTGCTCACTAGATGGTATTTGTGCCCGACGACACTCCGGAACATGTTCCCTGGAACCCCTGATACCTGCTGGCGCTGTGGGGAAGAGAAGGGTACAATGATACACATTTGGTGGAGTTGTGGGAAAATCCGGCGGTTCTGGTCTGAGGTTTTCAATGCATTTGCCCGGATAACAGGTAAACTAGCCGAATGCTCCCCAGAATCGGCAATGTTATCCATTTTTCTAGGTCCTATTGGGCTACAGAAGAGGGATATTCTCCGCTTTTGCATCTCGGCTGCTCATGCTGTGATCCCGAGGTTCTGGAAATCAAGCCGGGCTCCATCTCTACTTGATTGGTTCAAAGAATTGATGGACATATATCGAATGGAGGAGCTCGCAGCTGATGCGTCGGGATCTCGGAACAAATTCTTAGGGATTTGGGTTGAATGGATTCTTTTTCACGACTCTGCAGAATGTAGGAGTATCTTTTCCAGCACAGATAATATGGCTCGACCTCTGGCTGATGGGGAGCCAGTGGGATGAGTACCCTTTCTCCTTCCCATACCTCACCCGTCCCCCCCCCCTCCTTTTTTTCTTACGTGGCTTTTCTTTCTCAGTATAACTTTTTCTAATGGTTTTTGTTTCTCTTCTCTCTCGCTTCTTTTCTATCTCTCTTTTCTTCCCATCTGATACATTCAGTCTAGGTATTTCCTTTCTACACCTATACCTTCAGAATTCTAGTGAACATTAGACAGGTATCGGAAACTCTGAGCTGTGAGTAGATCATTAATATTTCGGCCTTCCTTTCCGGTACACCAGTCGATAGACTATTCCAACTAGGCCTCAACGGGTAATGACCCACTTACGTGGTCAACCTTTAGAAGGGGCCAAGTGATAAAAATCATTCTGCTGGGGCTGCTTGTCCCCTTGACATCAGAACATCTCAAAACCCTGAGAAAGGTTGTATACTTGAGTGTTTGGAATTATATTTAGATTGTAGTATATATTGCACCAGAGAGAAGCGCAAAAGTAAATTTGCAGCTTATCTTAAAGTTACTAATAACTTTGTGAATTCTCTTTTTGTATATTTTATATGTCTCAAGATTTTGTTAAAAGATTGAATGTATGTCTTTCATATGTTTTTTCAAAATTTAATAAAAATGAGATTAACCATAGTTGAATATTTTAAAATATGATCCCATCACGATCCCAACTTGAAATTTGGTACAGATGTGGCTAAGAGCATAAAAGACACATGGGCAGTTTTGGAAAATTTTTATTAAAACGTTTTTTCGGAAATGATTTTCAAAATGTTGCGTTTGCATTCGCATGGGTAAAAGATTAAAATTAACAAATATAGTCTTGTGACATATCTGGTGAAAGCCTGGACAGTTCTGAGTATAATGGTGTTTATTTTGTTTCTCTATCTTATTTCTAGCCCGAGATAAAAAAATGTAAAGTCATACCAGGCCAAAATTCACCCTTTTTTTAAACTTTAAAAATCTGTAAAAAATTAACTGATGAAGAAAAAAATTCTAAACTTTTAATTTGTAATTAACTAAAGTAGTACTTCATAAAGGAAAAAAAAAAAAAAAATCTAAAGACGTCAGGTAAAAAAAAATATTCATATTTAGATCACTTGATATGGAATGACCCATTGACGCTATTACTAGTAAAATATGTTAAAATATGATCCCATTGCGATCCCAACTTGAAATTTGGTACAGATGTGGCTAAGAGCATAGCAGACACATGGGCAGTTTTTGAAATATTTAAAGCGCGCCGATTTTTCGGAAATGCGTTTTAAAGTTTTGCGCTTGCGATCACATGGGTAAAATATTAACAAAGATCCTCTTGTGACATATCTGATGAAAGCCTGTATAGTTCTGAGTAGATTGGTGTTTATTTTGTCTCTCTATCTTATTCCTAGCCTGAGTTATGAGGAGAAACGTAAAGGCAGGCAACAGCGAAATTCACACTTTTTCCGAACTTTGAAAATCATTTAAAAAAAAAAAAATTTTTTTAAAAATTTTTCTCTACACATTTTGCATTGTCTGACATGCTATTATCAAATAACAAAATCTCAAAAGAATTAAAAATATAGAGGTAATAATCATTGGTTCACTTGACATGGAATGACCCTAGATCTAATTTTATGCAATGTAATTAGAATACTTGGACAAATTATTACAAAGTTTCTAGATGTTATTTAACAGGTATATAAAATAAATTATGCCATTTATAAAAGTTATATGCAAATTCATAACATTTCTAATGTTAAAATCATTGCTGAATGTATTAAAAAATGTGTTTAAAAAGCTATAATTTTATATATCCGTTCACATGTATATATGTTATTTGAGTTTATTCTTTTTTTTTATTTATTTTTTTTAGAAGCTATCGGGGGTATTGAGCAGTAGGAGCAAACAGAAGAAGAAAAATGTCAAAAGTATGACATCTTAGGGTACTTTCACATCAGTGGTTTTCGCCGCATCTGCCGCGATTAACGCATAACCGCTGCACTTGCGGCACAGTTGCGGCAAGCCCCATGCAATGTCTATGGGGCTTGCGGTAAGTGTGCGGCAGGTGCGGCAAATGCGGTTTCGGCACTTGCAGCAGGTGCGGCCGCGGAAAAAAACGCAGTCAGCCATGGTTTTTTTGCGGCCGCACCTGCCGCAAGTGCCGATACCGCACCTGCCGCAAGCCCGCATAGACATTGTATGGGGCTTGCCGCAACTGTGCCGCAAGTGCAGCGGTTATGCGGTAATCGCGGCAGATGCGTTTTTTTCACCGAATCTGCTGCGATCGGCAAAAACCACTCATGTGAAAGCAGCCTTAGCCACATCCATATATCCATTCATTTGTTAAAATGTGTATGAATGAGCTCATTGTTAATAAACACTATATCGTTATGTATATAAATGAAAACTGTATCCTAGGTAGAGAGCAATATGGCAGCAAACCAATCTTTTAGTATGGAAAGGGTTAATACAAATTACTTGTATATGCACCTTCTTTGAGTGCAACTATCCTGCAGGGGATTGAACTTGTCATTCTTGCATCTCCCAGAACATTTATAAGCCACTCGCTTCGTTATGTACTATTTCAGTACTTTCCTTTTATAGAAACTGTCAAGTGCTGGACAGCAGAAGCGGCCAGAAGAAAGAGTGTCAAGAGAGTTCAAACTGAATTACAGAGACCTTCGGGATTTATGTGTTTCAGATGATTTCTTTCTTATCGTTCAGGCCATCTGGATGCAAGCACCAAAGCCTGTACATCCAGTAGGCTACTTTTCTATTGAGCACTTGGACTCTATTTGGTACAGCCTCAGGGATGTGTTCCACTGGTGTCGGACAGATATCAAAATTCTTTCCATGTTTGAGAAGGAGGTGGCGCGAGAGGCTATGTGTCAATAGCCCCTTCCTAGCATTGAGCCTGTCCTTTTAGACGGGCTCGGCCCAGTTGTGTGGTCCGTCTGACATATTGTAACCCACTACTTTAGGTGATCACGTATATTACGTTGTCAGTTGTACAGGTCAAGTGATCAGAAATAGCTATTACTTCTCCTGTGCTATTGGAGTTAATAGATTTTTGCCCCTGTGTCAACACTTTACAGCACTGGCACTTCTTTTGGCCACATCTAAAGACTCCCTGGCTGTGGACGTGCGCCTACATTGGGAACACATTTGGTTCCGATTGGCACGGGGTGCTGTGGTATTTTTGCATATGTTATTGTGACTGAGTCTTTCTACACGTGCACCAGTGCATTTACAGCTATGGAGATGTCTGACCCTGGAGCTGGTGGGTCGGGTTCCGTGAGTCCCTTTTCCTATACAGATGAAGAAGCGATGAGGATTATCTCTGATACCGAGGTAGACAACTCCTTTCTTAATCAACCTACCACAGATATGCTGAAGCGCAAATGGGAAAACGAGCAGAAGAAGTGTATTTCTATAGAATTGCATATTGTAACATTGGTTGAATATTATAAGGCGAGGCGGATCCCTCGGGGATTGCGTTCAAACCTGCAACCATCTTTGCTGCCTAATAATACCAGCTTCTGTGCAAAGTTTGAGGCCATTAGTAACAAATATGCATTTGACATCATGTTGCTCAATATCGAGTTTTTGAAAAAGGAGATTGAAATCTTGAGTAAAAAACTGTCTGAGACAAGAACAGCTCTAATTGATATAACCACCAAGGAGGAATTTAACGCTATTGATACTATGATGGATGATAATATGTTGAAATATAGATCTAATTTGGAAGATGTGAAAAAGACCAAGTGGTTCCGTGATATTGAGGACTATAACAATGGTCATATTTATGGCTGGCAGTACAGGACTTTTACACCACAGGGCGCTAAACCCAAATCAGGGCCTAAAAGACCGAATAGAAAACCTAGGAAACCCCAGAACCCACGCACACCTCAACCTCCAGGACCCACAGGCGAGTCCGACTCCACGGATGATGGTGGCAATAAGCCTGGGGCTGGTTTTTTACCCAAACCCAAGGGCCCAGGGCCCGGATCCGGTATGGCCACAGGGGTGGCAGGAAACACAGGGGAAAACGGACAGAAACCGGTGACGAGATCGAGGTCCAGGAGGCGATGACGGGTGATGAGCAACTGGTGGTAAATATATCATCTACTAACCTTAGTAAGGAACAAAATATGGTTCTGTCTAAGGGACTTACGTTTTGCCCTACGGGCTTTGTGAACTGGTTTGAGGTTGACAACGATTTATATCTTTTTTTCCGCAGACTAGGTTTGGCTAAGTATTTCTCTGAGAAGGAGAATAAGGTTTCAACGGTATCAGAGGATACCCTCTCTCTCAGGAGTGTGGATTTATGGAAAAAGAGTAATTTTGTAGCTCCGGGGCATGACCCTGTTATTGAGACTTTCATCAAACTAGTCCAAAATGACATCACGAAATTAAAGAAAAACTATGTAAAGAAAGGAAAGTCCAATGTCACACGACTTGAGAGAGAGGAGATCAAGAAACTTAAGGACAATGTGTCCATCACCATCAAGCCCGCCGATAAGGGTGGGGCTATCGTGGTGATGGACACTGTCCAATATCGAGGGGAAGTGTTGAGACAACTTGGCGATACTTTGGTCTATGAGAAACTATCTATGAACCCTACTATACAATTCAAATTGGAGTTGAAGTCCTTAATCACTGATGCCCTTGCGGATGGGGTCATTGATCTTGGACTTTCTGAATACCTAATGGTGGATTATCCAGTGGTGCCGACCCTGTATATTCTTCCAAAAATACACAAGGACCTAAAAAATCCCCCGGGACGTCCAATAGTCTCGGGGCGAGGATCATTGTGTAACAAAGTGTCAATTTTCCTTGATCATTTGTTGAGAAGGTTTGCTGTCTCGGCACCTTCATATACAAAGGACACCGGTGATTTTATTCGTTCTTTGGCAGGGCTACAAGTCAATGATTCTACTTGGTTAGTCTCATTTGACGTTGTGTCATTATATACATCTATTGAGCACGAGAGAGGTCTTGCAGCCATCGATGTGACGCTGACTGCCTCTGACATGGCGCCAGACTGTGCACGGTTCGCCCTGGCGCTGTTGGGGTTCATCCTCAGGAGGAATTTTTTCCTCTTTGGGGATGATTATTATCTGCAGCGCCGGGGGACAGCCATGGGGTCCAATGTGGCCCCAACGTATGCTAACATCTATATGGCTGTCCTCGAGGGCGAACATGTGTACAGTTCACCATCCTGGCGCCACCATGTCAGGGGCTGGCGGCGTTACATCGATGACATTTTCTTTGTGTGGGACGGAGGCAGGGATGAACTGGAAGTGTTTTTCACTACATTGAATAATGTACATCCTGGTTTGGGGTTCACCATGTCCTGCTCCCTTGAAAAAATGCAATTTTTGGATACGATGGTCTATAAGAAAGATGGACTACTAATTACTGATCTGTACGTGAAAGATACGGATAGGAATAGCACATTGCATTTTTCGAGTGAACATCCGAGGGGAATGGTAGAATCCCTACCTTGGAGTCAGATGCTGAGAGTCCGGAGGATTGTTGCTGATGACTCAATAATTGACAAAAGATTACAGGAAATGGTCAATAGGTTCCTTAGAAGAGGCTATCCTAAGTCGGATCTTTTGGGATATAAAGCTAAAGCGTTAAATATCTGCCAAAGTGAACTATTGGTCTCTAAACCAAAAGTAGTGTCTGCTAAGAGAATACCGTTTGTAACCACTTATTGTGGGGCGAGTAGAAAAATCACGGATGTGATTAAAAGACATTGGCCACTTCTTGGGAAGGGTCATAGTAATGTGGAGGACTTCAAGTTGTTCCCCCTAATGTCTTACAGAAAGGGACGCAACTTGAAAGATGACCTGGTTCGCTCAGACGTAGGGAGTTCTAAAAAGCATATCCAAACTACTTTTGCACCCCCCAGCCTTGGAAATTTCCCTTGTCTGGGATGTGCGTGCTGCGGTAATTTATTAAAGGGTAGGTCTTTCAGCCATCCCCGTTCTGGAAAAAAGTATAACATCAATAGGAGATACACGTGCAATAGTAGTTTCGTTGTATATACTATTGTCTGTCCATGCGGCCTCCTCTATGTCGGAGAGACGACGATGGAAATAAAAACAAGGATAGGGAAACACAAGAGCACGATCAGAACGGGGATGACTGAGTTGCCGGTCCCGAGACACTTCCACGACATGGGCCACACGGTCAACCAGCTTCGATTTAGGGTCATTGATGATGTCCCCCCACCTAGGAGGGGTGGTGACCGTGTGGCCATGTTGAGGAAAAAAGAATTAAAATGGATATTCGAACTAGACACCCTGGTCCCGAAAGGTATGAATGTTGATTACGATCAACGGGGTTGTTTATTAGGATCATGTTGATATCTATCTAGCTTTTTCATCTGTTGTAGATTGTTTTTATCATTTTAACTATGTCATATTTTTGATCTAGATGGAAAGAATCACAGCTCTATGGGAATACAGTATTCTACGTGCAGTAAAAATGCACCATGACTATGCTATGGAAAGTGTTTGGTAAATTTTTTAAAAAAAACAGATCTTTCCTTTTGGGGGTAAGATAGTAGTATGGAGTAAATAATGTACTACAGCACCTGCTTAATGTAGGAAGCAAAGGGAAGGATCATATGATCCTCAATTGAATATTGGTTTTGGTGCATAATGTAGTTGGATGTATGGTGGTGGGTTATGTTATAACATATGCGCCAAGAAATGCTTCTCTAGGTATGATATACCGTTTGGTGTGCAGTTATCTATGACTATTATGCTACCTCCTTTAAGATTATGGTGTATGAGATAATAATGTTGTGGATTCCCGGGAGCTCCCCGTTATCTGATATGCATTTGTGAACCGCCTAATGGGTATTAACCTTTTTAGTTTTATATATAATACAGAAGGTATTTCTCCTCCTTAGTAAACACAGAGGGACATTTTTGTACAAGTTTGCCGAGGATCCATTAATGCTGTAACATATATGGACATTTTGCTGATTTGATATATAATGGTCCCTATGAACGCTGGAGACAGGAAGTATGTCATCGCGCTGTCTCATCCTAACCCGTGAGTGATAGCTGGAGCGGCGAATCAACGAAGGACGCCGGCGCATGCGCATAGGACCTATATGGACTTCCGGGAACACGGAGCATAACGAGTCGCCGATTGGTGGAGGTGATCGGACTACACGGTTACCATGCCAACAGAGCGATGCACGCAAGTGATTGAGAGACACCCGTGAATGGAGGAGAGAGTATGATTTGGACTTCTGTAGATATGGATAACGGCGATGAGAGTTCCTTAGGGACGGGGAGACTGTACTGCATGTTTACTTTTCAGGTAGTATACCGTTAGTTGTTTTTTGTCTAGTTTATATGACTTTTTATCTTTGTTTACCATATATTGTACACTGGTTGGTTGATTGATATGGTGGGTGGAGTTCTTATGATATAAATGGCACTGTGTTGTAATGGGATATATGCACTTGAAAAAGGTCGACAGACCGAAACGTCGTGCTGAGATGACGGAATAAATCACGCAAATTTGAATTATACCGGCTGGTGAGGCGCTGTTCTTACTTTTGTTCCCAATCTGGTTCTTCCTTTTTCTTTCAAGGTTTTTATGCTCATTATCAGAAGGGGGAATTCTATGGAGGCGACTAGGTGCTACCAGATTCCGGATCGTACTTCCCCTTCTAAATGTGATTTTTGGTGTTTTAGGTAGTGTTCCTCTTAGTATAGGATCCCGTTGTAATATATACCAGTATTTATTTAGTCTCTTCCTCATTCTGAAATCGCTATCGTTATATGTAGTAATAAAATTATGCCGCCATTTGTTCTTTGCATTTTCTATATTTTTTGGTATAGTTTGTACAGTCTCAGTGTCACTTTCTTTTACAGGGGGAGTTTTATATTTTACTTGCATTTTCTCCAAACAGTCATTCTGGGTTTTTTTAATCATTTTTTTTCAGATATTTTTTGTGGGAAATCTATGTATCAGGATTTTAGATTGGATTTTATAGTCAGCTTGTTCAGTGTTATTTTTTCTAATCCGCAGGAATTGACTATACGGTATATTTTTCTTCCACTTATGATAGTGGGCACTACGGAAATCCAAATACCCATTCATAACTACTGGCTTGAAGTTTGTTTTAGTTATTATTTTGTCATCTTTGTGACTTATTTCTAAGTCAAGAAACACGATTTTATCATGATTAATGTTTGACGTGAAGCTTATCCCCCAGTCATTGGTGTTAAGTTCATCCACTAGGGACTCAGCCTCTCCGCTCCCACCCCTCCATATAATTATAAGGTCGTCTATGTAACGCCTGTAGAGTATGCTTTTTTCAGCATTGTAGGCGAGATAGGGACTCGAATAACCCCATAAATAGATTTGCAAAACGTGGGGCTAACCGAGTCCCCATCGCAGTACCAAGCGTCTGGAGATATTTCTGTCCCTGGAATTCAAACAGGTTGTGTTTCAGTATGAATTCCAGACCCTGGAGTAAAAAATCTCTTTGTTCAGGCGGCATATTATCATTCTTTTTTAGGTAATGATCCACCGCATTAGTACCTGTGATCAATATTGGTGTATAATGCATTAACATCCATTGTTATAAACAAGCAATTTCCATCCTAATTAATTCTTTGTAATTCATATAGGAGTTGAGTTGAATCCCTAAGGTATGATGGTAACCCCTTAACTAGATCATGTAAATGTATGTCAATAAAATGTGACAGGTTGCATGTCAATGAATTTATACCCGAGATAATAGGTCGTCCGGGGGGATTCAATGGATCTTTGTTCAATTTGGGTAAATGATAGTAAAAAGCTGTACTCGGCTCTTTATTGATAAGGAATCTCTTTTCAATATTTATTTTTCATAAACTATAATAATCATCTTGTTGTACTCCTTTTTAAATATTCTTGTTGGATCAATTTTCATTTTTTGATAATATTTTATATCTGATAGAATTTTTTGTGCTTCTAGTATATATGTATCACAATCTTGGATTACTACTCACTCTCCTTTATCTGCCTCTCTAATTACGATGGTGGTATTTTTCCATAGTTTATTAAGAGCAATCTTTCTTTTTTTGTAATATTTACATGGTTATAATTTTTTATTTTTCTATCTCCATTTCTAGGGGTTTTTATTTCAATAGAAGTCTTTTCATCCTATTTATTATTTTTTATTTTTTATTAGTAGTACTATCAATTGTACAGAATTCTTCACCTACTAATGTTAGGCTGGTTTCACACTACGAATTTGTGAAAGTCGACGCTGTCCGATATAAATCAGACAGCATCGGATCCGAATTTGCCCCACGTAATCCTATGGGGATTGGACTAATTCGGATGTGCACTAAATGGCATCCGAATTGCATCCGATCCGATTTTTTCAGATTTCTTTCCGGTGCAAAAATCTGAGACTGCTCCGATTTTTGCATCCGAATCAAAAACCGGATAGAATCGGATCTGACAAATCGGATGGCAATTTGGCCAAATCCGATCCGATCCCAGGTTTTTAACATGGGGCCCTATGGAGCAAGGGCCGAGGAAACATCTGATGTCTCCTCGGACCCGTTTTTAGTGTACTGAGCATGCTCAGTACACTAAAACTGGGGGCGTGGCTTTGACCTTCATGGAAGCAGTCGCATAACTTCAGGGCTCCCTGGTCACAGACTCCCAGCGGCTCCCAGCACTTTTCACCTGGCCTGCAAACGATCCCAGAGAACGGTGTGACACCCCTGGAACCCCAGGATGCCTCGGAGCTCGAAATCACAGCCAGGTACCCCCAGGGTCACGGACTATTTCCACAGGGGCCCCCCTCCCTCTCAGGATAAGAGGGCACCGGAGGAGAGGCCCTGCTCTCCCTCCTCATGTTCTAATGGAGGGGGTAGGGGGCAGCAGGAGCATGCAGCAGGCATAGATGCACCACTCACAGAGCGCACTATGCAGAGACTTCTATCCTCATTTAGGGTGACAATGCATGAAGAGCTCCAAAATATACTAGGAGATATTAAGAATGAGGTAGCAGACTTCGGGGAGCGTACTGGCCATCTGGAGAAGAAGATGGCTCAGTTTGCCTCAGCCCACAACACCCTGGCTGACAGCTTCTATTCTATGAAGAGGAAGTTTGATGCTCAGCAGGATAAACTCTGGGAGATGGAGGACAGGAGCAGGAGGGCTAACGTTAAGCTGAGGGGGATTCCTGAGGATGTGGCTGATTCTGCATTGCCTGATCTCCTCTCCAGCCTCATTCTGCATGTCCTCCCTAGCACTGCTCCTGCTCTGGTGAAACCGGATCGCATACACAGGATCCCCAAACCATCCCATGTGAACCATGCGCTGCCGAGAGATGTCCTGGCGTGCCTGCCCTCAGTCAGACTCCGAGAAGATCTCATGTTTGCCCTGCGAGGGAATCCGGAGCTGCCCGGCACCTTAACCAACGTCTCAGCCTACCCTGACCTCTCTATGGGCACTCTGGCGAAATGGAAGGAATTCGGTCCCATGTGCAGGACCCTGCGGGCTGCGGGGATCCCGTACAGCTGGAGCACTCCAGTGTGAGTCCGATTTACGTACAGGGGGGATCGCCATATCTTCACCTCCCCCAAGCTGCTGGATAAAGCTATGAAAGCATGGGGTCTTGCTGGTCCCACTGATCCCCAGGCCAAGAGGAAACCTGCTTCCCCGGCTGAGCAGAGGATGGATCCGGAGTGGGATACTGTTCGCTGACACATGATGTGACACTTGAGTCGTGTACATGACTGGGATGTTCGCACCCCTCCCTGTTGGGTTTTGTGGGTACTGTTATCTTGTTGGTTGCCCTGGCGAGATGGGGGCCCCCGGGTTCTCATCCGCGGGGCCTCTGCCTCCCCCACAGCAGACACCGGTCTGCCCCCACAGTTTACATGGATGTTTTGTTATTACCCCCCGTATCGACCCCTTTGGTCTCCCTCTTCCTGTCCTGGACTTTTCCCTGGTGAGATTCGAGACTATCTAGGCTTCCCCTACAATCCACCATGAGCCTTAAACTATTTTCAATGAACGTGAACGGTTTGAACTCTCCTGTGAAACGTTCTCTCTTCTGGTCTGAAGCCCGCAGGAGCGGACGTTCTATCTGTTCAAGAAACTCACCTGCTACAGGAAGATAACTTTAGAGTCCACCACCGCCTCTACGGCAAATCCTACTTTGCTAACAGCGATGGGAAGAAGGCGGGGGTGGGGATCTTTATTAGATCATCGATTCCTTTTCAGCTTCTAGAATCTGTGGCAGATCCTGCTGGAAAGTTTCTAATCCTCGTATGTAAAATGTATGATATGCTGTTTACTCTAGTGAACCTATACGCACCAAATGCTTTTCAGATCAAGTTTTTCCGCTCTCATGAAACTGGTAGAGAAACATTCTAGGGGTATGCTGGTAATTGCTGGGGATTTCAATGCTGTAATGTTCCACCACTCAGATTCCTGAGGGTCAGGCTGTTGCCAGGGGGAAATTGGGTCACCTATGCAGGTCTCTTCACCTGCATGACATCTGGAGGTACCTGCACGCCGGGGAGCCGGACTATACGTTCTACTCTAGCAGGCATAGGTCCTACTCGCGCATCAATTTTTTTCTTGGTGGATAGTGGGACCCTGCCTGTCTGTACCAAAGTGGACATGGGACTCATTACGTGGTCCAACCACGCTGCTACCTCCCTGTCCCTCTCCCTGGCGGGCAGACCTCAGGCACCCTACTCCTGGAGGCTTAACCCAGACCTCCTATCACGTCAGCAGATAATTACAGACATAGAACGTGCGCTGTCTGACTATTTTCTCCATAATGATAACGGGGAGGTCTCTGATGAGACGATGTGGCTGGCCCATGAGGTGTATGTCAGAGGACTGTTTATCCAACAGGCCTCCCGTCTCAAAAGGGAAAGAGAAAGGCGCAGAGAGGAACTCTTGGCCCGCCTCCAAGACCTGGAGGAGATCCACAAAACGACCCCCTCTCCCCGGAGTGAGTCAGCAGCTCTTTGCTGTTAGGACACAGTTGCGGGCATTTCTGCTGTCGCAGCATGAGAAATGCCTCCGCAGATCCAAGCTGTCCTTCTACTCCGCAGGAGATCGGGCCGGGGCCCTTCTGGCCAAGCGCATTAAGAAAAGGGAGCTTATATCCTCTATTTCGGCCTTGAAAGGCTCCGGTGTGCTACGCTCCAACCCCATTGAGATAGCAGATGCTTTCGCACAATACTGCTCTCAACTCTATAACATTAAAGATGACCCT